>JBAMYA010000019.1:9773999-9785249 GCA_037176975.1 Arrhamphus sclerolepis | reverse complement strand
ATCCAACCAAATGCTATTGTTTCACAAATCTTAGTAACAAGCTTTTGGGTACTCATTAATAGGATTTGACAAGTAGTCATCTCTATCTGTGTGCATGCGTACATTGAACATTATATTATATGCATTTCCAGTGACAGGAGAGGAAGGAGAGCAGGTGTCAGCAATCTTTTCATGTTCTCCCACTTTGCCCCTATTCACCCAGGGTGTTGCTATGGTAACGAATGAATGGCTTGCCACATGGATGATTGGTACCAATCCACCAGTCGTTGGTCTCATAATGGACATGTACTCAGGAAAATAATAGTAAATTAACACAGGATAAAGGCTCTGAAGAACGACATGGACTGATGGATTTCAAACTTCTGCCCCTTGTTCCTACACTTTTTAAACTTATATTTATGTTCATTAGTTTTCCTCATTGTCAATATTCACAAAGGCATTTTACATTTACATGTGGTTATTTTCTTTGACAAGGCATTACTGAAAATGTTTTATTTGCAGTCTATACTGGAAAATGCATAGATATGAAGATACATTTTATTCCATAAACTATGATCCATATCATGTCATATTGAGATAAAATCTCTCAGATTTTCTCAGCATTTTTGGACAGAGACAAAGAGGAAACTCAATAAAAAAAAAAGAAAAAAAGAAAAAGAGTATAATAAATCATAGTGGAACATAGGAAACAGCAACCTCAGAGAAACAATGGTACACGACTTTTTTCACATTGCCAGTCTTTATTTCACAAAAATAAACCCAAAGACAAAAGGATCATGTGGGCGAAACTAATTACCCCCTTACTTCTTCCATAGGACTGAAGAAGGTGAGTTGCAGCAACGTGCTGCTAATCAACAGTCCTTGATGGTGATCATCAGCAGGTGTGCAGACATTTAGGTTGTTGGTCTGGAGCATTCAGGCATGTTAACACAATGCAAAGATGGAAATGCATAAGCAAGTGTCTTAGACAAACTATTGTTGCAACACAATCAAAAAACAACAACAACAACATTCTACAGTTACAATGATTATATACAAGTGGAAAGTTTTTGGTACACCAATGTCTTTGAGAGTCAAATGTCCATTTGTCTAACAACTAAAGCTTGGTCAAAATCATTCATTCAACAGGACAACGATGTCCAACAATGGACAGCAAGAAATGACTAAAAAACAATCAAGCTTCTGAAATGGTGGAGTCAATAGTGTGGAAACAAATGTATACAGCTTTTCTTTTTTATAAGGAAAAAAATGTATCAGTTTCATATCCCATTGAAATGAAATAACTTTGTTGGAAGATGATCTCACAGAATCTAGGAATCGAATTTAAGGTAATAGTGTTAAGATATCAGGTTGGTAAGGATCCAAACGCAGGAGACGAGGGAAGCAGGAGAAATCCATGATGTATTAAATAAAATAAAAAAATAAAAACACTGGCAAGGTAGGAAAGTGCACAATGCAAAACTAAATAAACCACAAGAACAAAGTAAAAAGCAAAAGGGAAAAAGTAAAACCGATCGTAGACTAGGACGAAACAGGAGCAAAAGAAAATGGCAAAACACTGACCGGAGAACACAGTAACAAAACACAATATGGACGAGCAAGGAGGTAGAGAAAAATAAGACAATAAGAAGGGATAAGAGCTGAACAGACACAGGTGGAACCAGGGAAGTAAAGCAGAACAACAAACCCAAACAGAAACAGACTTTCAAAATAAAACAGGAAGTAAAGTTAAACAGAAAATGGCAAACACAAGAAAACAAGAACACACGACAGGACTCAAGAATACCAAAAAGAAAAGCCAAACATATCAAACAAAAACTCAGATTCTAATTAAAACCAAACCAAATCCAGATCAGAGCAACAGTTATTTAACTGATGCCTGAAGGCTACGTAGATGAGATGAAGAGAGATCACAGTCAGATAAAGGATAATTGGTGTGACCAGTAACTCTTTGATGTTCATCTTTCTTTCCTCTTACAAGTTTTAGTCTTTAGAATATGGAAAAGTTAAAAACCCAAGTACTTCTTCAGACCCTTCTTCAGACATATCAGAACATCAATTTCATTTCATTTTAATGACATAGACGATGACAAAAGACTGAATAATGAATAAAACCCTCCTGTTGCATTCGTCACCCGCTACTTAGTGTTCCCAGTCAAACTTGACCGGTCAGTTTTAACTGCTCTTAAATAAACACGAAAACCATTAATCACCACCAAATTTTTATTTCACACTCTTTTAGCTGTGAACAATGTCTCAGAGTAATTGTTAACATGAATAATTGCAGTGAAAATACGAATAGGCACTGCAAATGTATTTCAAAATGAACATGTAATGTAAAAAAGAAATGGAAAACCAGAGACCAAACTCCTCAACATGAAGTATGAAGTGAAGTGTGTGTGGTTGTGGGTGTGTGCGTGCGTGTGCATGTGAATTCATGCACATGAGTGGCATTTGACACTCAGAGTGGGCCTTGCAAGCATGGGCATCACATTTGCAACATCTCAGGCTTGTTTTGTTGTCGCTTGGGGCAAAGAGCTCACGCTCTGGACATGAAACTGTTGTCAGGACATAGCTGCCCAGAATATAGGCCTGTCAGACTCTGCATCCCACAGACTTTTTGTAGATTTATTGTTTGAGTAATATGATCCTGATAGAATCAACAGACTACCAATTCCATTTCTCTCCAGGTGGTGGGAATACACATGCTTTCCTTCCAGGATGGTCATTGACTTTATAATTCCCTCAATGGACTGTGGTGAAAAAAAAAAAAGAGTTGGAACCTGGACTAGATGTCATCCACACAAGATGTTGCATACCACATTCGCCCTGGCATCATCTTTATGATGTTTTCTACTCTTGCTCTACTTCCTCTGTCCTGGGGGAATGAAAACCAGAGCAAGTCTCCGCTCTTGGACTGGAATGTCTCCTCAGGTGCCTGCTCTTCTGGTGCCTATCCCTCTCCATCTGTTGACTGATTAGTCTCCTCAAAGTCTAGATCAAAACTGGTCTTGTCTTCCACTTCAGAGACATCCTCCTCTATCTCTGGTTCAGCTTCAGCGCCCTCATCATCTAGTTGTAAAATCTGGTCCAGGGCCTCCCTGACAGTCATTGTGCTCAGAGTAAAAGGAGTGGAGGCAAACCTCAAGCTATATTTTGGGTCTGTGTGAAGATATGCTACATTTATTAGTCTGGAAGGTGTGGTTCGACAGGAGAGGGGAGAGGGGCGGGGGTAGGCACAAAAGCACGGGAAAGAGATGGGTTCACATGACAGTTTTTTTATCAGGGAGTTGGTTCACATGGGAGGATAAACACGGGAAAGAGATGTGTACCCACAAAAGACATTGTTCATTCTGAAATGTCTGTGTGTGTGTGTGTGTGTGTGTGTGTGTTTGTATCTGTGTTGGAGTGGTGAGTACGGATATGTTTTCTCATCTGATGGATGAATATAATGTGGATACCCATTCATTTGCTATGGCAGTCACTTTTGACCAGGAACACCTCAGGTGTAACAAGGTTGACTAAAACATTCAAAATTCAATGAAAGTGGTGATCATCACTTTTATATGTTCAAGTGCACAGTGCTGCAATGGACTGGCGACCTGTCCAGGGTGTACCCCTACCTTTCGCCCAAAGTGAGCTGGGATAGGCTCCAGGAGACCCCCGTGACCCTGCACAGGAAATAGTGGGTATAGATAATGGATGGATTGATGGAAGTGCACAGTGTGAAGGACATCATAAGGTCTTGTGGCAATCAGACGTAAAATATTTATAACTGTTTTAAGTTGTGAATCGGTCAGATTTGACCCGAACACCACAGGAAGGTTAAACAAAACACACATACACACAAATATCAATGTTTGGAACATATATGTAAACTGTATTATGTCTTTGTACTTCTCACTGTACTTGACAGTGATTCTTTAGAATTTTATTCTCATTTTATTTTTTGTTGATGGAAGCTCTGGGTCTATCAGTAGTCTGTATTTCTACCTTGAGGTGTGAGTAGTGACCAAAAGAAAGAGGTTGCAAAGACAAGCTGCATAAATGAGATGTCTTCAAGGGTAACTGGACTAACCAGAAATTGGCTTATAAGCTCTGCAATCCAGGAAAGGCTCAGACTAGAGTTGCTGCTCCTCTGAATCAAAAAGAGGCAGTTGAGGTGGTCTGAGCATTTGGAGGCCTTCTGGGAGGCATTTTGAATAGAGGCAGATCCATGACTTGTGGACAGATTCCATCTCTCAGCTGAATTAAGAATGCCTCAAGTCCTCTGGTAGAGTCAGAGGAGGTGGCTGGCTGTGCCTCATTTGACCCCTGTGTATCACTGTGCTGCACTGTGCTGATCCCCAGAAGTCTGTGGATCTTAAATAAGCTGCAGAAAATGGATGGATGGATGGATGATCTTCTCTCACACATCAGACACTAAAGATAATCATAAATCCAAGTGAAATCTGTTCCCTCAGCTGCAGCATCTTTTATCTGTCCTGAAGAAAATATGTGATGCATGGTTTTTCTTAAAGACAAAAGACATTTACACAGACTTTCAGTATGTGAGAAGCAGACGTGT
Organism: Arrhamphus sclerolepis; assembly: GCA_037176975.1. NCBI lineage: Eukaryota > Metazoa > Chordata > Actinopteri > Beloniformes > Hemiramphidae > Arrhamphus > Arrhamphus sclerolepis. The sequence goes on along the minus strand of JBAMYA010000019.1, from coordinate 9,780,682 downwards.
TATGACATGGCTCTTCGGACATTTTTCTGTTTGGCTAACTTGTGATCCAAACTGATAATGACAAGTGAAAAGTTTCCAGGGGGTGTTTTTTTTGCCGAGCCACCCCGAAAGAAAACAGAAATGGAACTAAACTAACCTTGCCGGAAGAACCTGTGGCTTATAAAAGAGGTGAAACCAGACACATTTCAGCAGGCAAATTGGTACCTCTGCCTTTAGGAGATCGATATGTTCAGCATTCCCATTTATAAAGAAAAATGCAGGAAATAAAAAAAAAAAAAGGAAAAGTTGGTTACATTGAAAAGGATGTGCAATATGATAAGATTTAATACATTCACACTCTGATGCTACCTCCCTAAGTATTAGGGTGGTAAATAAATGTGTTTGAACGGTTCTTGTTCTGTGACTGTAAGTGGATAACTGAGTAGAAAATCGTTTATTATTTTTATTTTTTATTGAAAAAAGTATTTATTTTAAGAGGACATTTACTGCACAACACTAGTATTCACAATAAGGTTCCATTGTTAGCGAAGTAAAAGGAAGCAGCAGCACTAGAGTCAAGGGCCTTTTCATCTATGTTTGGATTCACTTTATATCTTGATGGCATTAGTTTCATTATTTCAAAGCACAAAAATGATCAGTAAAACAGAATTAGCCATCTGGATCTAAACAAGCCAAGTTGGCTTGCAGGTTGTCCATTTGCAAGCTAGAATGCTAAGTACTGGGGGTACACCAGGTACAGAAGATGAATTCAGCTTAAGGTTTGCTCTGAATGCATTACATACATGGTGGATTACAGCAACTGGTAAAGTAAGTTAAAGATAACCTGCGTTATGCTGGCAGCCAAAGACAAATCTGAGCCAGCTAGCACCCGCTGAAAACCCAGATGTGATGAAAACACCTCAGATTGCGTAGTGAGATGATTATGATCATGTCAGCAAATGTAAATCTTTTAGATAAACATGTATATTGTTCTGCGATGGACTGGCGACCTGTCCAGGGTGTACCCCTACCTTTCACCCAAAGTGAGCTGGGATAGGCTCCAGCAGACCCCCGTGACTCTGCATAGGAAATAGCGGGTATAGATAATCAATGGATGGATGTATATTGTTACAGTTGTGTAGTTGTGGGGTGTATGTTGAACACCTCTGACTCCAGAATGCAGTCACCTGGTTTATTGGAAATATTTAGGCACACAGTGAAGCATGGATAGCAATTTAAAGGGCATTTTGTATGTTGAGTAGTTGGTATAACTAGGAATTATACAGGTTTGTGCATGTGAACTAATGTCAGGACCAATTACAGTATTGGTCACGGCTGGTGTGTTGAATCATCTGCAAAAAGGCACATGGCACGAGCAGACACACACACGTGCACACACAGGCACACACACAGATACTGATGTGATCAGTGGCATTTAAAAGAAAATTTATAGTTTAAACTGGGTAAAAGATAAACAAAGTAACACTAGTGTTTTCTGACATAGATGAACAAAATGCTAGTGCATGAATGGACTATGATCTTGATCATAAAAAGAAGCCTCATAATACTATTGCACCCCAACCCTACAACAACAAAAAAAGAAAAAGTCAACACCTGAATGTAACTAAGCATATAGTACTGCAGTACTGCAGTACTATATGCTATGCTATATGCTATGCATCACTCCTTCGAACAAACAAAACAACTCAAACAACAACAAAGAAGACAGTATGTCAGTAGGGTTAATAACTGTCAAATGTGTTATTACGACCCAAGAGGACAGCATCTTCATGGAAGAAATGTAGCCAAAGAGAAAAAAAAAATCTTAAATCTTTCTCTTAGTTTGAGGGAAGCAATGTAGTCGCCTCTTCCATGACATTCACTGGAGCTCTGTGAAATAGCCCCATCATTGTTATGTGACATTGTGCTGTAAGGAAAAACACAACTGTCACCAGAGACGACCAGGATAGGAAACCAAATTTACTTTAGGTGGTTTTTGGTGATAACAGGGACAGAGACAGCAAGAGCTACAACATATATTTAAAAAAAAGATATTTTATAAAATGAAACTGTTGTTTTTGCATTTAAAAAATAGCAATAGGTTTTGCTTCAAAGGTTTGTTCAAAATCAAGACTGGAGCTCACAGCAATGTTTAATGAAGTAAGAGCATTTCAACATGCAAAAGTACAAAGATCTTTATGATATTATGATTAAACAGCTGTGTGACCTTTAAAAAAAATAAACATCCATCTAAAAAGGTCATCTGGTTTGATGAGTCCAGATTTATCCAATTTCAGAATGATGGACACATCAGAGTAAGAAGAGTGACAGATGAAACGAGGGACCCATGATGTCTAGCGCCTTCTGTACAAGCCTGTGGGGGCAGCGCTATGATCTGTTGCTTTGCTTGGTCAGGTCTGGGCTCAGCAATGCCATGTGTCCAAAAAATGAAGGCAACTGCATACCTCATGTTACTGAATGACCAGGTTCTTCCATCAACAGATTTGCACAGGTATATTCTAAGGTAACAATGTTATGATTTATCAATTCCAAATGAGGCAACATTTTCACATAGGCAGGGTACTTCCCACGCTATATAATTTAAAATTTCCTCAAATATTCAAATGGAATTATTATTATTAATATCATTATAAATAATGATTAGGAATTTAATCTGACTTTATCAGTGGTATTGATGTTAGTTAGTAGTTCATACAAGACCAGTTCAACTGGTACGTGAACTATGATAATGGCCCATCATCTATTTCAAAGCTTAATTGTCAGTCCATTGTTCAAGATAGTGCTTTTCTGCAATGAATCTTTAGTTTGAACAGAAAATAATGATGGACTGCTTCTCAGCACAATTTCAAAAATCTTTTTTTTATGTGAGCTACTCCAACTTATTCCAACAGCCCCCATCCACATCAGCTCAATTGATGAATCAGAATTTTCCATGGAATTGATCTGAGGGATGCAAAGTTTATTTTCATTCGTCATTGTGTGGTCTCATGGACAAATGTAGCAGGTACAAATGGGGGGAAGAAGACGAAGAAGAAGAAGACGAAGAAGACAAAGAGGAAGAAGAAGAAGAAACAAACAGAAAACAGGAGGGAGGTTTGAAGGGTGAAGAGCCAATTGAAATTCATCAACAACTAGATGCTGCTGCTGGCTCAACTATCGCATGTCTGAATCAGTGAAAGTTTATCCTGAACTGTACTGACAGATCTGCCTACTAGGCTCCAAATGGCATGCTTTACTCATAGCACAGAGTGGTGTATGACAGAGGAAGTGGAAATAAAGAGCAACTATAAGAAATGTAGTGAAGAAGAAAAAACTGAAGGGGATAATGGAACAGAGCATAAGTGACAATGTGGAAAAGCTGAAGAAAAGTGAAGTGACATGTAGGGGCCAAAAAGGCACATGAGAGAAAGAAAAAAAGAGTCAAACAGAGTAAAGGAAGGGCAACATGAAGACCTTTGGTGACCACGTGTAAATGTGTCATGTTGAATCATTAGTCCTGGAGTCACGGTTGTCATCAAGGTGGGTAAGAGGAAGACAGCTGGCCCAGCTGATAACCACACAAGAGTATTCCTTTCAAAAAAGAGTTTGATGTTAAAAAGTGTGTCAAAATATGCCCTTTAGGATCACAGAACATAATGCCTGTCCAACTCGACTGGCTACAGCTTCATTTCTGTTGCTCAGTGGCATTTTATTGCAAGAAAATATGAATCCCTTCTCTGTAATATCCAGTTGTAGGGCCTGTTTTACTGTTGGTTTTAACCTGGAGCACAGTGTTCAAAAAAGATAACAAATAAGCATACAATATTTAACTGAATCATGCTAACTTACTTACAAAGATTTGTTCTCTTAATGCATTTATTCTCTATTTACCACCAAAACCAATATGACTCAACTTTTACACTTGATATGCCTGTGATAACTGTCACAAAGAGGATGCACCGTTAGCCTGATCAAGTGTAAAGTGTGAGTGTGTTAAGAGATTCTCTCCAGTTTCAGCAACATCAGCTGGATGCAGATATAGCAGTTATTCAGTAGGCGGTGGATAGCTGGCTGCTAGTTATTGTTATGCATATCAAAGTGGTAATCTGGCTTTGGATTATCAGGAAGTGTGTGTGTTTTATTTTATTTACTTATTTATTTATTACTACTCATTACACTTAGCTTTCACCACTCCTAGCAGACTGCTTTAGACTTCATTTAAATTATTATTTTAAATGCCAAGTCTAATTCCAATTCTAACTCTAAATATCAATCCTGGGCTAATTTGCTCATAATAGTAAATCTTTTGATATAATGACCAAATAATAACAATTATATGTATATACGTATATATATCTATATCTATATAGATATAGATATATATGAACAAACATTACATAACATCCCCTAGCAACGAAAAGAAGAAGAGATGAGTGTAGCTGCTGTGCAGAAAATATACCTGTGTATATAGTTTAGAATAGCTTTCGACCATACTGCACTCTTAAAAGAGGAGAGGCACTTCATACATAGAGAGCAAGAACAAAACAGATAAGATAGCTTTGGGCATCGAATTATAAGACCAAATTAGCCTCCTCTCTTCTCCCCTTATGTTATTTCTGTGCAGCCACTCGTGGCATTATAAACCAAATACACTCACTAATGCATGGCACATCATTATATGTTAATAGCGGATCCACGATCGCACACCATTAGGCACTGGGAATTTGGGTAGTGTACTATAAGATCATTTGTGGCTTCTCAGACCTCTTCTCCATCACGCGCAGTACATGGGAAGACAAAGGCAGGATGATTTAGTGTTGGTGAAAAGAAGGAAGGAGGGAATATTAACTGAGGGAGGAAAAGTACAAAAAAGGACTATCACAGAGAAGTTGCAAAAGAAAGGAAAATTATTAAGTGTAAAATTGCACAGGTATGGAGAGTAGAGAGATATTTCCTTTTAAGCTGCAAACAGTTCTGACACATTTTCACTCATTGTTGAGCTCTGAAGCTGTTCAGGGCAGCTTCTTTTCAAACTGCATTACTGAATGCAAACGGATTTTCAGATATTTATGTTATAAATGAACAAAAATAAATGTTAAAGCCTCTGTTGAGGAAAGATGGCTTTAAATAACATTTCTGGCATTTCTGATGTGTCTTAATCTGAGTAATCATTTTGAAGCAATGAAACCAGCAAAACGAATGTTTTTAACAAGGAATAAATACTATTTCTGTTCCCAGTGAATATGAAATCAGGAATGAGTGAGTGATCAAAGAAAATTCAGCTTTTGACCTTCACAACTGTGGTGTATTTTTCCTACACATAAATGCAGTGAAAGCCACTGTAGCTGTAACATCCACACTACAGCTGTCTGTTGAACTCAGTGGTGTGAGTTGCTCCATCTTCAGGCAGCAGCTTCCTTTCTTTTGCACTGACACTGGCTGAACAGAAAGCTTCTTTCTAAACTGTGTGGTTTCTTTTTAAGTTTAACCCCCCCCCACCAAAAAAAAAAAAAAAAAGACAGGCTTAATGCCCCCTCAAAATTATTATGAAAGTTTCTTGTTCAAGGCAGAGTCTTTAATTTCCATAACTTAATTAACAAAAGTTCATTTACCAGACATGTTTTGGTATGCAAATCCAAAAAGGGTATCTAGTGAAGCTCATCCTTATAACAAGTGCTATTCTTTTAACAAGTATTTCATGGCATGTGCTCAAGAAATTGAGGCTGTTTTCTTTCTGTCGATGAGGTCTGTAGAGCATCACTTGAATATTATACCATTATACTACTAAATATTACACTTACATATTATAAGACATAAATATTTTTTCCTAAAATTAGAGTTGTGTCATATCAGATTGCCAAATGCTTCAGGGACCTATTCTCCTTGATATTAATTTTGTTTCACACTTCATTCAGAGAGAGGGAGAGAGATATAAATAGAGGAAAAAGTGAGGGGAAGAAGTGATAAAAATAGGATGACAGAGACAGTAAGATAAATAAAGGGGCATAGAAAGAAGAAAATGGGATCGACTGACAGTAGAACTCAAGCTGTCTGTGAGTGTAAATGGAGAAGAGAGACTTCCCTCACATTCAGATTGTGCTCATTACCAAAATCTTTGTGTAAAAACTACAGAATCAAATAACATGAACAAAAATCTGTGTATAGCAAACTCACAGGTTTACACAGAAACACATACGAAACATGTTCAAAGACTGAAATTTCTTGTTATGAATTGTATAGTTAGACCACTTAGACCACAATTTTTGGACAGACATGAAATCCTGTCTCCTCACAACACAGCATAGTTGTATTTAAGTCAAGCAAAAGCATGTTGTTGTAAATTAAAATTCCCCAGTATATTAGCCTTGAACTGTGTAGGCATATCTGAAAACTGTTTTGCCTTTAAGTTCTTCAAAATGTGCAGAATTTGGGTTGCTAACATATCATTTGCATTGTCAATATACACATCATGGGAATGTAAGTTTAACAGTTTAACAAGCTGAAGGGTATATATCTGAAGTATGCATTTGTGATTTATCATTGAAGAAGTTTAATTAACAGATATGGTGGGATTTTAAGACTTAATTGAATGCATTTGGTGGTGGTCTCAATCATGTCACTGCTGGGTAATAGCACTTTTTGTGTGATGTGACAAAAAATCACAACACATATTTCTGCTTTAATTAAATTTTAAATGTTTGATT
>JBAMYA010000019.1:9733300-9773899 GCA_037176975.1 Arrhamphus sclerolepis | reverse complement strand
CTTAAAAAGGAGGTCCGATAAATAAGAAGGCCCAAGACCATTAAGACATTTATAAACTAATAAAAGAACCTTAAAATGAATCACACGTTGTGTCGCCTTTGATTTTCTTGACATCTACTCTGAAATATCAGCTCTGCTCATTTTTACCTCCAGATGTGGGTCAACCATTGCAGCCCTTCCATCTTCCTCACATGCCCTTCCAGATCGATGCCGAGCCGATGGTTCCCACAAAAAAAATAAACAAAAATGGATAACGGTCTCTTCCACATTCAGATCCCAGCTCCTTTTAAAAATAGTCTTAAAGAACACAGGTGGTTAAACTGACATTTCCTGTGCGGTTCTCTCTAAAGCACATCATTAATACGGCTGGGCATGTGTGTTTTTAAAGTCAGTGAAGTGAAAACAGCAGCAGAGCGCTTGTGCGCTGGTTAAATGTTCCCCTGCTCTCCCACAGTGGTTGAACTGCTGAGTAGCATTTTCCAGAACATAGGTGCAGAACATGTACAACATAAAGCTTTGCACATTCACACATAAACACACTTCCAGTACACTCACACACACACACACACACACACACCTGGAGGGCTTACACAGGTTTACATGGAGAGCTGGTACCCAGCCAGCAGCTGCTGCCAACAGCACATCATCACACTTTTCACCTGGCGCTGTCTCCACAGTGCATCCTTTTATGGCTCTCTTTTTAAAACGTTGCCACATGAGTGTGTGTGTGTGTGTGTGTGTGTTTGGGTGTAAATGTACGTGTCTCTAATATGGTAATGTACCGGAAAATAAAGTACTGGCGAGGTGAGTTATATGCATTAAGAAACAGACCAGTGAAAGCTGTTTATGGGCAGAGGGCCTCGTTCTAACCACATTACAGTACGTCTTCTGCTCTGCTCCATCTTTAACTGATTGTGTTGGATCACGCAGCAGCAGCTGCCAGCGGTGTAGAGCATCTCTATGTGCATTTGTTTTGTGGTGATTGGGATACAGAGAGGACCTAAGCTGCATCAAAACTCGTGCTACAATACAAGAAATAAACCCTAAATTCTGGGTAAAAATGACTGAGTGCGAGTGAAATTATTTTTCCACGCAGCAAGATAATTTAACTTGATGAGAAATCTTGTTTCCAGTTTTGATAAAACTGCATTCTGGGGATTTGAAAAGTGAATATTAGATCAAATTACCTAAAAACAGAGTTGACACGGCCCAGTAGTGAGTGAGAAGCACTGAAAAACAGCAAAATATTCTTATTCTGTGCTACTGACAAAAAAAAAAACAAAAAAAAAACAAAACAAGAAAATAAACTCAAATCAAAGTGGACATTATTTATTTATTTATTTTAAATGAGTATGTTTATGTGAACATGTACGTGTGGTTCTGCTCAGCTGAGGAGGGACTGATTGGCTCACCTGTACTGCATGTGCCAATCAGGTTCCCTCTATTTAAACAGCAGCACTCTGGTTCTGAGTAGGGGTCTCTGGTCTCTGGTCTCTGGTCTCTGGTCTCTGGTCTCTGGTCTCTGGTCTCTGGTCTCTCTGTGTGCTGAAAAGTGCTACAATGAAAACAAAACAAAACAAAACAAAACAAAACAACTGTTGTTGTGAATCTGCTGGCTCACGGTGATCATTTTCCACCTGAGTACCTGAAACCTTCACAGTCCACTTTAAACAAGATTATGTAAAGAAAGAGAAAAATAAAAAGCTGGAACTCTGGATTTTTTTTTTTTTGGTTTGTTGGTTTGTTTTAACATCAAATGACTACATTTGAGATTTCCTGGCTAAACAAGACATACAATATATATTTATGATGCATTTAAGAATATAACATGGACTCAGTATGTAAATTATACTTAAAATGAGCTAAATGATGCCATGTCCAGGTCTCAGATTTAACACTTTAGGCTGACAGTCACATTTACAGTTTAACTGAATTTCAGCTGTAGCTCAACATACAAGAAATTTATCCACCAAAGGAAATTAGGCTCCACCATGACAGGTGGCAATACTGACCTCTTTCTGCTAGGATTTGGGTTTGTTTAGTTGATTTTTTTTTTTTTTTTCTTTTCATCTTGTCTCAAGGAAACATCTAGGACATGCGGCCCTCGAAGACCGGGGTTCCCCACCCCACCCCTGCTTTAGGTTGTGTTGTGGCAAATTTCTATTTACCAAAGAGCACCAGAGAGATGGGTCAAAATCACAGAAGTTTATCTCACTTGTGCACAAGGAGAAACTGCTGCAGATGGTCAAACACACATCCTGAGACAGGGACATTTATACAGGTTTTTGTCTTGTTTTCTGTCTGACTTTCCTTGCCTCATCTCCCTGATGTTTTGTGCCAGTTTCTCATCATCCCCAGAGTGTGTGTATCATCTTTTCTTTCCCTTGATCCTTGCTGGTCCGTTCTGTTTCTTCCTGTTCACTCGTTTGTCCTGTTGGATCCTTGTTTTTTCTCCTCTCACATCATAACAGCTTTCAGCTTGTTAGCTTTAGCCTTTTCCAGTCAATGAAACGCGTAAAACTGCTGGTTAGCATGCACCTAAAAACTGGAACAATGGCTGAACTAAACAGACTTACAGCTTAGTACTTTTCATACTTCATGTAGGCTACACCCTTTATTGCAGTTTATCGGTTTCCTCCAGTACTTCCAGGTCCACGCCTGGTTTGGAGCTGTGATGCATTTAGAGGGTGAGTAAGACAGTTTCAGTTCAGCTGCACATTTTCGTGCACAGATTAACTTGACTTCAGCTGGGTTTGTTAGTCCAACCATCAGAAGCGCCATCTAGATCTATTTCAGTCACACTAAGATGTTTATGTGCATTTCAAAACTATGATTTCAATCGGACAAATGCAATAATTTAGTTGTTTGTTTTTTAATTTTCCAGCTGTTACTAAAACACGTTTGGGAAGGATCTGGCGCTGAGAGAGAAAAGTTCGTAACAAAGTCAGGGTGAAGGAACACAGAGATTAATGACTCCATGGAGCAGTTGTGGAAGGTGAAACCCAAAGTGGGCTCTGTGAGGTGCGGTGGGACCCAGAACAGGAGTGTGGCTCCAGGAGAGTCCATGTACAACATCCAAGCGCTCAGATACTGATACTGTTTTTGGACACAAAAGCTGTTTACCGTGTTGGCGGTCCAGCAGGAGGGAGAGAACGTGACCAGCAATCATGAGCATTGATAATTAATGGTCATCACACTCTTCTTCTGTGTAATTTGAAATTCGTTTTATCATTTTGCAGTTTGCTTCAGTAAATGTCACTTGGAGCATTTCAGCAGTTTTATAGCGGATGACTGCATCAGCGTCACTAATCTGCTGGGAAAATTCTCTCGCCTCAAGAGACAGCAGATCCTTGATTTTTGATGTTATTCCAGTTTCCTTTCATCTCATTTTCCAAATCTGTCCCATTCCCGAAAGAGTGCTCTCTTTAATTTTATGTTTGCTTGTTTTTCTTTTTTATTGCACATTCTATGCATTGTAGTGTAATTCTACTTATTTATTTGTGTGTGTGTGTGTGTGTGTGGGGGTGGGTGGGTGGGGTGGGGGGGTTCGGGGGGGTCTGTGTCATCTGTTCAACCTGCCTCCTAAAAGACATTTTTAATCTCAGTGTGTCTCCGGCTTAGATATTCTGATGGTTGTGGTGGGTGTGTCCAGACTACTGACTGGTTCTGTATGTTCATGTTATCAAATGTTGAATATGCTTATTCAGTGCTGATGGTGTTTCATTTAATTTTTTTTCCCTTTCTTTTCACTTCATTTTTTAAAAATTTATTTTAGAACTTTTGCCTGCAAATCTGTTTTTTTTTCTTTTTTTTTCTGCTGACATGGCATTAAAGAAGTGATTCTTGGCAATGAATGACAACTAAATTCAGGTACAAACGTAATTCCTCGTCTCTCCCCGCTCTTCTTTCTTTTTTTGGATCTCTGGTCATCCTCCGTCTGTCACTCCTCACCAGCCAAACACAAAGATCTCGTTACACCAACAGTGGTGACCTCCACTTCATCCAGGCATTCGGCTTCAGAAGCCCTCTTTGTCCAGGCATGTCAACCACTGCTCTTCTGCCATTACTGGCCTCTAAAGACAGCAGCCACACACTAATCCAGACCCAGTTTGCCCTGCAGAGACAAAGTAGCTGGTGTGAGTTGTGAAAAGTCCTTCAGGGCAGGCTTCTGTCTGGCACTGAGACAATGAATTATGGCTGAGGGACTCGTCACCAAAGGATTATTAGGGTGATAAAATGCACTCATTAAGGCGGTATAGGAGTCCAGCCTTCTTAGGCAAAAGAGCTTTGTGTTGTTTTTTTGTTGACAAAATAATAAATAAATAATAATAATCTTTCTTTTTGGAGTGCATCGACACAGCTGCAGCATCTTCAGCTAATTAGGTTAAACCTTCTAAAAATCACACATTAATACAAAAAAGAGCAATAAGAATAAACCATTAACACACTATTTGTAAAATCTAAATTATTAAAGTTCAAAATAGAGACAGCTCTGATTCTTTATGAAGCTAAATATAAACAATTACTGCAAAACATTCAAAAATTGTTTAAGACTAAGGAGCAAATTTAGGAAGTTAAGGAAGGAATCACAGTTTAAAACACGCAAATACAGAACAACCAGAAAAAAAAAGAAAAAAAAACTTTTGTGTATCAGTAAGTGGAGTCAAACTGGAATCATTTGTATATTGAACTTAGACAATGTACAAACAAAAAAAGCTGCTCAAATGATTATTGCTGCATATAATATTTAATATTATTAGTCAATTATTGTTGGTGTTTTTGTTATTGATGCTAGTTTTGTTTTTTGGTGAAATTAAAAATAATTGTTCATCCACTGTCGTTAAAATGAAATAATAGTATACTATATTGACAGGTTAACTATTAAATAGAGGTTTAGTAGTAGTATGTAGATTATACATGTAATAAATGTAAGATAGGTTTGATAAGTTTGGACTTCTACCTGCTCCCTTGAATATATAACAAGAAGTTTTAACATTATGCTTCATGATGTATTTTTTTCTTTTTGTACATATAAAAAAACAAATACAAATACTCGTTACTAAAACTAAAACCTACACAACTACGAACACACAGCTGAGTCTAACGTGACACCAGACACCAAATCACAATATGGTTTCTAACTGTAAACATATAATTTTGCCATAAAGTCATTGCAGCGTTTCAACTTTATCATGGAGCTTTTTGTAGTGAAATATTTAAACAGAACTGCAGCTTTTTGAGGTAAAAAGACCACTGATGTAAAAATTGTGAATTTTGTAACTCTTTCTGTCCTAAAATCAAGAATTTTCACTGTTAATCATAAATTTCACAAAGGATTTTGTCAAAGTCTGAAGTTGTGACTTCTGGACATTGAATTGGATGTTTTTTTTAAAAATATATAACTATAACTTTGAGGCTTGTATTTACAACATCATGTTAAAATAATGATAATAATGATAATAATATATGTTGAAAGATCTGGACCTTTTACCTTAATGTGGTCACCTTTACCTTTTACCTCGGTGGTAAAATCTTTTAGTTTCACAAAATTGCAGCTTTTTGACCTAAAAGATAGACGTAGTGAAATTGTGAATAATTCCAACTTTTTTGCAATAAATTCTAATTTCACTTAAATTCTTGACTTTATTTTATATCTTTCATCCAGTAAAAAAATTAGTAAAACATCCACTCTCAGAAAATCACTATTTTTGACATAAAATTTTGACTTCATGTTCTAAAATCGCTATCTTTCGTGGAAAAAATCACAAACTTTGTAATAACTCTTGTCTTTTTTTAAATCTCAAATTGTGCAAAATCAGTACAAATCCCAGTTTTGTTTTGTTGCCATTGTTAAACAAACCAAAAAAAAAAAAAAATCCAAATTTTTGATTTACAGACTTTTGTTGTAAAGTCACAACTTTCATAAAACAGCAACTTCTTGATGCACGACTGCTACATTTCATCATAACTGGCTCAACTGTTGCTCTGCAGATGGCACTCATCAAGTCCGAGTGTAATCTATCTGTGTCTGCCATGCCTGAGTTTGTAATATAAAAGATAATTTACATTTTTTTTCAAGAACACACCCTTATAAAATACATTTTAAGGGTCAGAATTTGCCCACAGACAAACCCGAGCTTCCTTAAATGTCAAGTCTTCTTAAATTAAAGCAGATATGGGGTTAAACCTAACCCCATATGGACGGCACAAACTTATTTATACAAAAAGAAGAAAAAACCCTGAAATGTCACCTCACTTGATGTCGAGGAGGAATGATTAGTACAAAGCAGTCATGCTTCCATAAACCGTCAACAAGATTTAACTGAATGCTGTCATAACAGCTTGTCAAAACAATGACTTTTGTGGACAGTATTTGTGGAGGCAGCCAAGGAGCCGAGCGTTTCCTGCTCTGTGGTGTCAGGATTTCATGTCTGCCTTTTGCAGATGATGGGGTCCTGCTGGCCAGGGTCTTCAGCTTGCATTTGGAGCAACTTGAGGCCCAATGTGAAGCGGCAGGAACGAGAATCAGCACCTCCAAATCTGAGACCAACGTTCACAGTTGGAAAAGGGTGGAATTTCAGGCGGGGAGGGAGGTCCAGCCCGAAGTGGAGTGGAAGGAGTTTAAGTAACTTGGCATCCAGTTTGCAAGCGAGGGGAGATTGGAGCGGAAGATTGACAGGTGGAGCTCTGTGGGATCTAACAGAGTATTTAATGTGGTAACCAAAAAAGGTGTTGACCCGTAAAACTATGTTCCTCACTGCAGCTTTGGTCATAATTTATAGGTACATTCCAAACTGTTCTGTCCTTGCCAAGATTTGAAATCTTAGTTCTGGAAATATGAGCTATTTAGCTTGTTTCAAATATATTTACTTAGTCCATGGTAATTTATCATGAATGTTTTATGCCTTCAATAACCAGGAAATCTTAGATTTATTAATTTACTGTCAAAGTGGATTTAACTGTCTCTTTAGCCTTGATAATCTTCTTTCAAGTAATGCTCACATTAACATGTACACTGACATTATGTAATATCCACTTTAATTTCACAATTTATTTTCTTGTTAAGGCACCACAATAAAAGAAAAAATAAGAAATAAACACTACATTCTATGCGAACGTATTCTATCTGACTCGGTGCTAGTGAAATTACTTTTTTTTAAATTATTTTATCTAATTTTTATTTATTTAGTTTTTGAATTAATTTAATTATTTAGTCGTAGTTGTTTTTTTTTACTTCTTTTCAGCTCATCATTTGCTAATTTTCAGTGTTTTTTACAAGTCTATTTTTAAATGATTTGATTTGAAATTTAGATGTTCAAACACTTGAACACCTACCAGAACTGGAAACAAGATTTCTTTTCAGATAAAAAAATATCTTGCTGGACATATTTCATGAGCATTGAGCCATTTTCTTCCAGAATTTAGTGTTTATTTCTTGTTTTTTAGCTGTTGTGTTTTGCAGCGACTGAAAGATTGCAACTGTGAATACAGAAGTTTGAAATTCATTTCCTCAGCAGGGTGGTTGGACTGAGTGTGAGAAGGTCTGCATCTGACAGAGACTCAGGAGGTTCAGGATCCCTTAAGTGTTTTGGACCAACTGGGAAGATGGCCCCAGAAAAAGTCAGGCTGGGGACCTGGATGCCTGGGTCTTCTAAGAAGTCAGATGGATGGGTGGATGGATGGATGGATGGATGGATGGACCGGCAGGTGGATGGGTGGATGGATGGATGGGTGGGTGGATGGATGGACGGACGGGTGGATGGATGGCTGGGTGGATGGATGGATGGACGGACAGGCGAGTGGATGGATGGGTGGATGATAGATGGACGGACGGATGGGTGAATAGTTGGATGGACGGATGGGTGGATGGATGGGTGGGTGGATGGATGGATGGATAGATGGATGGGTGGATGGATGGATGGGTGGGTGGATGGATGGACGGACGGGTGGATGGATGGATGGGTGGATGGATGGATGGACGGACGGATGGGTGAATAGTTGGATGGATGGATGGACGGACGGGTGGATGGATGGGTGGGTGGATGGATGGATGGATAGATGGGCGGGCAGATGGATGGATGGGTGGACGGATGGATGGATGGGTGGGTGGGTGGATGGATGAATGGGTGGATGTGAATACAGTAATTGGCTGATTCCAGGGATTCTTTCCTTTATGTGGTGAGTTCAGAATGTGCTCAGCGTAAAAAAGAGTGGGTGGTTTGTATATCTAGTTTAAAAATCAATCTCATACTACTTCTGCCTGATTCACCTCGGGGATAAAACATTTGCATTTTGAGCTTTGCTTTGAAAATGCAGCACATTTCCACCCGAGCTTTTAGGCACTGACGAGGTCTGTTTTATCTTTAGAATCCGTTCAGCTTCAGCATCATGTCAGTTATCATCACTCTCAGTGGTTGTTAGCCCGAGCAGATTTCAAATATCGATGGCACAGTTTGGATCTGAAATTGACCTTAAAGTACAAGAGGAAACAAACATTTCATTTAAAATTCTTATCTGATATAAACAGCTTGAAACCAGCAGTGCAACAGCCAACTAGGTCTGTGTGTGAATCTCTCTTCCTCCTGGGAACACATTCATCATATCTGTGTGTGCTTGTGTGTATCTATCGCTACTCTTTCACCAAATGAGTTTGTATGGATTTAAAAACTTGTCTGTATTCAACTGTTTTCTTTATAGTCATAAAAAAAACAAAAAAAAACCATAAACACAAAGTCCAGCATCATTTGCTTGTGAATAAAACAGTTACAAATTGCTCATTGACTACAAAAAGCACTGGTTTCATTGGTCTTCTTATGTGTTACAGCAAACAAGACCAGTTCAAATACATAGCAAAGCATATTTTTGCAGCATAAAACTTTGTGGTGGAGTTCAAACCAAACACTTCAAACCGAATCATGAGAGCAAAGCTCCTGTTTTCATTGGAATGAAAAACCCAACTTGTAAAAGGCGATCTCACACTGGGAGCATAAATCACTGTGAAATAATTTACCCACAAAAAGCCATAACCCATAATTCAAAATTAGTGTCACAGGTGGTGTGTATTCTGTTACATTGTTTTACGTTATGTTGATCTGGTTTGTGGCTGTGCAGATTCCAGGCTGCTGTCATGTATCCAGAGAAAAGTTCTCCCTGAAGAGGAAAAAAAAGAAAATATTCATTATTGAATCCCAAAAGAACTCAGAGCCTCTACCAATTAAAAGAAAAAAAAAAGAAAGGAATAAGAGAAAAACTGTTTACCAGCACGGCTCACTGGCCCGTTTGAGCAAAAGAAAAAGAAAAGCCTTAAACAGGAGGTGGATGTCTACCTCGTCGATTTTGTCCCACTTTTCATTGTCCTAATTTGTCCCACGTGGATAATAATCCATTGCCTCCTGGCTGCTGTGACACTCTGTAAAGTGACAGATGTTGAGAGGTCAGTCCCAGATCTCTGTCTCTCTTTCTCTGTCACGCTCACACATACAGAATTGCAAAATGGCGTTTTAGTGTACACTAGCGCACTCACAAAGATGCCCATTTAAATGCATGGGCTCGCACGTGTTGACATTATGTGTGCTGATGAATATATTGGCCTGCTGAAGGGATTAGTTATGTGGGTTGTGTTTGGACTAAATGTGAGGAGGCAGTGACAAAACATGACGCACTGCCAGTAGAGCAGGATCGTTAATTACAGTCATTATATCCATCAACCCAAAAACATACATTTTACACACAGTCCTTGTGTAACTGCCAGCTCAAAGTGGAATACAAACGCACGACCAAATGAATGTGCACCTGTTGACACAGCTGGATGGCGTGGTGTGGAACACTAACTCCACTCTGTATGTCAGAGTTAAATTTGTGTTTGCACATGAAGGTAAGAGTTCTTGAGTGCTGTCTACTCGCGGCACGTTGGCCTTGCGGGAAGCAGCACAAGACATGTGACAAACAAACTCACCTTCACGCAGCGCTGCTGAGTAATAGCTGGTGGCTTGTGCGGTTTTCCTCTGACGAATGTCTTTCTTCATTACAGTCAAGTACGTTCCCTCTCTCCCATGTTTCTGACCCCATGTTCCCTTGGTAACAAAGATTTATTTAAAGCTGTAACATGATGCATATTTCTAGGTGGCTTTGACCAAATACATATTGCACAAGTTGGAGCAAAGAAGCAAGATAGCATCGACTTCTTATAAACAAAACACCTGGCAACAAACAGCACTTTGTTTTTCTTTTAAGTGAGCGATTCCAGATTATCTAATCTCGTGTTTTCGTCTCTTATTCTTTTGCACCAGACCAAAATCAGAACAGTTTTCTATCAGAGACATGCATTTGTGCTGCATTTCCTTCACATTTTCTAGATAGTGGCATTCAAATGTAATTTCTAATTAGTGACTGATTACCTCGCCCAAATGATCAGCAACATTTCCTGGAGGTCCTTACTTCTCACAGCAAATTAGTATTTCTCAAACAGCGTGTATTTTCTTCATCAGACACAAAAGGAATGGCTGTATCTAGTTTGTGGGAGGATGAGCAGATTGAGGGACGTGGAAGATGTTCATCTGACACGCAGTCTGACGATCAGCAGCCCCACTGTCTCCATTCCCACTGTTTCTCTCGATCTGTCTGCCTGTGATGTTTTTTTCCTCTTTGCAAACAGTCTGTCTCTCGTATTTGCTTTCATTTACACACAAATGAGCTGTTCAGTTGCACATGAAACAAAGAAATCAGTATCTGATTCGTTTGTGTTTCTTCCAATAAAAGGTACTTTTATTTATTTTTTTAACAATTAGATACACTGTCGAATATATCCATCCATCCATTTATCAGCCGGACCTTTTGGCCAAGAAGAAGTAGCGACTCTGAGATCCAATCTTCATCGCTTGATACTCAATCAATTATACCAAACAGTCAAACTTTATTTATAATGACACTCAACAACAACATGGTGGAGGCCAACGTGACATTTAAAACAAGAAAAATGTCAGCAGGCTTAAGTCCTGTGAAATGAGTAGTAAATAATTAACAACAATAAGAATAAAATACAGTTATAAAAATAAAAATGTTCATGCTCAGGCCCTTCACACAATGAAGAAGAAAAACGCACAGCTGAAGTTGGAACACTGTAATCAAAATTAAAATGCAGTAAAATGCACATCTCTGTACACATCTATATATCTAAACTAACATCTAAATATTTGGGCACTAATATTACAATGGACATGCAAAACCTTTACCAAAAAAATAAAATGTTACTTGAAAAAGTAAAATTAGACCTGAAAAATGGAAACCACTGTCCTTAGCAGGGAAAGTGAATCGCATCAAAATTATTATTAAAAAAACAAGAAAAAATGATATGAGCATTGCTCTTCTGTTTCTGTATTTATGCCATGTTATTAATGCTCAATTGAAAAAATAAATAAATAAAATGCAGTGGTTTGAAAATTTCAAATCCATGTTTAATGCATAATAGCTCATAGAAAACATTTGTTTAGATTGTGTAAATCTAGTATCTTAGTTATTTGAAATTTGATGGCAGCAACACACAATATGAAAAGTTTGGATAAGGCAATGTTTACCTGTGCTACGCTGTGTAGCATCCCTTTTCTCTTAAACAACAGCCATAAACGTCTGGGTGCTGAGGAGACCAGTTGTCCCCTTCTTGTTTGATATGAGATTTAGTCTCCTTTGTTCTAATTTTCATTTCATGATGCACCGAATCCTTTTAATTGGTAAAAAGCACCTCTGACTACAAATGAATGCTTTTGTAATGGGTGTAGTCTGTGGTTAAGACTGTCTCAATGCAAGAAAGTCCTTCCCCGATAAAGACCTGGATGCATGTTGAAATCTGTAAATACATTTCAGCATTAGCTCATTTTCCAGATGTGCAAGCTGTTGGTTCCATAAGCACTAACGCATCCCCACGTCATCAGAGATGCAGATTGCTTGCACACTTTAGTTTTTCCTAAATGAGCTGCGGCCCAGGATCATATTCAGATTTGGTTTCTCCTCCTGCATTTGTGGACGACAAAGCCAACTGTGTTCTTACGGCCTGTTAGCACTGAACTGGCATCACCTGGTGACCTGCAGTGAAAATTTTAATTACAGCCTGGCCTCTTTTGTAGCACATTCGGACAGGATAACCAAAGTCTGTGTTTTGCAGTCATTTAGAGATATTAATTCACAAAATATGTCGTCAAAGTCTTGCATCATATAACATTTGGTGCAGCCATCAAATGAGCAATGGCTGCAAAAAAGAAGAGTAGGCACCAGACGTGACACAAGACCCTAGATTTAATTGCAGTGTAGTTCAAGCCTCATAATAAAACAATGAAATGATCAATTTTCATCCCTGCTCCCTAAAGACTTATTCAGATACTCAGAATCATTTAGATGATGAGATATTCAGTGTCCTCACAATTTAACACTGATGACAACACTGTTTTGAAATTGTTTTATAATTTGTGGAAACAGTTATTGGAAAAACGTTCCGATATTTCCTTACTAAGATGCTCTTTTGTAGATCAAGTCTTGTCATTGATCTGTTGCCAGAAGCTCTTCCTGCAGATGTTTCTCTTCAGTTCCAAGCACTTTTTGTTGCCCGTGCCCCAATGAGCTAACGTTTATCATTAAATGGTCAAACAAATCATAGACTCCCAGCTTTTTTTTTTTTTTAACCCCCCTGAAAGTTAAAAAGTTCATGGCAAAGTGGTCAAAGTGATATTTTTCACTGCTCATCCATCGACAAACTCAATTACTCTCTAATATTTCTAAAGGGGAAAGTGCATTTGTCAACAGCGCCGCAAAGGTGTTTTCATGTTTGTCTGTCGGCGTTACAGCTGAGTGAGTTAACAGCAACCTAATTTCTGTCTTTTATTCACTCGCTGCTCAGTCTGACAGCGACTTGCTATGAGGCGGTGATTTAGAGCTCGGAAACATAACTACTCGAAGTGGAAAATCTCAGAGGGAAGAAGGAGCTCAGTCTCCTCCCACGATGATTGATAAATGATAGTCAGGGGGCCTCTGAGCATTTACTGCTCCTGCTGTAATAACCGGTTACGTAGAGAACAGAGACACACAACTAAATCCTTCCACTGCTGTGTCTTTCTGTCTGCTGTCCCTCCATCTCTCTTGTGTGTGTGTGTGTGTGTGTGTGTTTGTGTGTGTGTGTGTGCTTCTTTCCTTTCGCCTGTAACAGTGTAGCCACTGTCTGTGAATAAGCTATTAATCTTTGATGACTGAAACTTTTCTGTTAGACTTCAGGGCCTTTTCTGGCAGACACATCAGTTTGATGGATTGTCAGAAAATAGTGGTGACCACACAGAGCAATTTCAATCCAATTTAGGCCACCTTGAATTTACATCAGTTTTAATTCATCATACACCTAACCCATTCTGAAATTGACTTAAAGCAAAAAGTTCTGCTCGCCAGTGCGTTTATAATCTTCGAAGGGCACATTCCTAACACGGTTTTTTTTCTTTTCTCTTTTTCTTTTGGACAGGTGTGCCTCAGTCCTGCCTCAGCTGTCTGTGCACCCTCTGCAATGTAGCTGACTTTTACTTGCAGGTCTGGATTTATATTGATTTTTAAACAGCTCCCAAAAAAGTCAGAAATATTCTGAGAGGGGAAAAAGAAAAAAGAAAAAAGCCAGACCAGGTTAATGAATGAGAAAATTCACCCTTCAGTGAAACAGGTAAGTCAAGCTCAGGAATGTTTAAGAAAACCTCCATAAATGTCATGTTTAACACTGCAGGAATAACTTAAAATATATAAATCTCATGATGTCCAAAGTCTAATTCAAGATTTAATGAAAAGAGAAGAAAAGAACACTGATTAAAAATCATGATGTACAAATAAAAGGTCTCTGAATACTTCCATTAAATAGATGTAAATGTTATGAATTTACTGAAATCCTTTGTTTAATCATGCAAATAATTAAATTATTATACTCCTCTCCCTCTGGCCTTGAAGTGGAGATGTTGAAAATGAGTGTTCTCGATGAAAACGTCCATTATATTCATCACAGTAGGGGTTTTATGTTTTATTCTGCAAATGAAATATCAATGTGAATTATGTTGTTTTCTTATGTAACAAAGCAGAAGAAAGTCGGTATAGTTGGTTTGTTTATGGAGTACAAAAGTACAAAAAGAAAAAAAAAAAACCTCAAACTGGGATCAAAGATCAACCACATCAATACTTAACAGTTTGCTACATTACAATAAGACAGTTTTATGCACAGATTTTGTTAAATGTTGTGTCTAAACATGAGAATTAGGTTTTATCTACTGAAAGGAGCATTCGTTCTGAACCTTTACAACATGAATGCAAATAAATATTCAGTTTTCACTTGAAACTAATTTAATTTGTGTCACTTTGGTCCCTAATGGAAGTTTAAAGTCATTACCATCTAATTATCATTTTAGGACATTTTTTAAAAAAAAAGAAGTATTCCATTAAACATGCACAAAACTTGCATAAACGACATTTGAATGTGGATGTTTGATGTTTTTCTTTCCACCTTTCTGAAAATGTAATGTTCCAACATTAGAGAGATCGTACTGAATGGAAAGTTATATTTAATCTGTTATGCACATTTTAAGTGCTGCAAAAGATCATTGCTGGGTTGGTGAGTTTCAATCTGCTCAGCAGAGAAAATTCTGTTAACTGAGGAAATACTAATCATACATTTTTCAGTTCTCTCTCTCTTTCATTCTTTTTTTTTTTCTTTAACTGTGTTTAGTGTGGCTGTCTGTATAAGGTGACTGGATATCAAAAAGAAAATTAACATTCAAGGCTCAAGAAATACTCCAACACTGAATTCTTGGATTAAAAATGGTGGATTACATAATCAAGCAATATGAAAACATTCCTGCAGAAATGGGGTGGGACACATCAAATATTTGTTATGAAGTTGTCGTTAGAATTTTCCTTTTTTTATTTAATCACAGACTTGGGGGTGTATTCATCACATTACTGTTATGACAGATGATTCAAATCCCGGTTCAGATGTGTGGGAGTGGATTCAAACCCTCCTCTAATCTCTGAACATTACTGTGGATGCACAGGTGAGGAATTATTATTTAACTCTGCAGGTTCAAGCTCATTTTTATTAAGCTATCACAAAAAAATGTTGTGAAAAAAAAGCACGGCACCGAACTAAATTGGTTTAAAAGGTTTTATTCACACTGTGAACCTCATAAGTTTGTTGCTAAAAGGTTTGTTTATCGACCCTGTTATTTATAGCAATGCTAATCTCCTCTACCGCTTAATTATGGCGTGCTGCCGAATGACAGTGCTGAATGTGACACTGAGCAACACAATGAGGCCGACAACCTATACATCCATTTGAAATTCCTCCTCCCTTGTCTAACAAAGACAGACAGCACCCTGTGGTGTAAATATCAGCCAGTGGCTGCTACAAATGTGTCTGATTACATCTGCACTTGTCCTCTTTGCTGTCAGCAAGCGTGGCTGGCATCATCCGTGGTGATCCAGCTCATGAGAGTCTATAACGGAAGAGCAGCATAAGCTGCGTTCAAAGGAACATACCTTCATCTTGGATATCAAAGTTTTGGCAGCGGACCTAGTGCGAGTAATTCAATAAGCGATCGGGAGTACCAGAATAAATCTTGACCATATGGGTGATATAGCTGTCCTTTCAATTGGAGAAAAAAATACAATTTTGTGCAGCAAATGTGTAGCTATTTTAAGGCATTTATCTTTTTACTAGAGTGAAAAAGACACTTTTAATACACTTACTCAAGCAACTGACCCGAGTGAAGTGAAGTTAAACTATATATATATACTATATATATCATCTGTTTCCATCTGGTGTGACGTGTGCAGCTTCCTCAGTCACACCGATCATCTGTGATCGTACATATGAGATGATCACTGTGATTCTAGTAATGTAGAAAAGGTTTTTGGATCAGTTGCTATTTAGCAGCTAAAGTTGCCTTATTTAGTTAGAAATGAGTTTGGTTCACCACAGTCCTGTTTGTTATAAATGAAAGTCCCCCAGTCCTATCATAGAAATTAATGGATGCATTTTTTGTTTTGTTTGCTAATGACATCAGGGTTACTAGTATGCCCAGAGCAATGCATCCTCGAGGCTGGACATGAAAGCAAAAAAGGGAAATGCTTTCTCTAAATATGTATTCTTAAACACAACATCTCCAATTTACTTTGGAAAAGTCCTGGACCTGGACATGGAGGGTTTTCAGTCTTAAGAGGAGTCAAAGTCTCTCATAGGATGTTTGAGCTTTGGTGTTATTTTTCCTAACTCGCGTTTCCTTTTCTCTTTTACGTCATCTCTTTTGGTTCTGTTTATGCAAATTGGCAAAATTCACAGTGTTATGAAAACATCTTTCCTTGATTGGATACAGACCTTCTGGCAAAGCTTAGCACATCTCAGAGTGGGAAATTAAAGAAATTATTAATGTAAAAGACAGTTCAAACTCAGCATATTTGGGGAAAAAGAAGTGCAGTACCGTACTTAGATTGTTTTTTTTCATCAATAGGCCCATTTCACAACTTGCCATGAAACCTATTAGCTCCAGTAGTTTGTTAGATATGGGACGATGAAGTGAATTAATGCAGAAATGCCGACTTACAGTTATTAAGTGAACTATTTTTAAAATTGATTTGGTATACTACTGTAATGGGAAATGTATAGAGGGAACCTCTGTTTTCCTGAGATCAGCAGATATTATATGAATTATGCATTTTTCCCTCCTTTGTTTCATTGATCTCTGTTGGCCTCCTCGTAGCTTTTCCCACTGTTTTTCCCTGCGGCTGAGGTTTTGTCATCTGAATGTTATTTTTTGTCATCTTGGATGTTGTGTGAATTAGCCCGTGGCAGTGATTCATCACCTGTTTGGCGTAGGTGACTGCACGAACAACTGGGCGAACAGTCGCTGAGTATGACGTGCACAGCAAGCATCTGGAATCGGAGGTTAATTGAGGGCGATTACAGTGATTAATAGCTTTGTTTGAAGTGAAAACACAAGACAGACAAGCTTGCGTTACAGAGCAAATATTTAGGGGGAAAAATCCATCAGTGGCAGGAGAGCAGAAGGGCTGTGAAAGGTAGCAATCAGGAGTGTGTTGCACCAAAGAATTTAGTCGCACAGCTTAATGGGAACATGAAAAAACAGAAAAAAATGCACATTTGTGTGAGGATTAGGGAGCTGGATGTGTGCAGAAGGAAAAAGTGACATAGACTCATGTTAATGGATAGAGCTGTCTGGTGTGAAAAAAGCAAGGTGGAAAAAAAGATGCACAGTGTCCATTATTGTCACCTTTCTGTGGTTTTCAGCTTAAAAGAGACCGAAAAACAAGACAACATGACCGCAGCCATGCTCATATGATCATTCAGACATGCACTAACGTCGCAACAAGAAATCCACAATCTCTCCAGCACATGCGACCCTCCCCTCCATCACCATCACCTTGAAAATCTCGTTACCCTGAAACAGGAAGCAATTTCTCTCAAGTGGTTGGAGAAATGGCTGCGTTTTCCTGAGGCGTAAAGGTTTTTGAACAGGCGGGCACCACGGCGAAAAGCTCTCATGTTGGTTCACAGCGGTGCTGAGTCACTGCTGTGATTTAAGATTTTGTTACAGAGAGAGAAACATGTTGTTTTTTGTTCTTTCTTCTTTTTGATATTACGTTTTACAGCTCTCTACAGCCTCCGAGGAACTGGAGCCACAAAAGTAAAATACTTTTATTTCCAGCCTCAGGAACAGTAAAATAGCTTTGAGATTGATAATTACATGTGAGACAGCATTGTGTGATGTGATTGCTGCATGTTGTTGTGCTTTTTCACGACTAGCTAGTCTCTCCCAGTCGCATGTAGAAATGCGGCTCAAATGCCAAAACAACCGGCTCAATCAAACGCTTCCTGCTATGACTTAATTGTCTTGGATCTATAGTGTATTGTCTCAAGAAAAAAAAATATTTGCAAGAATTATAATTTGTGTCTGTTAAAATGATCATAGAAATTACTGTAACTGGTGTAACTGCGATTCAACAGAGCAGAGAAAACTGAAAATGAGGGAAAAAGAAACAAAACAAAACAAAAAAACGTTCTTTGACCTGCTCTGCAGCCCAGAGCAGAGGGCGTCAGTTTTTCATAAGTGGCTCAACCTGAGATCAGGTTGATCTACATGAAACCCTGGATTGAACACCTCCTCTCCTTCATTACGTAACATAAACTTTCAGGCACCAAGCTGAGGCAGATCCTGAGATGTTGCTCAGGATATCAACACTTTATCCCGCTTACATAAAGCCTAATATTCTTCAGAGGAGGATTACAGAAACTGCATTACTTATGTTAAGGAACAAAAACTCATTATGGTTTCCATCCTCCTCCAGTTCTGGCTGTTGCATTCTGAATGAGCTCAGGAAAGTGATTTATTACTTATCATACATCATCCTGATTATTTATTTTTGGTTTATCAGTGTGGAAAATCCCATTCTTGCTCTTGTTTAAATTCCTTAATTCAAAACTCAACCACAACTCTAAGATTTATGGCAGTGCCTTATTTGCCCACGATCTGCTTTTCCACCTGTTAGCTTCTCTGAATTGCTTCTCCTTACTCTGACCCGACTGCATTCAGAGGATGCTGCTCACGAAGCATCATTAAGCTGACAGTCGTGGTTCACAGCATCATGTGAGTTAAAAGTGGGCAGTCCACTGGAATGGGGAGAGATACAAACTGGTTAGCTTTAGACTGTAGCTGAGTGCAGTCATGCGGTCAAAAGTATGTGAAGCAATCTCTGCCTGCTCTGATATCAGCCACTATCATCATATGTCAAATTTACTGAGTAGTGACTTCACAGTACGCCCAGCTCAGGTACTTACACACTTCACATTTGCACATAGTTCAGCTGTAACAAATGCTGTTTAAATTCATGAAAAAAAAGCAAATAAAGGAAAGTAGCAGTGATTCTTGAATTAACTTTTATTTCTTTGTTGAAGAAAAGAGAAGAGGTTCCAGAACATGGACAGATGTCTGCCACTTTATCAACAAATGTGTGAGACAGTCATTGAAAAGTTTAAATGACCAGGAAAGATTCATACTTTTCCTCCATCTACTGATTCAAGGAATCTGGAGGAATTTTGGTGCCTAAGGTGTCCACCTGTAATCTCTGATCCCTCAGATGGCGCTGCATGAAGAAACATCGAAGATCTAGCAAATGATTAATCCTGTCACGCGCTTCCCTGCAAAGCTAGTTTATCCAAGAGGTGGGAAGTTCTGAACCAAGCAACCAAACGTCAAAGGACACAGGTGCAGACAGAGCAGCAGGCAGGACTAAACAGGAAACAGGACAAAGCCGAACCAGGAGAAAACAGTGTGGACCAGCAAGGAGGAAGACAAAGACCTTGGGGCAAACGATCAAAATGGACGGGACCATGAAAACACATCGTGAAAATAAAACAGGAAGTAAATTTAGGGAAAACAGAAAAGGACAGAGATACAAGAAGAAAAGACTAAAGGCCTAGAAAACCCCCAGAAAAAAAAACAAAAATAAAGCCAAACCCAAATCCTAACAGAGACAGCATCAACTTCTCCAGGTTTGGAAGCATCTGAGATCCATAAATATGACTCATGGATGGATGAGTCAGTATTCCAAAACTCCGTTAAGAGAAATGGATTGATGTGGATTGTTATCAGCAACAAGTCTCAAAGCTGGTCTCACAAAGTACAGGGTTGTATCAGGACCCTCTGAAGATGCCATTTCCCCCTCTGTTGGCTGCATTAGATACATGAAGTGTTGCCTTTAAGAGCACATGCTTTCTACGGATCTTCATGCATTTTTATTTATTTACTTATAGCCCCAAAAAATTCTTCACATATTACAAAAGCATGGCTGTGGAAGGAACAGTTACAGGTACTGAAACACCCGGCATGAGCTGTCACCAGTACGGAATGACCGGAGAATTTTGTTTTTGAGTTTTACATGTTAAAAGAAAAAGCCACTTAAATATATAATTTGTGCCATATTTGGCTCAGATGGAGTAAAACAGACTATTCTGCCAAAACTCTTCATAACCAGCACTGAAGGAGCTCAGCAGGAAGAGACACAGTGACATCTATTCCACCAACTTGAAGCAGACACTTTGTTTCCCATAAATGGCTTTAACATGTGCTCCACTGAAACTTGAGATGCGTAATAACAACTTTTTACCAACTCTATTTATATTGTCAAGGCTGTTAGACCAAATCATATGTCATCCTTTATCCCTCTGGGTTTTTCATTTCTAAATTTTGGCAGTGGTTTGATTGAGGAGTTTGTCGCTGAGAATAGTCTCTACCGTCAAAAAGGAAAAGTAGAATTTTTTATTCTTTTATTTTTTTAGAACATGCTGCTGATCTTGGCAGGTTATGTTCAGCTGCAGGGTTCCTGCTATCGCGGCAACATCTTAACCCGACACTTTTCCTTGAACACTTGCCACTCCCTCCCAGAGCTATGCCTATGTCAGCTGTTATTATTCATAAAGGTCCATGAACCTGACATGAAAACACAGTTTTATATGACATTAAACTCCAGCATCTTCTCCTTATAGGCCGCTGGGATAATCAATCACTTGTAAGAGGGTGCCAATATGTTAGCATACAGTGGGATGTGGGGATCAGGACATGAATAACATCAGAGTGGATTGGATTACTAGGAGTCAGAATGTGGTCAGTGGGATTGTTTAAGTTTGGGTTTGCTGAATTTTCTTTAGCATAAACTCTGATCCAAGCTGGATAAATACTGCTTTAATGATGTGGGCAGTTGGAGCTGTTTTTGCATTAGTGTTATAGTTGCCACCCTGGGCTGCAAAGTTCCTGAACTTGCCTGGTATGTGCTGGTTTAGCTTATAAAGGTGAGACATGTGAAGGTTATGGTAAAGCTGAATAAAGCTGATCACACTTCCAAAGGAAGTGCTGATATTTACAGCCTGGCATATCAAGTGTTTATATCTAAAAATAATCAGATTTGATTAAAGGAATTGCTGCTCCATCATCAACATTTTCCCCTTTGCCTCCACAAAAAAAAAGAAGTTATTTTTCCTCTATATCAAGAGCAGGGAAGGGATGAGCTCTGAGGAGATAAAAGCCCTGCGAATAAATGTTGATGAGAGGAGGGTGGTAAACAAATCTGCAGGAGGTGACAAGATCTTTCACAAACTTAAGTACAAACTCGTTAAAAGAAAAAAGTCATCTAACGCTCAGACATGCTTCTTTTGGGTCTGTTTGTGTGCAGGATTTGAATCAGAATTAAACATGTGAAAACAGGAAATTTAGTTCAAATCATGAATGGCGTTTTTTTTGTTTTTTTTTTTGCCTGAATTCCCAAAATTAATACTTTTAATTTTTCAATAATTAATGCTTTGTGTTGCACATCTCAAATACTCAGGGAGTTAATTTTACATCTGTCGGAGAAGCCAGTCCACCCACAAGGAAGTGCAGTGGAGGAAGAAATGACAGTCATCCAGTATCACTTCACAAGAACGTTCAGCATTCGCAGAGAGGCGAAACATTGATGAACATTCTCTACCAGCTTAGATCGGGATCGTATAGTCCGTGGATTAATCTCCTCCTGGGGTCCATGCTATTTTTCTTGTAACCCTGTCAGATTTTCACAAGATCACGCAGCAAATCTGAAGATATTACTACAGGATTGAATAACTGCAACCAAGACACAATTCTGTTTCATATGAAATCTTATGTTTAATTTGCCAGTGCAAGTGAAGCTTGTGATACTGCTGAGCTCAAATGATTTAGTCTTGGTTATATTAACTGTATTTCTGTATTAATTTACTTTAAAATGCTATCTAATCTTTACCTAATGTTCATGACGCTTAGATATTTGTTTGAAAACCTGTAGCACCCTGGGCCATTTTTGAAGGTTTATGCTCGAAAAATGACATATCCACAACAAATAAAGTTTTTCTCTGCATCTAAAGTCTAAATGGATAATCTTGGCATCAAACTAAAGGGGAGACTTTGGTGGTTATTCACATTTCTATGTTACTGGTAAGTACAGGTGAAGATGGAACACAACAAAAGTTTTAGATTTAATTTCCGCCAAAAAAAAACCCATCTGAATTTATGTCTATATCCCCTCTATAATTATGCTGTTGCAGCCTAAAAAAACCCAAATTGTAAGAACACCATCTAATTGTTATATGTGCCAAAACTGTTGGTAATAAAATACAAAATAACAAAGTTATAAAGCCTTGAGTAGAAAAATGTCAAGGCGCAATTCAACTGTGCCAAAATGTGCCAAAATGGCTGGATTACTTTGGTGAAAATCATCTTTACGGACAAAATAGCATATTTGGATACCACAGAGCACTGTTTGGAACTAAATAACATATTCTGATGTGTCACTTAGTGCATATCAAGATGTGTCTCATACATGTCCCATAGAGCCATTTCTACTAGAAAGAAGACCATGGACAAGAAATCAAATTCAACTGGAACAAATGTATGCAAAAACAAAATAGAGAAAAATGCACAAACCTTTTAGTCATCTTCTTTTTCTTCGAAATTAGTTTTGTTTTATAGAAAACAAAAACCAAAGCTTGACAAATCCTGTGTGTAACGGTGTCCGCGCACAAAAGGGGCACTCTACGTCATCGATCACTGATTAGAGCGCGTGGCATTCAACCGCGAAAAGCTCTGGAGCGCATTCGCCAATTTACATGATCGACCCCTCTTTTGAAAGCTAACAACCAATAGATGATAGTAGTGAGGGAAGTTACCAAATTAAAATTGACCAATAGGCTTTTCTAAAAAGGTCCACCCAAAAACATCATCATAGGAAATTACGCAAGACCGGTTCCGCCATACAGAGGGTCCCTATAATAAAAAAAAAAGAGTTTCTTCTCTGAATCATTTCTGAGTGACACCAAACAAAGGGCTAACTGATACAAGAGGATTCATGCCTAAAAAAATCGGGTTACGATCAGAAAAGAGCAAAGGTAAGACGCGATTCATAATAATTGTTTTATAATGCGACATTAATTTTTGCAACTCTTTGGCTGATTATTCACTGAGTTTTTGCGGTAGAGAAATAATACTTGTACTTTTGGATTGGCTAATGTGTTAGCTTTAAGAGGGGATGGAGATTGTTGCAATAGTCTTCGAATTAACAAAATTATCGATGATATAAACTGATATTGGGCTGTTAGCTTGTTTTCGACGCTTACCTGTTTAAGTGCTTGTGTTTTTAATTGTCTTTACTTTTCTTAAAATTGGTTTTGATGAGCTTTTAGCTGAAGTTCTTCTGGTTGTGTGGAGGTATAGCTTGTGTATATTTATAAAAGCATCACGTGGTTATTAATGTAAAAGTGATGACGTGACGTAGATGCCCCCGGTACCGGGGGCATCCAGGCTCTTAAAAGCAATGCATTGTGCTCCCAGCTTGTAGTTAATCAGTATTCATGAACATACACATGTTTTTTTGTGATTAAATTGAAGTTTTACACGTGAAACAAGGGTTATGCAGAATTCTAGTCACAGATCTACAAAGATTTCCTGAATGAAGCCTTTGAGTTAAGCTGATAAAGAATTTCTTGCACAGTTACTGAACATACCCATTAACACCCGTTAAACTGAACACATCATGATGATCTTCTCACCCACCTCCTGCCTTCTCAGCATTCCACTTTATTAACTTCCATTTACACACACACATTGTGACTGACTTTTATTCCTCTTCTCTGCACTACAGACTGTCTCCACCTCTCCAGGGTTTCCTCCACCTGCTCCCATAATCTCACCACAGATCACAATATAATCTGCATACATCATAGACCATAGAGACTTCATTTGGACCTTGTCTATCAAACAATCCATTAAGATGGCAAGGAAAAAGGTGCTCAGGGCCGATCCTTGATGCAGCCCCACTTCCACCTGAAACCCATCTGATACTCCTACTTCAAATCTTACCACTGTCATGTTGTCGTAGATGTCCTACACCACTGCAACATTTCTTTGTGCTTCTACAGATTTCATCGTGCAATAACGCAATCCCTCCTCCAGCTTTCATGGACTTACAGTTTCTTTAATTATACAAAGACACATTATAACTCGTTCACCAGCTTTTTCAAAGCAAACACTACATCTGTAGTGCTTTTTCTTGGCATGAAATCAAACTGCTGCTGACAAACTATAACTATTTTCTTAGGTTCTCTTCCACTACTCTTTCCCAGACCTGTGTGTCTCATCAGCTACATACCTCTGTAGTAACTACAGCTGTGGACATCATCCTTGTTGTTGAAAACTGGCTCAAGTACACTTCCCACAGCCAGTCTTTAACTCTCCAAGATGCTGCTGAACAGTCCTGGTAAATGCCCCACTTCTGTCTCTCTGAGACACTTCCATACCACTAACATGTCATCAGGACCAAGTGCCTTTACATTCTTTATTCTTTCCAAAGCTGCACATCAACCTTACTGATTTTTCACACTTCTTGATCTGCAGGTGGTGCTCCTTCCATCCCCGTGTCTCTCTCTTCAATTTACTTCGTTTATCATTCTTATGCTCAATCTGTCTGTCTCCCTGTGAACATTTCTCTCCTTCCTTAGTGTTCAGTATCCGATCACAAGCCTTTCATTTACCCTTTACCACCACTCTTTACCTTACATCGCATCTCTTGGTACTCTTGCCTGCTTTCTTCATCCCCTTTGCAATCCCACCTCTTCTTGCTAATCTTTTCCTACTTACACTCTTCTTCTGAAGCTCCTCATTCCACTGCCAATTCTCCTTGTTTTCCTTCTTCTGTCCAAATGACACACCAAGGACCTTCCTATCCGTCTCTCTTATTTAATGTAGTTGGCCAGTCATCTGGCAGTTCTTCACTGAGGTAATGTAGCATAATGCAGATTAGTATCTGTAATGTAATTAATGTTTTTTAAATTGTAATCTCTCAGCACTTGTAATGGTCTAATATCCCTCATATCTAAATGAATAATGCATAAGTTCATCATCATTTCCTTTAACTTCTATGTCACACTTACACACAGGATTTCAACTTTGGTGCACTTTATTCCTCAATGATATAATGTTTTTTGGAGACAGAGACAGCCATTGAAAGAGGGGGGGGGTTAGGGAAAGTGCGATCTTGTGGTCCGTTTCGGTTTCTAATATTGCAGAGGTAGTTCTTCAGCAGCCAAGCGGCACCATGTGACGGTAACCGGATCACCACGCAGCTGCAGCACCAGGCACCCCGGTCGTCCCCAAGGCCTCTAGAACAGGGACAGGGCAGGTCCACACACACACACATACGCACACACATTGGTGGATGGAAAATCCCACAAAGTACAGGATGAGGGCAAGTGGGGAGGTGCAGGCGAGAACTCTACACTGCCTGTTTCAAAGATGTTTTTAAAGCTGTGAAATTTCTTGTCATACCACGGCAGACTCGATTACACACAGGGCTGTCTTTTAAGCTGAGAGGCTGTATGTTTGTTCTTCTGTTAAATGAAGGGTGGCTGCGGTCAGACCAGGACCCAGCTACAGTCAATTAGGAATGTGCCTGTCAGAGGCCAGACCAGACGCTTGTTCGCTATTAAAGCATTGTTGTTTCTTTTAGCTCCGATTGCCATCGCTACAAGTTCATAGAACAACTCTGACACAGAATATGGTGTCTCAGACCAACAGGAAGCTTTAGAAAGAAAAAATGCTGACTGCAACTGAAGTGTCTTACAATCAAGACTCGAATCAGTACAGTGCTGGTACAACAGTAAAAGTTTCACGACCTGAGTATGAACACAACTATTGCTTTTTTGTTTTTAATTAAAACTACACACACATTTGTATTTCCTTGATATAATGACTGGGAGTGCTTGACTGGGAGTACCGGGAGGCCTCTTCTCCTCTAGTTTTTAATAAAATAGACTTGAAGTACTGGCAGCATGACCTGTAGTGCACAAACTCTATCTGTAGACAGATTTACGTTGGCCGTCTGATGACATTATCTATTGATTTTATCTTGTTTGTGAGTGTGTTTGTCCCTCTGTTGGTTATCTGACACTCGCGGTGGTCATATATCTCTCCATTGTAATCCAGACTTTTAAAACCAAATTACAAGGCTTAGAACCCTGAAGACCAAGAGAGATAACTCAAGCGTCTATTTCATTCCATTGTCAATGTGTTTTGTTTTTTTTTGGAAAACTGATGAATCACTCTCCGCTCTGTTTACAAGAGTCTAAATAAATCACTCTATTGGCTGAAGGGGAGGTCTCTATGATTGAGAGCTTGGCTTGACAAACTGTAAAAGACTGCTCATTGCTGGACTCATTTTAAGTTGAAAAGTTGAAGGCAAATTTATTTCACTGTTTAGCTGTCGCCAGGAAATTAGTCGTGCCTAAACAGCATTCTGTGGCCTTGATAAATATACCGTTCACAGATTTTAAAGATGGTTGTATAGCGTCAAGATTATTGTGTGCTAACTCAAGTCATTCTTCCCCGCCTTTGTCACAAATCAAACCAAGAGTGCCGTCACCGTGTTTCGAACACATACACACAAGGGCAGAGTAACCCTACACCAGTATTCCTGAGTCAGGCTTGGCTACCAGACACCGGCGAGCATGCAGGGCTGTTTCAGGGCAGGGTAAGGCAGCAGCAGCAAATCAAAAGTGCATGGCAAGTTGGCAGGCAGATCAAACGCTCTGCCCTGAGCCATGACACTCAGTGTTGCATGATACTTGTTGAAATAAATAGAGGGATTGCTGTGTGGAGTGTAATGAACACTCATCAGCGCAGCAAATGTAGTGTCTTACAGATAAAATTTAAAGTGTCTAACAATAAGACAGTGCTGAAGTTGTTTCAGTATTTGCAAGAATTTAGAGCTCAGAACCTACGATGCAGATTGAGTTGATTTCATCTAAATTTATTTCTTGTAAATTAAGTTTAAGCAGACAGTTTAAGTAGCTATTATGAACCATCACATGTCGGCAGCTGATATAACCACATGGGCATGGGACTTTGGGAGACATTTGTCAAGGACTATAATATGGAGATACACTCACATTTGCCACTCAAAATAAAAATAGCCTTCAAGACTAACATGAATACCAAAAGGTAAGACCTGCAAAGATTATGGGTTGTGTTGGTGTCCTTGAGAAAGTGCTTTTACGTTTCTGCGATGGTGGTATTAATGCAGAAAACCACATGGAGTTCTTGGAGCAACATATTTTCCAGTGACCTCCGTGCATATTTCAATAATACAATACAAAACTACATTCTGCACACATGCAGTAACAACGACACAGCTGATTAAAAAGAGGGCATGGATGCTGGACTGGCCTGCTTGTATTCCTGGATGGTCACCAGCTGAGAATGAGAATAATTTTGAAATTACAGATGACTTGTGTTGTTTTCTGAGTTTTTAGAGCTTAGCACCAATGGTACCTTTTAAGTTGATAAAATCTGCATTGCTTGTAAATGAACAGTTAAACAGTGATAGAAGTGATCACTTTAAAAAAGCTGAAAACACTATTTTCTATTCCATTATTGACTGGGGTACCCTTTTAAGTGACAAATAACAAAATCAACATATCCAACATGGTCCCGTCAGGTGCTGTGATCTCTTTTTTCTTGTGGGCTGTGTCAGTATTTTGTAATTGGGTGGAATACCAAGATCACTGGAGACCACCTCCCTGCTGGACCCTACATACTCAGCCTACTGCATTCTGGAAATAGGTACATAAGTATAAAAAGCAAGACATGAGTCATGAACTTACTCTAGTTATACTCTAAATATAATTAATGCAATACTTCAATATGTGCAATGTTTAACCATCCTTTCATTCTCTCTTTTTTATGGAAGACATCAGTGATTTTATTCAAGTGCTTCAAATGGGACGTAATTCTACTTCTTCTGGTTTTTAATGTTTTTAGTAGTGGCCTTCCCTATCACGTTCTACTGTATGATGATGATAAAGGCTGTCTTTTTTAATCTCACCCTGTCTCTCACCAGGTGACAGCTGGGGTAGGCTGCATCACTTCACCCTCTCCTTCCATCCCAGTAACCATCAGGGCACCCTGGACCCTGGTGTCAACACACAAATTTGAGCAGCTAGGGCTGAGTGGTGGTGGAACATACTAGAATGATGAAAGCGTAAAGTATTCAGCTGTTGCACTGTAATATAAATTACAGGGATGTGACAGGAGAAAGCACTACCAACATCTCAACAAGTCCTCTTTTTGAAACTCCTGCTTGAAAATGTCATACTTAAATTTAATCAGAATGTCTGTCTGAGGAACTGCTGAATCTCAACATGTGTAGAAGAAATGTAAGATGAAGTATTCATATTAACAAGAATAGTGAAAACTGACCACAACAAAAGATCTTTTCAAAAATGATTTCTGCTGCCAAAATATTCCGATGGGGTGCATATGTGTTTGGATTTGTGTGGTAAAAAGGTAAATACTCCAGAAATCCATTCTTTAACAGCTCTACATTTATTGTGCCTTGTGTGATTTGTTTGTGTTCTTTTTGTGTAGCAGTTGTAAGTTTTTAGGGGTTTTTCAAGAGGACTGTTTAGCTTGGCTCTCCAGTGTTACCACATTTAGTCATAGCTCTGCCATTTAGGTTTTTCACATACAAAAAAAATCAAGTTGTTTTATTTGCTATAAATGTCATTAAATATATTAACTCCATTCAAATATAGTGGACTCAAATAGTATGGTATTACTTCAGTTCAGTCATGTTGGTCACAGAAATACGATTAATGTTGGCAACACATCAAGGTGTTTATATTGACACACACACACGTATATATATATATATATATATAAAATACACACACAAGCAAAATAAAATAACATTCCTGGATCCCTCTTCTGGATTAACTTGTTAGGAAGAAGCTAAATGTTATTTTTGCAGTGATTTTATTTTATTTTTATAGTGCAATAATAATATTTTTAAGTTCTTCAAGTTAAAATTGTGAATAAAGAAATGCTCCTTGATCTGAGAGTGCAGAAAAAAACATCCCACAGCATGATTCTGGTATGTTCAGGGTAAAAATAGAAGAGTCGTCTTATTATAGCTATTCACATGCCATCAGGGTTTGAGTGATTTGGACCTCAGACACTCACCAAACTCATGCACAAACCAAAACAATAACCAGTGGAATTTACCAAAAGAGCTCATGTTCCAAAAATAATAATAATATAAAATCCCACACTTTCCCTGATTTGAAGCACCAGAATCTGTTTTGGTGAAGTAAAATATTTGTGAAACCTTCATGCCAATTCACCAACTCTCTGACATATCTTTCCTTTTAATCATCTTCATGATACGAACAAGAACACAGAGAAAAATCTTCTGAGCAGGAATGCTACTTTTATCTGTTTAAAATTAGCATGTCAGGCTCTCATCACACCACAGTTATTTTTTTCTTCCTGTTCAAACATCTACACAGTAACACCGTTAAATTCAGATTGTTTCTCCCGAAGAAGCGCCGAGGGAAACGACCTTGCCCCACCAAGACATGTGCTTTTAGTCTGCTCTTATTCCATAATGAGGCGAGCTGGCATGACGATCAAAGGCTTTCCACTGACTCCTGATACTAAATGTTGCTGATGATCTGTCCGACAGGAGAGCTGACTGATCATACCAAACAAGTGGAGGTGTCGGGCTGCATCAGTCTGGTCTTGAATTGAGGCCAGAGTCTTGTGAAATGCTTGCTTGAATGAGAATTTGGCTTCCTCACATGTCTGATTATGCACACGGTGAATGTAAACACAGAAGGGTGGTGAAAGGAAGTGAAGGCAATGGAGAAAAAAGATCACTATGATAGATCTGCACCACACAGCTGTAATGTGATGGCTTCATGCTAAACAAGGAAGAGACCAGCAGTGGTGATCGCAGTGGATGGTTGAGGGATATATTCTGGAGGTTTTTACACAAAACACAAATAAACAATAGAATATCAAGTACATGAGAGCACATATTTGGGTGTCTATTGTCACTAACAAATAAAAAAGTTTTTGATTGTCCCAAAAAATATGTAAATCTTTGAGCAGTTTAGATTTTCAGGATATTGTGACATCACAGACGCAGATCAGACTAGAATCATCCAGCTTTCCTATCTTTAAAACCACAGAATTTCACATCCCACTGCTGGTTACGGCCTTCCAGACGGCCAGTGAGTGGACACCTACGATGTTGGCCAGTCTACAAAAGACGAGTAGGGATCCTCCTCCTGACATGCTCCCTCACCGAAAGCGAGGGTGAGCGAGGGTGATCGTCTCTGCATTGTGGATGATGAGCATTTTGAGGCCATTAAAACACTCATACTAAAACCAGCTGATTCAAACAGAGCTGAAGACGCATGCTTCAAAAGGGAGCTTTTGTTCTGTATTTCTGAGGTATCTTGGCCGAAGCATGTCACAGATATTTCAGACCTCTTTTGAAACAGGGGCATGTCTACTTCACGATGCTTCGGCTAGTCCCTTTTTCATAGTTCCCCTACATAAGAGATCTCTAAATCCTCTCTATTTTATTCCTTTTTTTTCCAATCACGACCACTGCTGAAATATAAATACCAGAGTTGCAGAGAAAGCTTTTCTACCCTGAATGGGAGTGAAATCAATCTGGCTAAAATGGAAATGCATAAACGGAGCCCACAAGGTGGGTGACAAAAGGCAGAGGGCCAGGAACCGAGGAGAAGGGTTGGAGCATGTTTCAGCCTGTTGACACTGCTTTGTCAGCAATCTGCCCTGAATCTAATAACACCCCACATGTCCCCTTTCCTTCTCCTTTCCCCCACCTGGCCCACACAGAGAAATGTTAATACACTGGTGACTGCAGATACAATCGGGCGATCCAAAAGGTGGAGAACAATAAAGCTAATCTGTCTGACCCTGGCAGAATCCTAATGAGAGCAGGAGGACGAGTGGCATTTCAGGTGGGGGTACTCTCTGTTGAGCCACTGCAGATCTCATCTAAGGACGCTCCACAATGAAACATGAGGAAAACTAATAAATTAGCTTTCCCCTGATCCGTAGAGAAGAGAGGCTGATTTATATCCTTTACATTTGTCTTCACAGAAGTCATTCTCTCACCTTTTGTGACTGACGCTTATCTTTTTTTTTCCTTTTTTTATCAGCAGTGGTGGAAATGTCAATTTGTTCTAAAGAAGAGGTTTTAATATTGTAAAACTCACACAGATAGCGAACAATAAAACACAATGGCACACACTCTGTGCTTTCAGGCTCAAAACCTCATCTTCCTCTGTGCCAATCTTCACAATCCTTGTCTGTCTGTAGGGGAAAACAAAGAAAAGAAAAAAAAGAGAGAGAGACACTCTGATATGCTGGTAGGCATCCACAAACAAAGACGGCGTTATCACCTCAGTGTTGACGCCACAAGGTCCAGAGTTGTCAAATGTATCTGACCTCCATCTCTGTGAGATCACAGAGCAGAATAAAAAAAACTGGAAGAGGGAAAAAGTAAGAAAGTGGATATAGATCAAATGCATGTTCAAACAAACTCAGCTGGCGTCAGCCTCTGTGTACAATAAAGAACAATGTCGCCTAGGCAACGCCGGCTCCTTCCTATTTGCCCTTTTACGGCTTTTTTCCCCCACATCGTCATGCAGTCTGTTGCTGGGATGAAATTGTAATGCATGAAATATTAGAGAGTACACTAAATCATTATGTTTTAAATTATGGACGTACAGAAAATTATATTCAGCATTTTCTTCTTTTTTTTTTTTACACTGCTGGATCTTTGGTCTTTTAACTGTCTTTTTTTTTCTTTCTTTGCAAACCACCTGCTTCACTTTATGATCCTTTTATTATCTTTTTTTCTTGTGGCACACTTCTTTTTAAGCAGCACAAAGATGGATACCCAAATTCTACACATTTGACTTTTTCATTGACTCTGTTTAAAGTTTTTTTTTTTTTGAACTGCAGTCCCGTTTGCAAATATATCCCAAAAAATGTAAAAATGTAGCACTGTAAAACACGTATTTGTATTTTAATGTTATACTTTTATAGGTGATACAATATTAAAATAATAAAATAGATGTTTCTGAAATAAGGAAAATATATCTCTTAAGAGCTGTTGCCGCTTTAAAAGGGAGGTGTTATAAAATCTGTAATACAAGTTTGCATTTATAATATTAAAGCAGTTGATACATAACGAAGTGCAACAGGGTCTGCTTTCCATTTGCCTGTCAGGCCCTCAGCAGAGCCTCCACAGAGAAAGGCAGCGGCTTCACAGTGGGAGTCCTCACTGAGCCGCCATGAGGGCTCTTGACAGAGTCGGAACAAGGGCTTGCCTGGGTGGAAGGGGAGTCTGCGTTCCAGCCCTTAGCTGTCAGAGGTCTGGGATCAAAAGTCCTGCTGGGTGCACCGATGTCTGGCTCGCTCAGGACACCCTGATCTGATCCAGAAATAGCGAGTGTAGTTGTTGAAGAGCTATCCGAGTCCATTATTTCTGTCGGTTGTGAAGGGGATTTGGCAAGGCCGACACATGACACAGTGCTGCCTTCATTTTTCAGTCTTTGTTGAGGTGGGACAGGTATTAGCTCTGGCTGCTTTTTCTTCCCACAGTCTTTCCAAACATTCTGCACCTCCTTGTCCTGCCTGTGCTGCTCTGAGCTTTGGCACGAGGAAAAGTCATTATAGTCACCTTCTGTTATAGACCTGCTCTTTAGGTAGAAGAACTCATAAAACTGGAGGCCACACTCATAAAGAGGCTTATATTTATACACAGGGACACAGCAGGTTGTCCCTGCAGAGGAAGGGTCTTTGCTGGGAGGACAGCAGTGGAGGCCAGGGGAGATGTGCAGAGGTGCCGGGTGAATCATGGGGATGAGGGCAGAGGTGGGGAAAGAAATGTCGCTCTGGAGCTCTCTCTGCCTCAGCTCACGCTGCAGCATCACGTTCTCCAGCTCCTTGTCGGCGAAGGCTCGTCTCTTCCTCATGCGGGTGCTCATGGAGGGGCACGGGAAATGTGTTTGGTCACGCTGTTGCTGCTTTGACCAGCAGGATGTGTCGATCTCTGGATGAATCGCAGGTTTTAACCCTGAACATGGGAGCACAAAGCCACATTCTGCTTGTTAATGTAATCATTTTACAGACAATAAAATTGTTCCATCCAATTAATTGCTCGGTTTATGTTTGAAGGCTTAGTTGTTTATTATTTTAATTATGCAGTTGGTTAGTTGTGTCATTTTTGCTTTGCTGAGGGCACAGGAAGACTGAGAGGTCTATAAAGAAGACAAAGCATGACTTGACTGTGAGCCAGAAAGAATTAATAAACAAGATGAGTTAAAATAACGGCCTTGAGTTGTAAAGTAGAGAAGTTACGATGCTGGAGTTTGAAATTAATGTGTCTTTAATGTCTGATTATTTCCCAGGAGAACTGGAGGTACAGTGAGAATAACTGTTTAAATGCTGTTGCTATGGCAAAGTTATGCAAAAATGTTCACATACTGGTTACCTTGTGAGGATAAAAGTGCATTTATTCAATATCATTCTGAGGATTAACTTCAAACAATGCAAAAAAAAAGAAAAAAAGAAAAAAAAAAGAAAAAGCAAATCTTAGCTTTGGTTATGCAAGTTTGGACTAAAGAATGACCATTCTGCTTGTATGTGTTTTAGCTGTAGTTACAGATCTGCAGAGAATCAATGCCATCAATAACTTTAATTTCTGCATGATTTCCTTCATTGGAAAAGTTTAAATGTGAACACACAGGAAGTGTAGTTTGGCAAGTAATTCCAACTACTGACATGAGATCCAGTGCACGTAACACTAAGAACAAATGCACAGTCCGTCTTCAGTGATCTCTTATCAAATGAAAAAGAAGTACAGGGGGAAAAACGGGTCATGGGTGAAAAGAGAAATGTTAATAAGAAAGGGGATGTTAATTAAACTTTACCCTGCAGGATGCTCTTAGCCACGATGCTTGACTCGGCCGCTCTGGTGTAACCCTGATATGATGTTCTCCTCAGCGGAGCTGCACACTTGACCCCCCTTTTACTCTGCAAAGAACATGTGAATACGTATTAGACATTTAGACATAATTATCTTATGCAGAGACAGCCTCCCAAGGGTAATTAAAAATGATTAATACATATGTGAGACACAGGTAGAGATAATCTTTGGGACTGAGAAATGAAACAAAGGGAGATATTTAGTACATGCTCAAAACGTATGCCAACAACAAATATATAATGTAACCCAAAAATACATTTCAGTAATTAAGAATTTCAAGTTCTGCTCCCAGTAATAACTTAAGATGGATTTTTCTTACAAATAACTTTAATATAGGATGTATTAAAAAATAAGGTTAGTCATCTTTTTAATGCTAAACTTAATTATATTTTCTTAAATATTTTAATATATCAGCTGTTCATGTTTTCATTGTACGACTCTTGTGATTTAATTTCCACAAATTCACTAAAGTGAGAAAGACATTAAACAGGTTAAAGTAAATAAAAGATCAGTAGCTCTCTCCAGTCTTATAAAAATCTGCATTAAAGAATTCTTAGTAAAACCTTGCTTCAGTGTTCAAACGTTGACTCAAATTGGATGAAAAAAATGAAAGAAAAAAAATAAAAGCAAAGCCTATAATTAACCATCTGTATGTGTCAGCCTCACGGGGCTTTGTGCCTTTGAAAACTCCAGTTTAACTTCAGTATAAATTAGACAATGAATGCCAGATGACACATTTAACACACTGTTTTCAAATCTTCTCTGGCAGTCTTTTTCTTCTTTTAAAAAAGAAAAAAAAGAAAAAAATTCCATCTGTACTCAAAGACTAACTTTTACCCTTACCTGAGTGGTACAATATTTGCGTCATGATTGCTTCATAACGTGATTCATGTTTTACATATCTTTTATTTTTTTTCTTTCTTTTTTGCCCGGTTATTTCTCATCCACTGACCTGCCCCTGCGCTCTCCTCACCTCCGCCGCCTGTTGCCTCCTGAGCGCGACCTGCGCGGCCATGACGCGCTGCCGCTCCACCACCAACAGGCAGCACGCGCAGCGGCAGTCCCTCCAGCGGCAGAAGCGCTTGTGGCCTTTCAAACACGAAACGACGCCGTGGTTTCGACAGCGGGCACATTTGGGGCTCCGGGTCATCTTCCGTGTTTTGGGCTGATGGCTCTCTGCGTCTGCAGTCAGGGCCGCTTTATTCTCTCCTGCGTCCTCGGGGCGACCACGCTGACCTGCGCATCCGTCAGGACTTGTCACGTCAAAGACTTCTTTAGAGTTTAGCAGTACATCGCGTTGTGCTGTGGTCTCCAGCTGCAGGCCTCCTTCCAGCTGAGTGGACATCTATGACACCGATATCCCACTTTTAATCCTTGGTGCAATTAGTTGCTGATATTTATGAGACTTCTGCGCATAGATTAAGATGCGCCGGATTTTTACGCATAACAGATGCAGTTGTAGCAGCAAAGAGATCCTATGGATGTAGTATTAATATGTAATTAATTTCAGTAAGAACATTCAAGGCGCGCATGTGAATGCAAATTTCAACCAGTCCCGCTCCGTCCTGCACCAGCCTGCTGCAGCAGCCGCTGCTGTGTCACGTCTGTGTTTTCAGGGTGGAAACTTTGCAGCCTACCGCCAGACGTTTGAAATGCTGAGCCTGTCTCAGCTGCTCGCTGACGCCGTTTCCAAGAAGGGGCGGATGGGGGCCACAATGGCGAGCTCCTGGCGCAAAGACCTGGGGACGCCCGTTTACAGCACAAACAGCTCCCTCTTCCTATAAACCCCCCATACCTGCGCGGCCCTGCCTACCTTCCAACTTGTTCTCATCTTTCAGTGCCCTAACTACAAATCTGTGTTCTTGGCAAAGGACCTCACTTGATGTGGCCTGAAAGAAAAAATCCGTTTTTCATAAGCACTTCATCAAAGCCATCACGGTTCCGGCAAGCAACGAAAACAATCAGTATTATGAGGATGAAATAATGAGAAAGGCAAAGCCGAGGACGTAATATAAATGTACAGTGCTTATGTGGCCCTCAGGGCATATGAGCTGTACAGTGTGTTTGACTTATACAAATGGACCAATTACGCACGCGCCCCAAGGAGAGTATTTTCATGGGGAGTCATCTGCATGTTCATGTTTATTAAATCCTAAACTCTCTGAGCATAAAACCGAACATTCTACCTAAATAAAATACATAAATGCTCCCATTCAGGAAATTACGTTTAGATACTAAAAGTCAGTTGTTGTTGTTGTTGTTGTTGTTTTAATTCTCATATCTCCTAAAAATAACGTGATTTCTACACAGTGATGCCCATCATATGTGGTGAAGGTTTGGCACCTCAGCAGCGTTGCTACTGATGAGGCAGCAGCAGGATGGTATGAAAAGTGTGCTCCCTACTGGAGGTATTGTGTAATTACAACTGGGGTAATCTCCGTCATGGTAGAAGCAGCAACTCATTTGTCTGATTTCCATCATACGATGCCAATACTGAAGGCTACAGTGGGAAAAGTTACATTTCCACAAACTGACAACAGGGTAGCATCACTGGGGAGCTAGAAAATAGCTCTCATCTCCTTACCTCACCTTTCATTGGGCTAATTCAAGTGGCTCTCCACCACAGAAGCTTCAAGTTTAAGCCATCACAGCTGAAGATGTAGAATTTCTGTCATTCAGATCATCAAAGGTCAATTTTTCTGCTCTCCAGGACTTGCACAAATCACGAATCAGGAAGAAGACACGCAACATCATTTAAGACTGACAAAAAGCTTGTGGCTGCTGCTTTCATGTCTGTGTTGGATTGTCATGACATCATTTACATGCGAGCATCTGTCATGGCACTGGATATGGTTCATTCCGGAGCTTTGCTAGTTTTAAATCTTTTACTCATGGACAGCTTGGTGTAACTCATGCTGGATGGTTAACCTAGTTCAGTTCCAGAGTCCATCAATGATATGTCCTTATTTAAAAAGCTATTTATGGACTCTTATGATCAAGTCTCATACAAGCTTCATTCTACAGGGCAACTCTGGAAGCTATGAGCATCGTTGTTGAGATCTACTCAGGCTCAGAGTTAACACGGAGTTAAGGAGACACATTTAAATATGCAGCTCTGAAGACATGGAATCAGCTGCAGGATTGCTTGTAATTGACTGACATGCTAAGATGCGCATGTTTTGACTTGTGTATTTTTATAGTTGTTATATGTAATTGTGTAATCATGGCTGTAATTTCAATGTGGAAACTAATGCTATTACTACTACAAATAATAATTATAATAATTATAATAACATGAGCAGCTTCTTTCCCTTCCCCTCATTATATTTAGGAACTTACACATCATCCCTACAGAGCCTTATTTGCTCTCAAACCACAGGCTTACTGGAGGTGTGTGGAGTTTCTGAGGGTTGAATGGGAGGCAGGGCCTTCACTTACAAGGCTGCTACCTCGTGGAACTGGCTCCCAGTTAGTGTTTGGGAAACAGAAATCATCTCTACCTTCAAGACTGGACTTCAAACCTTTCCTTTTGACAAGGCTTATTGATTGATGACATGTCTTCTTCTATGTATATGTCATTATTATAATCTCTCTTTCCTCACCTCAGACCCTCAACCTGTCAAGGCAGATGGCGCAGATCCCTGAGTCTGGCTCTGCTGGAGGTTGTTTTTCGTTCTCTGCTTGTTTTTCGCTCTTCTGTCGCCTCACACTTGCTCAAACGGGGGA
Source organism: Arrhamphus sclerolepis (assembly GCA_037176975.1). NCBI lineage: Eukaryota > Metazoa > Chordata > Actinopteri > Beloniformes > Hemiramphidae > Arrhamphus > Arrhamphus sclerolepis. The sequence continues at coordinate 9,736,225 of JBAMYA010000019.1, read as the reverse complement.
TTGCACTGAAGTGCATATTTGATGCAATCTGTTGAGTTTGTTAGACTTTGAGTTTGAATGACCTGGGACTGTGTGAGTTTTGAGTTTTGGACTCAGCTGGAATGAATTAGATTAAGAACTGGATTGAGCATGAATTCCAATGAGCTGGACTGAACTAGAATATAATTTGGATTTAATTAGATTGTATTTACTGAACCATATTAAACTTTGTAAAATCTGAGTATTCTCTGGGTATAGTGCCCTCAGATGATTTGGTGCTGTAAAATATTAAGTGAAGTGAATTGGATAGTTAATCAGTGAATGTGACAGAACATATAACATGTTCACAAACCTTGTGCACAAATCATTCTCTCATTATCTCTCATGATCACATCAGTGTGTTGCACTGCCTCTACACACTTTAAATAAAGTACACATAATGTACACATTTAATGTGTATTGTTCTGATATCTTATAGTGTCATATATAATTGTGTGCTTGTATATTGTTTGAATATACTGGATACTTCCCATAACTTAATTGTTTATTTGTTACACAAATTAAACACAATTGCAAACTTCAACTCAAGAACTGCAAAATGCTTCAGTTGAGAAGTGGAGAGTTTGTTCTTATGATAAACCAGAGACAAAAACTTCAGAATATTTACTATTTCCTTGTTTGAGCCTAACAGACTCTGACTCTCAGACTTTTTGGAAAATAATTAGCACTGGCATTTTAAAATAAGATTTTGTCTTCAAGATGCAAAGAGATGAATCAGTGACTGTTAAAGCTGTAATCAGGAGGTATAGAGACAAAAAAGGCTATTAATGGTTGTTACTTATCAGAGCTGCATTGGTATCTTCCATTAGGAATGATACATTCAGTGTGAACATATGCACAAACTAGTGCTAAAGACATTTTGGCAGAGGGGTCTTCTGTCTTCTGCATCCTCTTTTCTCACATAATTTCATGTCATCTTTCACTATGTTCATAAATCTGATCTTCCTCTGAGCCTCCCACCTGCCACTTCCAACTTCATCATCCTTCTACTGATATATTCACTACCCGTCCTCTGTGCATGTCCGAAACATCTCAGTCTGGCTTCTCTGACTGAAAAAGCTCATAAAAAATAATACCCAGTGAGTTCTGGGAAAACATGTTTTGGCCAGATGACGTAATAACATTTTAGTTAGACTTAAATGGGCTTCAGCATGTTGAACATGAAGTACCACCATGAATGGACAGTTTTAGCAATGGAGCAGGCAGGGTGGAGGGAGTGTGATGATAATACAGTATTACATCACAACATCAACACAACAATCAAAGAAAAGCCTTTGCAGAGAGCACAAATGGAAAGCATCACATTAAGCAGATTGCTTAACTTGAATTAAAGAGAGAGAGAAAATTGCCTTCGGTGTACGTTCAAACATCAATAGTGGGCCACTGTGTAGCCTAGTGTCTGGATGGGCCTGGTGAATCTGTCGAGCAGGACTGAGTCTGTCATCAAAAAGAGAAAAAAATAAGAAATAAGAAAAAATAAGAGATAATAAGAAAAAATAAGATAAAAAATAAGAATAATTTCAGTAGTGAGAGATGACTTTGTTACATTAAGGAGAGAGAATCTGTAAAAACTAATTATTCTTTAATTTCACTGTTGTTTTTCTCAGAACAGATGCAGCTCCTGCATGTTAATTTGACATTTAAGTGACATTACTCTTGCATTTATTAGCTTCGGTATCTATCCATGTTCTCTGAAAACGTCATTCACCTAAAGCTTTAATGATGCTGCATCCAAACCGTGACAATCTGAGGTTCAGGGGCTCAGATGGCGAAGGGCTCAGCAACCTTTGATTTGGACTCCAGACTTGGCTTCCAACAGATGCAGCGTGCCACGAGATCTTAGTGGTTAGATCATGAAGCGAAGAGTGATCACATATCAAAGGTATTGGAGAAGGCCAGAGCCAGCTGAGACTCCAGATATGATTGCTAATGTGAAACCAGTTTAATGCTGACCGACATCTGTGGCGATAGATACAGAAACGCCGTTGTGACAATAAGACGTCATGTTATTGATCTGATGCTGCATCATGGTCTGCTATTACAGATGGATGAAAAGTGTTTTAGTGTAATTAAGGTTTGTTTTTTTTATAGGTATTTGTTTAAGATATCTTATTGCAAAACTGATGAAATCTAATTTGAACCATTCCCACATCTGATGATTCAATAATACTTCATAGGTCAAATGGGAAAAAAGCCTTGTACTGGACAGAAACTATATGTTTCTGTCCAGTACAACTCAACCTCCAGGTTTTGGTGATTTTTGAGCTCTTCTTCCTCACAAAATACAGACAAACGAATACGGCCTGAGCACATCCCTGTTAGGTGAGAGTCAGCGGTCACAGTGACCCATAAATATCAAAGCAGGTACACAAAGAAAGATGGATGGTATCAAAGGAAGCTGTCCCCAGAGACTGCAGCACTCAGGGCAGTTTCTACAATCTCTATTGAAAAAAAAGAAAAGAAAATCAATGTCTTCTTAATGAACACATGGGCCCTTTTTCTTATGATTGTGACTATGATTTCTTTGTGTCTTTCTTTTTTTTAATTTAATGTGTTTCATAATAAAGGGAATTAAGAGGCCCATCAAACCTCATAAGTCAACAAAGTAGCCGAAAATAATCCCCATTGAATCAATCTTACAGGAGCAGAGCAGAGTTTTAGGTTTTCTTGTGCATTTAAAAAAAACAAACAAAAAAAAAACAAACAAAAAAAACCCCTTTTGTATCTCATGAAATACTCAGAAGAAGAGCTCAAAAAAAGCATTGGATCACAAGTTTACATTTGGAGGTCAGACTGGTTTCGTTACGACGTTACACACATGACCAGACAGGAATCACCTCCTCCTGAACATCAGCAAGACAAAGGATGGTATATAGATGGTAGATG
>JBAMYA010000019.1:9703091-9717702 GCA_037176975.1 Arrhamphus sclerolepis | reverse complement strand
ACTATCTACCACTCATTACTGTTCAGTGTTTTTTTTTTTTCTCACTTGTTTGTTTTTTATGTATAGATGCAATACATATAAACACAGGCATAAGTGCATGACTCAAAAAATGAAGTTCTGGATTACAGAATAGGCTACTTTTTAAAATCTTTTTTATTTTTTAAGTGGAGTTGGCTTTTACTTCCAAACACGTAAATGCATTAGGAGCACTGCACAATCTAAATCAAGTCAAAACATGAAGAAAATGTTATAAAATTGTAACAGTAAGCAGTAACAACGCTCTGACAGCTGCACAACCCTGTTACTCTGCAACAGGGTAAATCTGGACTCATCAGGCCACGTTATCTTTTTCCATTGCTCCAGAATCCAATCTTTGAACTCCCAAGGACATTTAAGCCCACCCTCCCAATTGCTCTTACAGATAGGTGATTTCTTTGAGGTTGCACAGCTGTTTAGTCCCAGTACTTAAGAGTTCTCTTCACATTGCATGCTTGGAAAGGTCCATACTGGCATGATTAAACATTACTCGACGTGTTCTCTGGTAAGAATCATATTTGGGTTGTTGTTGTTTTTTTATTTTTTCCATTCACATTTCTTCTTCAAAGACAATGGCTTCAAGAGTTTTCAAACCAGTTCAGTAATCTCATATTTATCATGACCACAGAATGGTTGGAGGAACGATTCACTGCATCAGTTTGGGTTAAATAGCTTGATGAAGCTATGTCACTGCAATGTTTTCCAATATGAGTCTCTTGCCTGTTTGTTTAGATAAAATCCAAATGGTAACAGGTTTTTGATGTGATTTGGTCAAAATACAACAAAGAAACACTACAATAGCTCCATTTTGCAGGCTGTGCCCCTTATTTTTTAATTTAATTTAATTTTTTTTTAACAGCTTTGATCAAAAAAATAATATGGACAGAAATTATACTCAATGCCTCTTAAAGCATGTTACAATAGTATGAGAGAGCAAAAGCTTTGATTTTTTTTAAAGGCAATTTTTCTCTTATAATATTATATTTTCTTCATCTCCAGTTCAGCCACAGAAGGCTGGTCTCTCTGTACAATGTTCTGAGTCAGAACTGGCCCAGATTGTTGAAACATCACACCACAGACAGCATGAGTCACCATCTCATCATTATTTCTTTGTCAGAAAGATGGTGGGCTTCACTGGCAGTCATTTTTTCTGTTTTCTTTTAGATGTCAACATTAAGAACTTTTGCTTAAATAGACAATGTTGTTTTTTTTTCTATAATGGTAACTTCCAGAAATATTATGGGAGCACTGATCAGTTCAATAATATTTGCAATTTCAGATGAGGAAAAGACAATAACAACTTAAAAAAAAATAAATAAAAAATGTAGTAGTAAAATAAAGCAAAGTACAGCATAATTAGGTAATTTCTCATTACTGGTAGACTTGGAGTAGAGCCACTGCTGCTCCACATCGAGAGGAGTCAATTTAGGTGGTTTGGGCATCTGTTTAGGATGCCTCCTGGGGGGATGTGTTTCAGGCATGTACAAACAAGAGATGGGGTTGAAACAGACGCAATACATGCTGGAGGGATTATATTTCTTGGCTGACCCGCGAACGCCTCGGTGTTCTGGAGGATCTGGCGCAGACAGCTGTAGAGAGGAAGGTCAGGGCCTCTCTAGTTAGGCTGCTGTCCCCGTAACCCGAATAAGAGAAAGATGGACGAACTATAGAAATGCACACGAGAATTTGATGTGAATAGCGTCTGTGTCTACATCTGTGATGTCACATTATCCTGCAAATCTGAACTGGTCGTTGAATTATACATTCATTTCAGTCTGAGGCAGCCACAAAGTGAGTTTTTTTTTTTTTTTTCTTGAGTTTTGTTGGATAATGTTGCGTTATGTCAGATAATTAAATATATAATCTTTAGCAATAAAAAGATCTATTTGTTTTCCCTCCACTTTTTCACCTTTAAAAAGATGAGTTCAGACTAGAACAAGCAATCACGCCCACTAATCTAACTAAATCATAAAAATCTTCTTCAGCTTTTCCCTTTTGGGGTAATCATAATGGATCCTTTTTGTATCTGAAATATGCACATCTCTAAAGAAAATGTCTTCTGTAGTATTTTTTTCTTCTATTTATTGGATTACAGCATGCTTAACACCTTTTGCATATAAATAATAGCACATGATCATAAATGCAGGACTGCTCTATTAATTGAAATATGCAAGTTTGGAACTGGACACAAGTCTCAGTAAGGGACAAGCCATGTAATAAATAACATACGGTAAATACCACAGCAGGTGGTCCTTGAATCCTGTAAAAAAAAAAAAAAAAGGTGAAACCCCCTGCTATCATCTGTTTACTATTTTTGGAAGGAAGACATCAGAATCAGCTCTCTTGCTTTTCCTCTGCCTTTGTGCCACGTTTGACCTTGTCTCATCATTCTCTGCATCCTTTGTGAGGGTGCAGTTTTCTCTGTGCTGATGATCACAACGCTTTCTCCTGCAGGTGTCACTCTGACCTAAAAGACAGGAACCAGCATGAGGTGCGCGAAGGTGGGTAGATCATTTTTCTCAGGTCTACATACACACCTGACTGGATGTACGTATGGATCACATTGAGATAGTGCTGCTTCATCTGTCGCCTGATGTCCTCTGTGCTGGAAACGTTCGCTATACTACATACATAGCGTCTCTGCCCAGCTGTGAGGGCTGAGTGCTGAGGCAGATGCAAGAACTAATGTGACTGAACATGAAGCACAAACTCATTCTGACCACATTAAATCCTTTCAGTGTTGGTTGTGTATGCCATCATTGTTTGGTTTACCTGTAAGAAGGGTGCAGAGAGCATAGTTAGGTGAGTGTGTGCCATCTTCATGCGCTGACCGCCAGCTGGCACGTTTTTCATCGTTCCTCTGTACGCTCCTCTCATCTGCTGACCAGCTAGACTTTGGTAGCCTGTCGAAAATAAAATGTCACAAAAAAAATCCTCTTTACTTTAGTCTTTATGCCTCTCTTGTATCACTTAATTCAATTAATCTAGAGTTTCTATTTTCTTATGAAATAATTATGAATGTTTTCATTCATCTGAACTGTCTATTCTACTGTTAGATTTTTGCAACTTTTGGCTCAAATGAAAGTGTAAAAGAACTGAAATGTACTTTTACATTAATGAAAAGTTGCTTGTTAATGTATTTTTATTAGATGCGAATATGAAATTTGCAATAGGAACCGTTACGCAAGTCTTTTATCTCTGTTAATGACACTGCAACACTTTTCTGTTTAGGTTTTTTCTAAAAGTAACTACAAGTATTTTTTTTTTTTTTTTTTTATCTGTAGTGAACTGCAGATTTCCTGCCAAGTGTACTTCTGCATAATTGGACACTTTTGCTGCTGCAAGAAAGTACTTGCAAACATGAAAAATGTGTATCCAGTGAGTCATTCAGATTCATTGGGCACTGCGACATCTCAGACCCAGATCACAGCGAGCTGGACCTCCTTTTAGATTCTTGAAAATCTTTCATTTTTCATCCAGAGGGCTTCTTCACTAACTAGTGAGGAGTTTCAAGCAAATATGCATATCATATCCAAGTCACCTACCTAAGCATCACTCCTGTTATCTTTACAGTCTTTTATCCACTGTAAGCTACACACACACACACACACACACATATATATATATATATATATATATATATATATATATATACATACATACTGTGGGGCAAAAAAGTGTTTATTCAGCCATCAATCGTGCCAGTTCTCCCACTTAAAAAGATGAGAGAGGCCTGCAATTTTCATCATGTAAACTACTACTACTACTACTACTACAACTATGAGAGACAAAATGAGAAAAAAAAAACAAACAGAAAATCACATTGTCTGATTCTTAAAGAATTTATATGCAAATCATGTTGGAAAAGAAGTATTTGGTCACTAACAAAAGTTCATCTCAGTACTTTGTTAGCAATAACAGAGGTCAAACATTTTCTGGAAGTTACACAAGGTTTTCACCACTGTTGCTGATATCTTGGCCCATTCCTCCATGCAGATCTCCCCTAGAGCAGTGATGTTTTGGGGCTGTCGCTGGGCAACACGGACTTTCAACAATCCCTCCCCCACCAAACTTTACACTTGGCACAACACAGTCAGACATGCACCGTTGTCCTGGCAGCCACCAAACCCAGACTGGTCCATCAGATTGCCAGATGGAGAAGCATGATTCATCACTCCAGAGAAGGTGTCTCCACTGCTGAGTCCAGTGGTGGTGTGCTTTACACCACTGCATGCTTTGCATTGCAGTGGTGATGTATGGCTTGGATGCAGCTGATTGCCATGGAAACCCATTCCATGAAGCTCTCTACGCACTGTTCTTGAGCTAATGTGAAGGCCACATGAAGTTTGAAGGTCTGCAGAGATTGACTCTGCAGAAAGTTGGCAATCTCTGACCATCTGCCGACCGCGCTCCATCAGTTTACGTGTTCTACCACTTTGTGGATGAGTTGCTGTCGTTCCCAATCGCTTCCACTTTGTTCTAATACCAAGGACAGTTGACTGTGGAATATTTAGGAGAGAGGAAATTTCATGAGTGGACTTGTTGCAAAAGTGGCATCCTATCCCAGTACCATGCTGAAATTCACTGAGCTCCTGAGACCGACTCATTCTTTCACTAATATTTTTGGAAACAGTCTGCATGCGTTGGTGCTGGATTTATACACCTGTGGAGATGGAAGTGATTGGATGGATGAGTGAATACTTTTGGCAATATAGTGTATTTTCAGTATACTTGATGCAAACTGGATTATTTATGGTTTGATTACTGCACAGCACATGTGAAACATTAGCAACATTTATTTATGTGCATTATTTTATTTTTTATCATCAAATTTCATAAAGCACTCACAGTAAAGACCTGTTGACACATGTGCACTGAACAAAAACAAGCTACAAAAATATTTTAAAAATATTTCTCCAAATATTTCCCCCTTTTTAAAATCAACATCAGCCCTATCCATAAACATAAAAAAAAAAAATAATAAAAAAACATAATGGAATGGATCATAACTAGTGATTTGAATGGATTTCAATGTGCACATTTTTGTGCGCATAGGGTCTTTAACATGAGTATTTTAGTCCACGTTGTTTTCCAAGAGTTAAAAAAATTACACTAAAAAAATGACAACACTCAAAAATGCATCAATAATGTAATTGTAAATGGGACAAAATATGCTGAAAATCAAAAGCCAAAAGCACAAAAATGTGCTTGGATGCATCAAAGGGTTAACATAAAGTTTCTGACCTTGTGGAAACACTCCCCCCAAAACAATAAAATAAAATAAGATTATGAAGTTGTATCTAAAAACAAACAAAAAAGCATCTTGAAACAGAGACGTGACTCAGCTTTTTTTCTTCCTCTTTCTCTTTTGCAGACGTGCCTCCTCCGCTGAACATCCTACTATTGTGACCGCATGTGCGATCACAAGCCCTGTCCGCCCATCAGCGTCATACATTCAAATTGCAGCCGGATCCCGGCAGAGAGGCAGAGCAGGAGCAGGAGCAAGAGCAGGAGCAGGAGCAGGAGCAAGCCAGAGAGCCCGGCTGATCGCTTCTCACACACTGCCGGGAGCAGGCAGCGGCAGGATCGCAGAGCCGAGCACAGCGGATCCTTCTGCGGGTTGCAGCTGCATGAACACCCCCCCAGGATCTAACCATGTGGACCGAAGTCGGGAAGCTTTTGCTATTACATTTTCTGCTCGTGGAGCTCCACTACGCTGAAGGTAAGACACTTGTCTCGCAGACAGGGGAGTCTGCGTGCATCGTGGCGCGGACACGCTCCCCTTCTCTCCGTCTCTGGGGATCACCGCCTTCAAGGAAACGGTCTACATGACAGCGTCGGTCTTTGTTTATGCAGGGTTAATAAACCCCACAAAGACGTTTGTCTGCACATATGCTGTCGTTCAAACACTCGATCGCCACTTTGTCTCGCTCTCTGAACGTCATCACAGGTGGCACGAGGTGACAATGAACGGAAGAAAGGATTGCGCACGTGCACATGATGTTGAAGTGAAAGAAACGTTGTTGCAGTTGCACTTAAATGAGTGTTAGACAGATCCGCCAGTACAGATGTGAGGGTTTAAAGAGGCAGCTGGACCGTCACTGTTGCACCGAAGGCAACATACTGAAACAAAAAAAAAAAAGAGAGAGAGAGAGAGCGAGCGAGCCAGTGTTTGTTTTAAGACATCATTTTACCAATACTGAAAGCTGAATGAACAACTGATCATAGCAGCAGAAGTAGCTGAATTCCTAACAGCAACTTCAGCCTTTATATGTCTCATTGTGATACCAGAAAACATAGTTTCTGGAATTGATCATCTCTTAACTTCCTGTACAGAATAGTCAACTACAATAATATGTACTCAAGGGTGGTATTTTATTTGTTTGTTTATTTATTTAAATTTGCGATTTGATATTCACATTCTTCACTTGCTTAGATTCTGATGAACATGTGAACCAAGAAAGTCACTTTCAGTTTGCTTTCCACAGGAACTCATACTGAGTCGGAGTGTGAAACTGGGCAGTTTCAGTGCCAGAACGGAAGATGCATCCCCAGCCTCTGGAGATGTGATGATGACGATGATTGCACAGACAACAGCGATGAAGAGAACTGTCGTAAGTTGCCCAGAGTCTGCTGCAACGACTCTTAAATATGAATCATGAAGGCCAGTCTGCCTTTGATGACTGGTTAACAGCACATGCCATAATTAGATTACACAGGAAACAACTTTTGCATGGATGAACTTATGCTTTGAATAATCTTCTTATCGTTTTGCTTTGGCATCTTTTGGAATCCCACTTTCAGCTTCTGCAGACGTCAGTGCAGAAACTTCTGATCCTGGATCAGAGTCACATGGCCACCAGAATAATTCTAAATTCTTAACTGATTTCACTTCCAAAATCAAACTCTTCACACAAACCAGAGCGGTGGCGCTTAACTAATCGGGGCCATTTGGTATTGATGATTTTCTCCTGTGATCAGGGCACGATCGTCTTGTCAGTGATGCAGCTGCTTTGTTATCCCCTGATGCTTTAAATAAACGTACCGTACATGACACCAAGTATTCCAATCCAAGCGTGCTACCAGAAATGCTATGAAATACAGTCCACTGTTTGGCTGTTTCTGCTTGTAACTGGACTTTGAAATCAGGATTTGGCTGTGCAGTAAACCATTGTTCTTCAGAGAAGCGTGAAGAAAAGACAGATGATAGTGTAGTTCAACTCCTTCCGAGTCCTATCAGGAAATTGTTCGGACAGTGAGCTGGGTAATTGTGGGGTAATCATTAATTTGTCATAGTTGTAATTGTGAGAATGGTTGGATTAGTGGCCAATTGATTAAGCGCTGGGGAGCAGCATGCTAAGCACATGATTCTGTCATCTCACATGCTTGCTGTGCTGAACTCCCTGCAGGAATGTCGTGACAATTACAATCAGTGACTCAAGAGATTCATTGGGATTACTGGGTGTTTAGTGGGCGCTACTAGATGAGTGGAGGAATTAGAGTTTAATGAGCTCGCCTTCACTCTGACAGGTGTGGTTTCCTTTGTTTGGTTGTAAACGTGGCTTGAAAAAGGGCATGTGAGCTTTCTGTTTAGGCAGCAAGGTCACACACTGCTCTCTGTGGCAGAATTGTGGGTCGTGTCCTTCTCCAAGGTTTTGTAAGCTACGGTTGTTTAGGTAGGCTTTCCTCTCGTTCTTTTCTCAATCTTGTCTTCTGCTCAGCTGCTACTTTCATCTACTTCCTGCCACTTTCTGGGCATTTTATTCTCTTCCATTTTTTATTTTTTGCTCTCTGTCTTTCCATTTCCAGCTCTCTATTCTCTGATTCAGCTGCGTTGAAAATGACTTTTTCTAAAAGAAAGCGTTCCCATTTTTTCTGCATTGTATTGTCCATTTAGGTTTTTTTTTTAAAAAAATGTCTGATCATCACCTTGGTTGTGCCACTGGCAAAAATCTTATGCCCACTCATCTTCCTCGGAGAAGAGCATCAGCTGACAGGTTGGTTGGCGATGCATCCAACAGCATGACTCTAGTTGCTGGAGTGAGGCTCAGTGGTTGGCCACGAGCCAGCCCTTCGAACAGATGCCAGCGCTGCCACTGCGCGCCCTCCCTATAACCAAACATCACCAGCAGGAGCTCTGCAGAGAGGAGTGGATGGGTGGGGGGGGGTGGCTGAGGAGAAGAGGAAGGAGGAGAAAAGATGAGACAGATTTGTTTTGAGTGGAACAGGATGGTGTGGAGCGGGGGAAGATCATTTTGGAGACTGTGCAGGTAACCGGGGGCAGGTGTGATTTCAGCTCTGCCTCGGCTGTCGCTGGTCTTTGTTTCATAAAAAAAAAAAAGAGTGGAGGTCTGTCCAGGGTGTACCCTTCTTAATGTTCAGTGAAAACTGGGATGGGGTCCAGATTTGCTTCTTGACGTTGCAGAATTCCGATGTTTAACCTTAACGTTAATTGCAATAATATTAGGTCGAGATTAGAGAGCAACTAAGTTTTTCAAGATAGCAGTCAGAGCTTCAAAGTGCTGCACTCAACAAGAGACAAATAAAAGACACCAAAGTGGGTTACAAAAAGCGCTGCATGATGTAAACATGTGATATGAAACATTATTGTTGAAAATTACCATGACGATGTGACTTGCAATAGGCGTTAGTATATGATGTTAATGTCTTTCTGCTTTGCTGCTCATGTAGACCCCAGACAATGAAGAGCCTATTTAGACAAGGAAAAAATATTATTTGTACTACAGCAGCATACATTTATTTCAAATATAAAAGGAAAAAAACATACCTGGCAACAGCTGCTGTACTGGCATTGAACCAAATCAGCTGATCATCACAGTGGAACACATTCACGCTCCCTTTAAATATTTTCTACAGGATTAATTAAGGTCATATTCAAATAATAAATGAATGGTCTAAAAATGAAGAGCACAGTGAATGTCCATCTCATTGGACACATATATTCTTGACATTTAGAGCACGAAAGCATAATAGTTAGAAATATAATAGTGCGGCATTTACTGCAGCGATGATACATTTTTGATATAATGTCCAGAAACGGAGATGAAAGTGAAGATGGCTTCTTAAGTGTAGCTAAATGTGGCATTTTTATTGGCATTTGTGACATTTCTAAAACACCATCATTGTCGGGGTTTTTGTTCCAGTTCATATACTGGTTCAGCTGATCACCTTCAGGCCGATTCAGTGGGGAAGAGAAAAAAACAAAACAAGTTTGGAAACGACTGGTTTCGAGCGTGTCGTTTTTCCTGGAAGTGATGATGATGATGATGATTATGAGGGGTCTGCTTCTGCTTTGCACTAGCAGAAATTAAATCTGTTTTTTGTCGCTACTGAAAAAGACAGCCTGCTTTTCTTTTTCTTTTTTTTTAGTCAAATTAGTGCCCTCTCTCACTGGTAATTACTTCCATATCAACAGTTTAGATCCCAAAATACCAGTACTTTCTCTCACTGCTTACATGTTTCCGTGTGTTGATTGTTTCCTCAAGACAGTTTTCTTTTCTTGCTCGTATCATTTTCTGCAGAAACAAACAACATTAGTTCATAAAAAGGTCAGTGGATCAACATGATGGTGAACTTCTCTGCTTAAATTATAGCCCTGTTAGGTACATGTATGCAAAATAGTTCTGGTTATATTATCTAATCCCAGTCAACAGTCCTCTCCTCCTCCTCTGTAAACAGCCACATCAACCAGTTTTCTACAGATGCGCAGGTATGTTTCTCACAGCCTGTAGTATCCCCTTTCCAGCAGTTGTATTAGAATAAGTCTTTGTAGATTGGCTTGTCATCTTGCGCCTGTCTCTCACATCTTTGATTCTCTCCTCCTCCTCATCCTCCTCCTCCTCCTGCCTCTTAGTTGATTCGGCGCTTGTTGCCCTGGGAGACGGTGAAGTGGTGATGGTGGGGTTTTGTGTATACGCATGCTTTTCATTGTAGTGAAAACAACGCTCCTGCAAACATGTATGCGTGCACACTGCAGCTCTCCATCTCTGCATTTCTGTCTGACCTATATTTTGGTTGTGGAATCCACAAAAAAAAGGGGAGGAAAAAAAAAAAAGGCCTTATCATTCTTACAGCGGATTTAAGTGGATTTAAACATGCCTAATCCAAAGTGCTAGTGTAAAATCACTGGATATCTGAAGCTCATGTTAGCTTTCAGTTGTTATCCCTCTTTCACGTTGCTGTAGAGTATTCTGCTCCTAATGGCCTTGGTCACGCAGCTTTGTTAAAACTATGGTCATTAGTTGTTTTTTTTTCTTCTTCCCTTATGTGACTGCATGAAAAATGTTCTGCCCACCCATTTGGTGACCTTTTGTTGGCTGAATTAATTTTCTGTTGTAGTATGAATCAGGCTGTGCTCAACGACAAGATCTCCAGAGTTTCCCAGTTCATTAAATGATGAAGATTTGAAATGGTTAAAAGCGGGGGCATAGAAAGAGAATAGATGAGGGTGGGAAGGAAAGTGCTCGGTGAGCCAGGCGCATGTGAGCGCGCTCGCTCATGTGTGTTTGTGTGTCACAGCAGGACAATGACTCTGAGCAGGTCTGGGAAGGGGAGCGTCTCCTCCACGGTCCCATAGAGGAGACATCACAACACATTTCACGCTGCCGCCATGGGTGTGTGTGGAGATCAGCCTGCCTCTCAAACACACACACACACACACACACACACACACAGATGATGGAGTAATAAGAGACTCAGGAGAAGCTTTTTAACCATGAAAGGCTCACAAACACACATTTTGGTCACCTGCTGACACACACATGTGCTCACACTACCCTCATTTACAGCAAAGGTCAGACTTTTAATGGGAATATGAGGTCAGGGGGACCTTATTGATTACACACACACACACACAGTCCTGCTGTTTTTCAACCCTGTCTGGAACAGACCTGGAGGGTTTAGTGACATCCTATTTAATATTTTGGTTTTCTGTATTAGATTAAGGACTCTAATATTGTGAACCTCCATCAGGATCCAGATGCAGCAAAAGAGCTTCCTGCTGTGTCTCCTCATGTCACCAGCATCTGGGCAAAGTTATAGCACATGCACACACCACAAGGACGACGTCCTGCTGCAGTCTAGGTCTGCAGTCTAGAACCTTACAGCACAGAAATGAGCGGTAATTTGTACATTATTAAATAAAATTGAAAATCTAAATACAAGAATGTTCATATAAAGTCAGGTCAGTGTTTGTTCAGCTTTTGGTGTCCAGCAAAGCTAAAATCAGGGGCCCACGTTGACACTTTTCACTGATTGGATGATGGAATGAAGGCACAAATCAAAGGGACACATGTCAAGACTCTTAACTTGGATGGCTGGCTCGAGTCCCATAATGTATCAATTCAAATAAATGTCTTTCAAATACATTTAAATTGAGATCATTTTGTGGCAACCTGGGATTGATTGCATCTTGCCCAGACATGCTCCTGCATGCACCAGGGATGGGAGAGTCCCAGATGACACGCTCTATGATTTCGACCCTCTCAGATGAAAGATGCGCAATCGTGGGAAAAAAAGTCAGCCCCTGCAGCTCAACATTGGTCGTATGTTTCACAGTGAGACAGGACCAAAGATGAAAGATACAACTGTCTCCTGATCAAAGATAGACTACGACATCGATATCATGCAGCGTTAGAAATTTGGAGGAGTCATCTCAGTGTCTGGATCACACCGGCGCTCCAGGATCCGTCAGCTAAACAACCAATAGGAATGCGTGATGAACATCAGCGGGCCCACTAACCTACAAATAATAATTTCACATGAAGAGAAGCAGTGCGTTGTTGGCCTGAGCTAGCTGGAATGTGTAGCATCAGGATTACGTTGGCAATGCCCATTACACATGGTTGTGGTTCCCAGAGGTGGCACGAATGCTGCTAAATTAAAAAAATGTAAACCAGGTGGCCTTATTAAGCATTTAAGGAAGACTGCTGAAACTGTTCTGGCTCAACATGTGTCCTTTAGCTTAAAACAACCCAGTCAGCTTTACGATGGGCGTCGACTTAACGTCTTTATAACACTTTCCTTTTCAAATGATGTTCCTAAGATGTTCCAGAGAGAAAGCTTGCTAGGATGTTGAATGTCAGGTTAGGAAATGAAAAAATTCTTGCAGTCCTGAATTTACAGACTAACGCTGAACAAAGGGGTTGGTAGATTTCTAAGAAATGACTAGAAATTCCCCGACAAACAAATGTAGACAAATGAACACCTAATACAGTTAAAATTTCCGCCTGCTCCTACTAGAAACGCACAATTAAATTCTTCATACTTCAGCATCTATACTTAGACCTTAATAATGTTGTTTAATTATTCATAATCGTGGTTGAATGAAACAGTCTAACTACACAATATTAATAAAATATGCAGTAAAGTGTATTATTAATGCTGCTCTCCCTTGTTCCTCTGTTGCTATATTAACACATTTAAGCGCTGAGACTGCCAACAAGCTAAAAGATGAACTCCTGTGAATTCAATATAAATCATAAGCAAGGAGACAAATTGTCTTTAGTGCTGTGACAGATGACAGGATGAGAATGCGCCAGGTCGCCACCTTTCTCGGATAGTGCACCTTGCTCTACAAGCTAACAATGGCTGATGTGCTGAATAGGTGTTGGGTGCAGTGGAGCACAACAAGCAGCAGGGTAATTTTAGCTGAGGTCAGTGCTGGCCTGAGGCTTCGTTTCCCCCCTCTGTTTCCATCTGCTTGTCTATTTTGCTCATTTCTTGGCCAACACCTCTCTTCCTGCTCATTCTCCTGTTTCTCTGTCTCGTAGCGTTCATGTTGTTATGAGCGTTTGAAATAATGACGTTGCATCGGCAGGAAGGACGGGAGTATTCAGTGCATCCTGCAAGGACACGTAGACGAGCAGCGCAGCTGCAGTGACGGTGGAAGAGAGTCAAGCTGCACTTTCATTTACAAACTTCTAATCCAATTAGCGTTTGTCTCGGAGGGTGAAGATCTACACATTTGCAAGTCTGTGTGTGTGAAAGAGAGAGCGGATGGGAAGAGCTTCTGTGTTTGTGCTTCGTTGACACACACACACACACACACACACTGAAATAAGACTCAGACTTCACAACATTCCTGACTTTCATCACACAATTGAGGCATTTGTACTAAAATGTTAAAAGGTTTTCATGGATAAAAGCAAAAACTTTAAAAACAAAGGAACAACTGACTTTATTCGTAAAATGGCTAATTTTCTTGTAAAATATCTAATTTTGTAAGACCACCATTTTTCTTTATAAAAAACAAGGAAAAAAATAGAATTTTTGTACTAAAATCTGAAATTCACAGACATCAGGACTTTTATCATAAAAAAACTAAAATCACAAAAAAAAAAGACTTTTGTAAGAAAGTAAATTTTGTAATAAAATTGTCAACCAAGACATTTTTTGTACAATCACAAATTTCACAAAATTGTGAAATTGCAACTTAAAATGTATATATATATTTTTTTTACTTTGGAAATCATAATTTTTTAAAACATTTTAACACAAAATGGTCGTAAAACTGCAAATTTTTACTTTTTGTCCTAAAATCACAATTTATTCATTTATCTATTTTTATCATGAAAAGTGAATTTTCCAAAAATAAAAAAATTGCATCTTTTTGTTGTAAAAGCTGTTTCTGACTTGAACCAGCTGCTCTCCACCGCACTTATTCCACTTTTTGATGTCAGTATTGAAGCAAACAGGAAGTTGCACTGAAATTTTCTCAGAAACGTTCTAGTTAGACGTTTATGATCGTCGTCGTGCGCTTTCGCCTTGAGTTTGACAGTATTTCAGGGTCTCCGTCTTTACTGTCTCGTTCTCTCTGCTTTCAACCAAATCTTTTTGAGACACAGCAGCTGATCATCTGTAACTGGAGCGCCTTCTGACAAGGTTGCCGATCTATCACACTCACACAGCATCAGTTAAAGGAGTGGAGAAACTGAATGCGATGTCCCAAATCCAGCCATACGTCACACACACAAACACACACACACACACACGTCAGAGGAAGAGTTCAGCATCTACTGCTGATGTTGCAGTCATGGTGCATTTTAAAGCTCGATTGTTGGCCGAATGTTCTACTTGAGGATCACTGAGATTAATCCTCTGCATAGCTGCTTCCGCTTGATCAGTGACAGAGAAACTAAAATTATTCAAGCTACGAGACGGAGAGAGAAGAGACTCAGTATTGAATTGAGTCAGTAGTTTGGAGAAAGTTATCAAGGTCCTGAAGGAAAAGGTGATGTGGTGTGAAAAGTGACTTATTTTCCCACTTCTGCTTTCATTATCTCTCCTCCTTTTTTATAAACAGTGACAGTGTACTCCCTTGTGTGCATTCTGTCAGAATTAGCTTGCCTGTTTTCAGCAGATTACCTGGACTTGTTTACCTGCTTTGCTGCAAAGTCACTTATTGTTCAAAGGCATATTCCGATAACTGTACAATCCTATTTCCTCGCTGTGTTTATGTGTGCATGTTTAGCTTTGTGTGTGCCGTGTTGTTATGCTGCTCTGTTATTATGCCCAACACGCAGGCGAAGAAAGGGGGGAAGAGAGGGGGGGGGGG
>JBAMYA010000019.1:9668851-9688684 GCA_037176975.1 Arrhamphus sclerolepis | reverse complement strand
GTATGGGTGGGAGAGGAGGGGTGGGTGGTTGGGAAGGGGTTGCAGAGGTTCCCCACCCCCCCCCCCCCATCTTCCTCCATGCTTCCATGTACCTGCCCTTGTCATTTCACCTACATACCCGTTAACCCATTGAACCTTGATTCCGGCTCTTCTGGGGATCTGGTGTAGACATATGTTGCACAAGTTCTTTGGATTTATTTCTGAATGTTTATAATAAATTTTAACAGTATGTTTTGTTTAGGAATGATACCAAGTTGTAAGAAATGTCTGTCTGGACCTTGGAATCCATTTTTCAGCTTTTATCAGTAGTATGATGGAATAACCCTGCACATATTGTGAAAGAATAGCCAGGCATGTACTCAGAAGTGAGTATATCTTTATGAGTTACACAGATATGTATCTCCACAATGTGCATCAAAATACAGCCAAACACATTCAGAATTATTAACCTTATTTTCATAATTGATTCTGGATTATGTTAATGCAGGTTTTAATCAAAAAGATCTACTTAATTTGTTTGACTCAAGAAATAATTTCTCTGCGAAATTGTTTTTAATAAAAAAGTTTAATTTCTATATATTGTTTGTTTATTACCCTGCATTTATTAATCAGTAATTTATTGAACATAGACAGAAATATGAAAGTCTTTCGTTGAAGAGCACCAGTGCTACTTTTTGAAAAACTTATCTGCTGCCCTACATACTGAGTCCGTTGAGCCAAAGATTATTAAAGTTTGTTTAAAGATTTCTACCAGCATTTTGAAGTACACTATTTAGAATAATTTTTCATCTCTTTTTTAATCTCTGTGCCAATCAAAGCTTGGGTTATCACTTCTCTGCTCGTTTCTCATATTAGCCATACAGACAAGAAAGTAGTATTGATTTTGTTTTTTTTTTCAAACTTTTGAGAGAAATGAAAGACTCATATTTACTTAAATGTCAAGCTTTTTCCCAAGTGTGACAAAAAATTGACATCAGCTGTGACAGCAAACTCTTGAAGAAACTGATGAAATCACATACATTGACATTCAGGAGAAACTGTCCAAGACGAACAAACTTTTACTTCCAAACTACTTTCTAACCTCACTGACACTCAAGTCCTTATTCCTTTCATGTACCTTACAAAAGAAAACCAAAACATCTTGAGCTCTCTACTAATATCTTTCTTGTTCCATCCAACTTTCCTCCTTCACATGGGACGACTTATCAGACTGTCCCCTTATCCCACGTCCTTTATCTCTTTGCTTTGGTCTCTTTTCTGTCTTTCTCTTCATCTCTCTTCTGCATCTGATTTTGGTTTTTATTAAGTCTTAATCTAAGTTGGGGCTTCAGAGTGTCGCACAGTGCTCATTGTGTAGGATCGATGTGTCGCTTGTCAGCGCTCCGGCTGGGCCCTTATCAGCCCAGACAAGCCACAAGGCCCCTAATGAAGGCTGCCCTTCTCTCCATGCTAATTCAGCATCAGCTGCAGGCTTTACCAATTCAGCCTACTGCCTGCCAGCCCACTAAATGAGGCGCTGGAATCATGGGGGCGGGGACGTTGTCAGGTTGTAGTGTGGTTTCACTCGTATCACTAACGAGACATTACCTCACATCATTAAAAAAAACAAAACAAAAAAAAACAACTTAATTTCTACTAATGCAATTTAACCTAGTTGGTGCTGATACACTAAATTAACACAGAAAATATAAAGCTTCACCTTGTAGCTGTCTTTCAAGTACTTGTAAGTATTATTTCACTGCTTTGGATACATTTAGCTTATGTTTATAGGCAACTGTCACTTGCAGGAAGACTTCAGTTTATTTTAGCTGTTGAATAAAACGACCTTATCTATGTGGTACACTTCATAATTTGAATGTAATATAAACTTGTTCCCTTTTTGAATTCATCAGTAGAAAGGAAGACTTTTTTCACTGGCATACAAGTTATGTTGGGTGTATTTTTTTATTTATTTTTTTTGGGGGGGTGTATCACACATTAATAACTCGCTGTTGTGTTCCTGTCAGTCTCAGACATGTTTACTAACTCATTCTCGTTCAGTTATGCACATGAGGACTTTATTGGTTCAGTGTCAAGTGTGTGCAGTTTACTTCTGCACATGTGAACGACACTCGTTCAATGTCTCTCACATGTTCATCAAACTTGTTTGGTCACTGCTTCCTCCTATCACATCTCCTACAGATGCTTTAGGTGCTTTAGGAGTTTAACCTTATTGCTTTTATAGATGGACAGAAGTCAAACATAATTGTCAAACTAAATTGGTTGTTCATAAGGTAACAATGTTTCTTTTGGTATGTGCTTTATTTTTTCTTTCAGAACTGTTAATTGGTCATACATAGATCTAGTTGGGGCTAATAACGAAACAAATGCATGCTCTTTGGTGGATTAGATTGAATGTTTGGAGGGAAGCCCTGCCCTTGTAGCCAGTGGTCCTCATCTATCTTTTCATGACTGTTAGAAATCTCTTCAGAATGTTAGTTATTGAACAGTTCAATGATATCAAAAGAGCTAAAAGAAACTCAGCCTCCTCTGACAGGGCCAGTTCATTAAAATGTGTAATAAAGGAGAGCAAAGATGCTATTGCCTGTGAGGGGGCAACATGTATGAACTTAAATTAAATTTAGTTCTTGATTTACGTTTTCCTTCTAAGTTGTCTGTTGGCGAAGGTTAGAAATGTCTTCCACACTGTTGGATGGAACAGAATAACTGCTGCACAGCTTTCCACTCTAATTAAATTTGATTGGGATAAACCTATTAGGGACTTAGAATACATTCCCAGTTGTAACTTCTTTTCTTTTTAAATAGTCGATTAGTCATTTATTGTAATCATTCATACACCAGTCCCCGTGCTTCGGTGGAGTGAACCCAAACATGGACCCACGCAAAGTTCTAGGGTTCTTTCTTCAACATGGGCTCTTCCTCCACCTCCATCATTCACTAATCCAGACTCACAGCCCTAGTTGGTGACCACAATCCTTATATCAGTATCCTTCATATGTATTTGTAGTTTACAGTTTTTCAAAAGCCAAAGGCCGGGCGGACACCCAGACATGGTGTCATCCTTTCGCCCTGTACCTGTGTAAACAACTGCCATTACAGATATTTGTGGATCTTGTGTCATGGTCCATTCCACTTTTGTGGTGGGGAGACAAAAGGAAAAACAATCTCATAGCTGCATGCCCTGGAAAATTGACCCCTGACTGTACCGCTCTGCTTCTTGTAACTTATTTGCTGCTGGTTTGTCGCGCTGACTTTTCTAAAACAGCTCTCCTTTGCTTGAGTAAGTAATAAGTCAAGAGCTCCAAGTCCTCAGCATAGCTAAAATACTAATAAAGTCCATTTTAAAAGTGAAATGACTTTCACTAATAAAAAGTTAATGCAAATGTTATTTTAAGGAGTCTTCATGAAAGTCTTACACCTCTGTGGCTGTTTCTGCTGAATCCTGCAGAACCACTGCGTGCTCCTCCTCTTCTCAGAGGAAGTGATCAGTCAAGGTCGGGCTGCGAGCTCCTTTACCTCTCATGCATGACTAAAGACCCAGACCCACTCTGTTTGGCCCATATTTGCCCCCTGCCTGTTCAAAATCCAATTATTCTGATCCCCGATGAATGCATGGAGGAGTTTTTGCTGAATATCCACCCCCAAATTCAAATCAAATAACTTAATAAGTTATATCCATGAACACAACTCTCATTTGAAAGAGAAGCATCATAAACATTATGAACATTTGCGATGGCTTATCACAACATTTCAATAAAAAAAAAGGCTCACAACTAAATCTAATGTTTGTAATTAAAGGTAAGCTGTCTAAATCCTGTCAGTGGATGCATTTAATTTTCCCTTGAAACCATAATAATCATTTTTACTTTTTCTGCTCTTCATGCCCTCTTTTTTTTTTTTTTTTTTTTTAATTTCAGCTTAGCTGCAGTCTGACCGAGTTCACATTTCTCCTTTAGGTATGGGAAATTAGCTGCTAAAATACCAGAAGGAAAAGCAGAAAAAATAAAAACATTATAGGGAAACACACCATTACACACAGCTGGTGATGCCCACAGAGGGATCTGCTGCATCTGCAACCTCCCTGCAAATCCTTGGGAGCTTCTTTTGATTCTGCTTTCCAACTCTGTGATTGACAGGAATGACAGTTTTTTTAAGTCTCAAGTGAATACATCAGCTTGCCCGGCTTTAGTTCCTTGTTGAACAATAATTTTACAGCTTAGCAACACGGCTGCTTTTCACTTTCCGATTCCTTTCTGTCCTTCTCAGGTCAAGTGTAAAATGGTTTTGCCTTTATGCTTAAACACTTTATGGTATTCAGTAAGCAAACTATTGAGCTGTCTGCTTGCTTCTGCTTCTGTCTTTGCGCTTGCACAGGTGTTTTCACATTGAACCTTTATATATGGGAAGGACAAAGAGAACGCTGCTGTATAAAAGAGAGAGCTGAAATGTGCCATGGTACAAAGTACTTATTGTTGTTGTAAAAAATATTATTATTGATTCTGTTATTATCTTTATCATTGCTGTTATGACTATATTTGTCTCAGCAAGACTGGAGATAAAGACTTGGCATTGACTAGACTTGAATGAGCTTTAATTCCATTGATTATTACACACCGTATCGATTTCCGTTTTTTCTCTCACACTCCTGCTAACTTAAAATAACGTGAGGTTATTACAAATAGAGGAAACTATGAGCAGAGAGGTGCTAGAAGCTCTGAGCAGGATGCTAGAAACGTTTAAGCTGTTGCTGCTGCCAAGGGTTCTGCAGCCAGATGTTGGCAAGTAACTCTTTCAATCTGCCAGTGATGCGTGCTGCTCATGGCTTTGTCCTTTGATGACGGCTCCTTGTCTTTCTCCTCTTCCTCACGTGCACGTTACGCGTAGTGCATGTTACATACATGCTCTCCTCCACATACAGAACCAGAGGCCAGGAACTGCTTGAGGAGCTTGAGCAAAGAAAGGAGCCCTCACGATATTCAAAGTTTCTGCATAATAAAAAAGTGAAGCAAATAAATGACACGACATTTGAAATGATTCAGAAGCAGAATTTCACTCTGCTTTCCTGCACAAATTTGTAAATGTAATACAAGACTGCACCTGGGGGAAAAAAAAGTAAATGTCAAGTAGCTGAAAAGAAGAGGACAAAAATTGATAGTAGCTGGTAGGTGCACTGCTTGGTTCAAATTGTCCAACATTCACTTTGAGACATACTTCAGGGTGACTGTTGGGCAGTTTATTAATTCATTCAAGCGATCCACCACCTTGAAAGTTTGTTGATGTCCAGATTGGTCAGATTTGTTTCTTTTTGGAAGAGACTGGAAAAGACATCCTCCTTTTGAAAAAGGAAAAACAGCATTATTACCCAGGGAAATTTACGTCATTGATGTGAAATCCTGCGTTGACCTGATATAGATTTGACAAAATCCTATATCACACACACACACACACACACACAAAGACATCTGGTGTGCAGAGGCCTTACGTTTAGACTCAGCTGTATGTGAATGTGCCACTGTGCAGGCAGTGGGAGGCTTGAGGGCATTCATCCTTGAAAACCCCACCAGAGGTTGTGGATGTGCGACCTTCACAAAAACGCTGCTCTCCTGCAGCTCTCCTGCTGTACATCTGAAGATGCCATGAACTTGACGACATTACTGGCAGCAGTGCTGTTTGTCGCGTGGAAACAACGGTACTTTTGTGAAGCGGATATCCTGGGCAGAATCAGAGGAGTAAAGAAAAAGTGGAAAGTAACTTTTTTCCTCAGTGGTCTTAAACACTCGGATACTTCATTTCCAACTTACTGATGATCCCGTTTGATTTCATGTACACAAGCCAAAAGGCTGCTGTTGAAAGTATTGATTGAAAGAGAATGCCTCTTTGAGCTCCTCTAAATGTGGGGGCTCACCGTTCATGGAGGAAAATAACATGCTGTTCCGTCACTTGCTGTGAAAATGTCATTACACCAGCTGTCTTGGGCCCGGTGCCCACCGCAGCCACTCAACTGGCTGCTGGAACTCGCAGACACACTCCAGCAGGCACACTCGCATAAAATGACAAAAAGCTGTGTCGTGGGAGGATTCCTAATAAGATGTTCTGCAGATATTCCTACCATCTACAGTAATAACGATAAGTAATAAGTTATAATTCAATGATATGTATTTAGGCTTCAGTTTCGGTTGGGGAACTCAACATCTGCTGCTTGTAGATATAGAAGCCTGGTCCTCATGAACTACCACATCTGCTTAATTTGACTAATGGATTAGATTAAGCCCGGATGATATGCAAACACACACATACGCACACACACACACTGTGTGTGTTAGGGAATGGATGGGCTGGAGTTGCGTGCACTTTTCCTCCCCTATATGTGCCAGAGACTTTACATGCATGTTCAGTGAATTTACACCAATTCAATTAGAGATAAATATCATCGATGCAATACGATATGTAGTGTAGTGTAACCGCTGCACACGCTCTGAAATGAGACTCACAGCTTTATATGTTTTGGATTCTATGAGTTCGTATGATGTGTGTATCCCCAGAATATGAATCCACTTCATTTAATGTTTAGAAAATGTATTGAATCTACTTCTGAACTGTTATGCTTTAATGGCACCCCGCAGTAGCACTCATTCGTATGCAGCGAGCGCTGAGAATCCGACTTCAAGAGGGTCCCTTGCTGGCAGGAAAACTGCAGTTGCAGTATGAGATATCTGCATGTTTCATATTAAAATAAAACTGCTGCAAATGTAGCAGGCTGTTTTTAAAATCTTACTTTAGCTAATGAGTTTCGAGTGATCTGCGTGTACACAATTGGAGGTCAGAATGTCGGTGTTTCCCTCGCAGAGAATCCTCCTCTTTCTTGACCCAGTTAGGCAAGTGCAGTCTGACATGATGACTTATCACGAATCGTGTCGAGAGGGAGGGTGTATGAGGAAAAGGGGAGTGTCAGAAGAGAGGGCATGAAAGAGTGATGAGGTGTAAATGATCTCTATCTCACAGCCATGTTGCTTGTTTTCCAACCTACCTCCCGCCCACATTCTCCTCGCTACACGCCTGCAGCCACATTGGGGGCGGGGGGCGGGGGGCGTCTTTGTAGTCGTTGCTCGAAGCCAGTTTTTGCTTCGTGAGATGTAAAACACCCATGGACTCAGTCTTATAGCATGAGCTGCTGTTGCTCCCTCCCCAGATCCAGTGTGGAAGCTCACCTCCCGTCTCGTCTTTCCTCTTGTGTGGTTTTCTTTTCCATCTCTGCCCTCAAGGCTTCGGGTGCACATCAGACTCCGCTCGCTTCCCTCATCTTTACCCTCATCCTTGTTCCAATTTAGCTTTTTTTCTTGACCCAGTTGTCTCTTAAATCATCTGACTTCCCATTCACCTCCTCTGTGACTTCTTTCTTACAATTATTTATTTATTTTCCACTAATATCTTGCATCTGCATAAATTTGTCACGTTTCAATCATCAACTGGGTCATCAGCCCAGGTAAATAAATGAAGTCATTCATACTGCAATAACGTTACTCTGCTTCTTTAAAGATTTAGACGTTAAGCACCCAAATGCTCTTGTGGACTCTTTTGTAGCCCCTTCAGTTTTGTCTTGTTCCCTGTGGATTACTGCCATGTTGTCTAAGTGCTCTTTTGTTCATCAGCAATTCATTTTGAAAAGGCATCAATTGAATTGTTCAGCTCCCCTCTGCAGGAGAGGTTAAGGGCAGAGCACTAATTATTGAGTGTATCCAAAAGCTCTGCGGGGAAATTCCACTCTTTTAGAGTATGAGTCTGTTTCTTACAGCTAACGTAATCAAATTTGATAGAATCTTTACTCTACAACCTACCAGTCTAGTGGAAGCTGGTTAAAGGCTTTTAATCTATACCAGGAGGACATTTGTAGCCCCGCGTGCCTCTGCAGCAGGTCCTTCAAAGCGCGATGTTTTCAAGTGAGAAAAGTTAGAGGTTTTTCTACTCTGAATAATTGGTTGTGTTTTTTCTGATGTAGAAAGGTGCGTATGGTGTCAGTTTAGAGCCTAATGAATTATGAGTCCAAACCCAGAATCTTACCAAGACTTCAATCATCTTTCTTCCTTCCGCTTTTCTTTTCTTCCATATTAGTTCTAAAACCATCTCCGTCTTTCTGAGTTGCACTTTTTCTTTTTCCGGTTGCAATTCTGAAATGAGTGTCAAATCAGCGCCACGTCAATCTGCAGCAGAGGAGGCGGGACTTAGCTGAGCTCTGGCAGCTCATTGGCTGTTGAATTGATTTTGGATTTTGACTCTCAAGTTTTGTGTTTCGCTTCACAGTGGGCTCTGAATTGATGCCATAGATCCAGTCTGAAAGGCTCAGGGTTCACTTTTTGGTCTTTCTCTTTGTTTGTTCTGAACTAAATTCAGTTGTTTAGCTGTGAACCGTTGGTTTACTAATGTTGCACATTTTATCTCTCACACAGATCCCCTCACAGCTACATAACATACTTTCACAGGCTGCCCTGTGTGGCAAAAAGAAAAAGATTTTAATATGTAAATTACATTTGAAAGTCAGATTTCCTGATTGGACACAGAACAAAATACACTGAGCTCTGTTTACCAGCAGGGCAGTGCAGTGGTATGTCCCATCATCACAAAGTTGTTTTTTTTTTTTCTCTTTGGAATGATTTTTATATATTTATTTGAACTCATTTAGGTGCAGCTTTTACAGCAAATTCAGCATGAATGGGAGGTTGAGTGAAGATTAAAAATATGCCCCTTTGAGTTAAAAATCTCAATGCTGTTTTTCAATTGCATTTTAAAGGATTCATTTTTAAAAATTCTACTCCGTTCACACAAATAAGAAGTAAATTGCTGCTGATCTGTATCAGAATAGATCTCTTTTTTCTAACGTCTGACATAAATCATGACTTCAGGTTTAATAGCTGCAAAGAAGTGCAACTGTTCAGTGCAGTGTGAGATTATATGAGGTCCATTACATTACAGATAGATAACTCCAAAGGCTGTAAAGTGGAAGTGTTTGCCAAGCCGGCTTCTTCCTTCCCAGCGGCAGTCTGTGAACATTTTGGTAGTGACATCAGTGTGTTTATAGATGTGACAAGAGAGCCCCTGGCTGCTTAATAGCAGCACTTATTGGTTGGTGAACATTACCACCTCTGAAGAATGGCCCTTTAGAAACGTGTTAAAGAGACCTGTCTGTGTAAGATGGAGCTGAGCGAGATGAAGCTGTAATCATGATGAACGATGCACCTAAACTCGCCTTTCAGTCTCTATTAAAGCACCCACCCAACAGGGTCGAGATATTTCAACATGAAGATGTCACTTACCCCTGCTCGCTGATGTGATGGTATTCGGGGGTGTCAGTCTGCACTCTCATCCATGCATGAAATCATTTATTTGCAGAGTGGCTGTGTTAAAATATTAGCATATATTTCTCCTGGAGTGCGGCCATGACACACAGGCTTTAGTCATATTTCATATTCACGTCTCAAAACTACTGGGTCGGTGAGAAGGGTTATTTATTAGCTCTCACGCATGAAAGTTTTGAAACGCGGCCATTTCAAGACCCATTTCCATTAGTTGAATTTGAAGGTTTGCTCTCTTACACATTATCAATAGTTTTGAAGAAATGAGGGGAAACAGATAATTCACTCTCGGTGCGGATTAAAGGGGCCAAGCTGACGAATTGGAGGATGGATAGATTATGTTTGAGTTCTCATGAGAGCCGCAAACTTTAAGGTTTTTAAAGGTTTTTTTTTTTTTAACTTTTCATGGAAGTTAATGGTTTTTTTTTAAATGAGTGGTCATAACTTCAAATTTATTCTGATTTAAAAACTTGAGTTTTGATGACGCGAGAGACACGCTTGATTTCAAAGAAAAGTATTTCATTAGATGAACTGAGATGAACATACGCCCAGTAAGAAGCTCCCATTTACATTGTTAAATACATCCTGGGGAAAACAAAAATGAAGTTTAACTTTTGAATTCATCCCACAGACTTCAACTAGAAATAATTCATATTTTGGTCACAGATCAGGGTTATTCTACGTCCATAAAATCACAACGTATCGATTAAACGATGCAGCACAAACCACAATCGAACGTGAATTGTGTGTGAAGTTGTGTGATAATGATCAGAAGGTTCACATAAGTTGTGTTTCCCCCACAGTTCAACTGACAAAGTCTTGCTCTAATTCATCTTATTCAGCAATATTTAGTATTTTAACTGTATTTAATTAAATTCCACCATGAATTTGATAAAATACTAGACCAACTGAGGTTTAACTAATATGCTTGCTGACATTAATCATCAGTTGTTGGCTCATCAAAGCTGTGCTGTGGCTCCACTAAGCAAACAAGCTCATTTCTCCATAAATTATTGTAAAATAGGATGCTTTTTATTGAAAAAGTCTTACTTTTTAATAAAGCTGACTTGGATTAAGAAGTGTGTCTGCATGTCTGAGCGTACACGGCGCCAGAGGAACTCCAGAACATTACACTTCCCAATATTATTCTCTTTGTTCATGTATATCTGGGTACATTAGCGGGTAATTTTCCAATTATTTAGATAGTTATATATGCCAGCATTGCATTTGGGTTCTTAAACCTTTTTCTAATGTTCAATAGAGCTCGATTAAAAGTTCCTGAAGGCAGATATAATCTCCTTCAAGAAATTTCCAATATTTATAACTATAAATGTTCCACGTAATAGAACAGTCTGGAAAACACACTATCTCAGAGGGTTATTTATTTATTTTTCTTTTTGCTCCCTTTGATGTCAGTGCCATTATCAAACTTCAGGAAGAAAAGGTCATGTTTTAGTGATGGGAGAAAGTTTGCTCTTTATCAGTATGCACTCGGTGAGGGTGGACGAACACTCGCATGTCTTCTCCATGATTGCAACATCCAGGGTTATAATTTGCGCTTCAGCGCTGTCCGAGGTTTCTGTGTTCCCCCTTAATTTCCTTTTCCTTTTTGCTTTGTGCGCGTTGAGTGTTCTTTCCAGGATGCGCTGTGCTTCTTTACATATGCATGCTGGGAGAGGCTCCAACTGGAGGCAGCCCGGAACAAGTAAGGGTAGAAAAATGAGCGTAATGTCCCATCAGTCTTGTTCGCTCGAGCTGATGACAGAGCGCCGGAAAGAAATCAGTCAAAGGAGGCCTCTGATTTTCAGTTATATGAGAGGAACATTTAGCCTGGCTCTGTCTGAAGGTAGCATCATCCACCTGCTGCTATCACTACTGATCAGTGTTTTACACCTGATTTCACTGAATTTCACCTTTACATGTACCTTTGATTTCTACACATAACAGTCAGTACAAAGTACTTTCTCACTTTCAGACCATTCCAGTCCATTTCAGTTGCAGCTCAGTGGGCACGAGTCAAAAGATTAGAAGGATCTGGAGTTTCTTTATTCTGAATCAGAATTGCTGTTGTCCACTAGGAGTTAAATGAGAGATAGTCGAGAGCAGCCACCCTGTTTACTCATCCCGTACAGGGTCAGTTTAAACATCTAGTATTTTAGAAGTCAATTAATATGACAAACCAGACATGTGGTTTTGTGGTTCAGGAGGTTATTTTCTTCCTCTTAGGGGTATATTGTATTCCCTTGTGTGCACATCTATAATGGTCACAAGATATCTGAGGAATTGCAGCGTTCTGACGACTGCGGGTCTTTTCTGCTTGAGTGAGAGCTGATAGAAATATCATTTCTTTTCCTCCCACACACACCTCCACCTGATCCCATTTTCTAGCAGGAGTGCTGACGCACATTTTTTGTCTTGTTTTGTTTCCTGACGCATTTTAATTGTTTGTCTTTTTTTTCCCTCCTTCTCCTTTTACATCTGTCTACATTTTCATTGCAGTGGATGCGCTGACTTCACTCCTGTTCATAGAGAGCAAAATAAAATGAAACAATGATAATCTGTTTCCCCTGCATTAGGGATGCTACGTCAACCCCGCTGTGTTATTTCAGGAATCGACTTTTCACGGGGGAGGCTTTCATCTGTTCTTTCTCGAGATTCTTCCTGGCTGGTGGCTTTTCCCAGGCTCTACAAGGCAAGGATTTGTTAACAGTGCAGGAGCGGCTGAAGTGGAGGGCCGTCCTCATGGTCAATGGAAAATCCACAATGACTCTGGCAAACAGGATGGTGGAGGGCTCCTTTCTCTCTTTTCTGTTAATGTTTTGTGTTCTGGTTACGTTTGGCCACTCTCTATTCTTTTCACTCCTTTCTACTTTTTCCTGCATCCTCATGTTTTTGGGGTTTTTTTTTTACCCCCCTTCCTTTCTAACATGGAATGGAGGCTTATGAAGGCAATGACCCCAATAGCAGTTCAGGATGAAGAGATGAATAGCAGCAAATGAAATGAAAAAGACTTCCCCCATCCTGCTGAAACCTTTTACAGGAAGAAGTTTCAGACCATCGCTTTTGCATCCACCAGCACACCTGTGGTCCTCCTTTTTTAAAAGTGTGTGTGGCACGTCTTTGCTCCCATTTCACAGTGTGTAAAAAGACATGCAGCCGTGAGTGTGGGCATTTCATGTGTACCAGGGATTTTTCCCTTTCTTGTCCAGCTCCTCGGCAGCACTGTCGCTTTGAAGCGTAACATTTGGGAGCCTTTAAACCCGCCACAGTCTGACTATCAGAGCAAACAATTTACAGCGGCTCAAATATAAAATCCACCTTTGTGTCCTTCTCCACTGAAAGAAATATATGTTGGGGTCTCAAATGCAACCAAACAATGATAATTACACTGGTTAGCAGAAACTGTTTCATGTGCCATCGTGCGTTTACTGTCACCCAAAGCTCACCGTCCCAGACTGCAGCTTTAATCTCACTCCCACTGGCACACTTTGAGGAAGAGTGTGGGTGGTTTTGTGATTCCTGAAAAAGATCAAAGTGTGCTAAGCAAGTTCTAAAGACACAGGAAGGAGTAATGATTCTCAACTCGATGGCAAAAGGACAGAATGTACCTGAATAGGGCTTTTGTTGTGACCTTAAACTGCAGACCTGGCAGGCTGAGTAAACAGAGAGATGCTGTATTTTGAATTTTTGCCAGCTGAGAGTTGCTTTTGTGCTTTTCATAGCCGTATATTAGCAGTATATTACTTGCAACGTGTGGTGGGTGGCGGGTACTGCTTTACTTAATGTTGGGTTCACACTGCACGATTTTTACAGTCAAATTCCACAATGTGGCGTCGATAGATAGTGAATTTACAGCATGTTGCGCTGTATAATTGGACAGATGTTGAATTGTGGCTGCGGCAGAAATAAATCAGTGTATTTCAGGTTCTAAATGCAGCATCATTGCACCATTGGTGCCATCGTGTCATTAGCAGGTTCCTATTGGCTGGTAGCTGACAGAGATCATGGGGGCAGCGACAGGCTCATCACACTGACGAATTTCTTTCTTTTTTATAAATTTCTGACACTGCTTGAAATCTGTTGCAGCCCATCTTTGGTATCTTTCATCTTTGCTCCCATCTCTTTGTGATATTTCCCAAGATTACCCGTCTTTCGTCCAGTGTGAATCCGGCAAAGCAGACATTCCTTGGACTTCTGTTGCTTGTGAACACCTGACACCCAGCCCTAACTTTTAGCTTCAACTAATTCATTCCTAAAGTAGATCTAACTCCAACTTACAGCTCATACATAACCCAAGTAGGACGTTTTGCCTCATTGGGACCATCCTTTCTGGCGCTGACAAGTTTGGAAAGAGGGAACAAAGATGGATGCATATCCCCCTACTCACGGACACACACATACAGAGTAAGCTGCAAGAATAAAAGGTTCTTCTCTGTTAGAAGGGCTTAGACCTGTTTTATATAGTTTCCTCTTATATCCCATTCTAATAAAAACAGGATTACTGCATTCCAGCCTCGGTGTAGAGCTGTAATATAGAGACACGCCACTGCCAGTAACATTCTGAGCTGTGCCCCGACTCTGGAACAAGAGAAAATACTGCTCAGTATTGGTATGTCGATCTGGGATTAGTACGATCGCATCCAGCTTCAAATCTTCACTTTAGTTTTGCGTAGAAATCCAGCAAAGAGAAATGACGAGGTTTGGATATCAGTATGATTCATCAGCTCGTTGGTACTGGTACTTGATACTAATGAACTGAAGCTGCACATGAACACATCACAAAATGGAACGATGAATAACATCCACCTGGACAGCAGAAATGATTAACTATTGTCCACAGCTCTCGATCTGTGCCAGTTGTTGCAGTATGTTCAAACATCAGCAGATTATTAGCTTTATATTAGCATATGGTCATTAGCTTGGTGACCAACTCAACATCTCTTTAGTGAGAAGCTGCAAATCTTTCAGAATCAACTTTTTTTCAATCATCTAGGATTGGATTATGGTTTAAATGGTTACCTATATCCAGGGTTCAAACTCTGCTTCACTTTCAGGACCTGCAGCAACATTGAAGGCAACAAAACCTTCCTCTGATTGGACTGTTCGATTTGTTATGCAATTATCGCCCTTTCATTTTGAGATATCGCAGGGGCCGATATTTGTGCTCGGAGCGCACAGTTTATATCTTGAAAACGATTTCTGCATTGAAGTAACGTTGTTAGGTTTAATTAGATTTGTTTCCGTGGAGATTTGTGTCATTATATGTGTGTTTAAAGTTTTTTGGAATTAGAAAACAAATGAGAATCCAAACAACCAGGGAACACCGAGGTCATTATTCATCTTTACTATCTACAGCACTAATGGGATTTATTGTGATACCAACTTGAAGTAAATGCATTATTGATGATATTTAATGATGTTGAATTAGCATACGGGAAAGACTCGTGCCGCGCCCTGAGCGCTCTGCCTTGCATAACATTGGAATATTTTTGCCCTTCTCCCCCCCGCGTGGTAATGGGGAATGTGTTTTATGCGCTTTCATTTCCACTCGAGTAAAGTAAAGTGCCCTTCGGCAGAGTCAGAGCAGTGAGAACATTGTCTCTTGGTTATTCAGGGAGTGCGAGCGTTATGAGAGGTCACGTATACAGACTTTGGTGACTAAACGGTACATGTTCATACTTTAATGGAAAGTTGCATTGGTTTCTGTTTTATAAAATATCAATAACCCTACAGATTAGAATACAGATGATGTAGTAACAAACGTATTGATTGATATGGATGCTTTTAATCCCGTCCACATCACTGGAGCGTTCACAGTTCCCTTTACAGTATGTTCTAAGGCTGTTACCACTTACGACTGAGATGTTTTTCTCTCATTAGCTGTGATTCTTTCCAGAGAAATCAGAGGTGTCCAGACGAGAGCCATCTACTTGTTCTCCCCTCCACTCATCCTTTGTTCTCTGTTCCTGGTGTTGTGAAGGAGAAGCTGACACCTTGATGTGTACAGTAGAACTCTTGACAGACAGGAAATGAGGAGACGTTATCACTGCTCGTATAATAGAAATTGATTTTGCGAGGATCCTCGCAGTATTCTATCTCATAATCTCCCCTCTTTTTTTATGTTGTATCTCTCATTTCTTTTCTTCATTTCTTTTTTTCCCTTTCTCCCTTTGTACCCACCCCTGTTGTCTTTCTTCCCCGTCCTGTGAGACGCCCGTAAATGGAGAGCATATATCGCTGTCACTGCTAATTTCGTCACCCACTTCTAACGCGCACCGATGGAACATCTGTCTCCTTCTCAGATAACGCTGTCTATTTTCATTTCTACCACCAACAGAGATGTGTTTATTACAGACCGTCATTTACTTTTTCTTTTCTTTTACATGCTTGATTGTTGAAACGATGCTGCATTAACATTATTGATTTACTGAGGCAGATGCATGAATCAAGGAAAAGCGGTGTAGAAAGAATGAAGCCTCGTGTGCTTTCTGTACATGCTTCTAAACATGCCTTCAAAATATTTAGAAGAGAAGTTAATTGGACAATTAATCAGCCCAGGTTTAGCCATTTAGTTTTTAAAGAATCTGCATTGGCCCGAGCGCTCCAATCTCATAATAATCTCATTATGAAGGAGATCTGTTTTTGGGCAGAACAGCTAAAACAGAAGTGAAACATCTGGAGTCACACACTTGCAGTAACAAGAGCGTGTGTCGGCTTTCTCAGGGGAACTCCTTCCAACTCCCTTGGAAATTAAAATATTTAAGTTCTTCTATCTACTTATTCAACTGAATGGAAATTAAATGTTATTTTTAGAGAAAAGTGAGTAATTTAAAGGTTATTAAGAGCTGCATCGAGGACACTTAGGGAGTGCTGAAGTATTGAAACCCACATCGGACTCCACAGATAAATAATTGAAGACCGTGGCAGTGATGATTTCTAACGTCAGCAGTTCTGCTCTTGGTGTCAGACATTATACAGACTCGTTTTCTTTTCTTTTTTTAGACTTAAGAAAGAAAAGAAATCTCCATTATGTCAGTTGCTCTGACTTGTGTTTTTTTCTCCTTTTTTTAAATAACTGTCTGCATATATAAATAGTTAGTGCCATCTAGAAAACTTTTCTTTTAAAGTTGCTTATAAATGCAATTCGGTATTGCAGCAGGTGTTAGTTTTCCTGTGACCTTAACTTAATGTTTGTCACAGAACTTTTCACCAAATCTTACTGTCGAACATTCTCACACCTTCTTGTACATGATGTGGTTACGTGTTGCATAAATTTTAGATCTATATTAATGTATTTTCGGCCTCTTGGGGGTTACAGAGTGAGCTGTAGAAGCCAGCTGTGCCATTACGAGCTTCAGACCACTACTTAGTAAATGTTGTTTAAAAAAAAAACCAAAAACTTATTTAAATTTCCTGCAGACATATCTTCACAAGCAACTTAATGTTGTTGATGTAAACCTGCTTGAATAAAAATAATTGCTTAACAGTGTTTTAAATAGGCTCTTTTCTTTCTTTTTTTTTAAAGTTAGTGTGTTTGTTCATGATGTAAAAAAAAACAAAAAAAAAAAAACAGCGGTAGCTGCTGGGTGTCTTTCTGCATAAGAAAGACAGAAGAATGAAGGGGGGGGCGCAAGATGAGGGATTCTTTTGATCGCTGGAGCTCTGCACATGAGTACAGTACATGAACGCTGACAGTAATCTGTGCTGCCAGGCACCACGATGCCAAGGCGAGGTTGAGGCAGTCCAGGGTCCTACCATCAGCCTTCTGGCCATGCAGTTCAAAGGCTTCTGTCTCTTTGCTGGGTCCCTTTCTACTTTCCCTCTCTCTTTATCACAATTTTCATCCATAAAAAGAAACAAAAGCTTACATAATTATATTCAAACATTGTGCTTAGCTGAAACAATGACGCTCAAACTTGCTCAGAAGTTGCTCAGATCTAATGACTAAGCTGTAAATGGCCACATTTAGCCATGCAATCAAAGTCAGACTATTGTAAGCTGTTCTGCCTGGCATTGTTTCAAGTTTCATTTTCATTAAAAGATGGATGCCTCCAACCAGTCCTGGGGGACTCCATGGCCTAGTAACAGTTGTCTACATACACATACATTTAGACATGTGTATCCAAACACAGTCATGCAAGAAAAGAAAAAAAAGTTCTCTCTTTTCTAATATATCGCAGAGCTTTTCTGACCTTAATCTGGGCTGCTTCTGGCGTCCATCTGCCAGAACACCTTGTTTGTGTGTACAGCTATGACAAGTGCTGTAATGCGTTTGAAATGATGAGTCCACTAAGCCGTTGCAGCCATTCTCTCACGTTAAGATGTGAAATGTAGTCTATTTCTCAGTGCATGCGTTCACCAGTGTCCATCAGGTGCTGGTACTATGCTAGTGCTATCATTTCTTTAATGATAGAAATAAGCCAAAATGAAAAATCTGTTTAAATGCAATAAATACATTTTTACTATGCTTTTACCGTTTCTCAGGGACTTTAGAGGGTAATTAGCAGGCTGTTGTTGCTGATTAAATACACATGGTTAGAGGAGGTCTGACCAATTCTGTTAAAGCAGATGTTTTGGATTCTTTTATTTATTTATTTATTTTTAATCTGGACCATTCAAGTATGTGTTAACACAATGCCAACAAGGGAGGACATTAGCAATTACAAAAGCAATTGGTGCTGTCCAGCAATCTGAGAAGGTTACAAGGACAAATTGATTAATTGACGAGGGCAGATCAGTGGAAAACGTTGGTATGTTAACTGTTACAGTATATTACAGGAAAAAAAAATCCTCTCTCTCTTCAAATGGAAGAGAGAGAGGATTTAGTGGTTAGCAGTGGTGCATCTGAACAAACCGTAAGACTTCTGGAATAATGCCCGTTCAACAAACGAGACAAAAATAGAAATGTTTGGCTGTAATGCCCAGTGCTACATTTGCAAAAAAAAAGAAGAAACACACAAAAAAACAAACAAATACAGCATATCAGAAAAAACAAACAACCCCCCCATACAAAGTGTCAAAGCAAAGAGGTGGGCGGTGATGATTTTGGCTTGTAGACCTGGGGACTCTCTTGTCATTGAATCAGCCATGAAGTTCTCTGTTTACCAAGTCCTCCAGGGGAAGTTATGAGACCATCAGGCCAGCAGCTAAAGTCTGGCCAAAACTGGGTCATGCAACAGTAAAATGATCTGAAGCACACAGTAAATCTACAACGGTAGAAGAGAATCGAGGTTGCAATCCAGACTAGAGAGGTCTTCAGAGAGCTGTGGATTAACAGATGTTTATAAACCTCAGTGAACTAACAATTAACATTTAACATCGTAAGGAAGAGCCATTTTTTTATTATTATTATATACTGATACTTAGCATCATCTTTCCTTTTAGATTAAATAGCCTATCCTATAGATTATATTTGATTTGCACACCATCAGCACCTGGATGTTAGATTCCCGTGAAATGCAAATCCAGGTAAACTGCACAGGAGTAAGACGAGACATCTTACATCTCCAGATGGATTTTGCAAATGATGTTGAAATTGCCTTTCAGATCAGCAATGATCTTTGTAGCCTTTATGGAGACACTCATTGGACAACAGAATGTTGCATATTAAACAGTGAGCAGTGGGCTGTGGTCCATGGGAAGCAGAGGAAGAGGTGGAGGATAATACATACCCCCACACATGCTATACAGTGCAGAGGGAGGAAAAGCTGTTATGGTGGGCTTCCATTCATTCCCTGCCCAGTGCTGGCAAAAACTGAAGGCCCCGCACACTTAGACACACACCCACACTCACACAATTAGAAACACACACATGCACGCACACACATACACACACAGCCACAGTCGTGCCGTCTAATAACCTCCCTATCTGTAAATCTGCTCACACGCAGACTGAGGTCCTGAGTCTGGTTTCTGGCTTCAGTCACTGTGAAAATTGAAGCCATCAGGAACCCCTTTGTAACAGGCCAAGATGACTTGGACGCAAACTGCGCTGTACAAGGATGCATCTGTCTGCATGATGCTACTCTGCAATAGTTTTGGTTTGTTTTTCTTGTTTTTAAAGAAGAACTGTAGGTACAGGTCAGCTGATTGCCGCTCCCTGAGCATGTGTATTTTACTGAACAGTCACCATATGATTTATTTCATGCTGCTGTAATATAAAGACAGTTTGCTAATAAAAGAGATAGGTATTGTCCAACAATACCTTTGCAGCCATTTTTTGTGGATCGTATCAATCTAAAACCATTGGCGGGGGTGCACAGGAAAACGATTGCACCACGAAAAACAGTGTATTTGCAAAAATATGCCCCTAAATATCTTAAGGTCACATAGATAACATTTCAGGCACATAAACAGTCAAAATTTTTTAGCACTTCAGGGAGGTTCACATGTTCTGACCACTGCTTTTGGTCTTAAGAAGCAAATAAAGTTTATATTCTCAAAACAGATTTTCTTCAAAAAGCTAACCGAAGGTAAAATATATATA
>JBAMYA010000019.1:9634560-9657336 GCA_037176975.1 Arrhamphus sclerolepis | reverse complement strand
TGCCCAGATGTCATTACATCTTGAATCTTTTTAATCCTTCTCTTCATGACTACAGTGGTGCAGTAAACATGCGTTTATCTCTTCCAGAGAGGTTTGCGTGTTTAACTTTCCCTGCCAGCTTTTGTGTTCTTTGTGCAGAGTATACACAGACATGTTCACTGCCATCGTGCATTCGCATTTTCTGTGTTCGCCCTTCAGTAGATTTAATTGCAGCGGTATATTTAGGAAGCAAAACAAGTAATTCTAGCAATTTGATACACAAAAGCAACCAAAGCAATTAGCTGGCAGTCAGCATTTGCTACATTTAAGACGGATACACAAAAACTGTATATTTTGGGGGAAAAAAAAGGAAAAAAAGCAACATAAGGACAACAATGAGATGCCTTAAAATAACTTAAAAAATTTTACTGGCTGTGGCTCATGCAGTTTCTCAATTTTCTGCTGTTTTATTCAAAAGATGGACAGAGAAGGTTTTTCTTCTTTCATTGTTCAGAGCGTAGCAGGACAGTTCTCTCTGGCTTTTCTAGATAAACTGCTTTCCTCAGGTTCAATCACAAGTAATGAGACCATTTGTCTCACAGGTCTACCGAGGAGCATAGCTTATCTCTGTGTTTGCCATTAGAGGTGCTTATTGCCCCAAGAACAGCCCAGTCGTTAATACCTGTCACACAACTATACAGTTTCAGCTGTTCACTGCTCTTTATTTCTTTAAACGATTTTTTTTACAGTGCTGTCCAGAAGAAATTGATAGACACGCTTGTTTCTCATTTTTTTTAAATTTCTTTAATTTGTTACACGAAATCTGTCATGATTTCACATTATTCAGGGCTTCTGAAGAGTGTATTGGCACTCCCCCCAGCAGTCTCTGGAATCGATGTTCATGTCTAAATTACTTTTGAACTCTTTGCACTTTAATGTGCTTCTTTTCTTTTGTCTTTCATCATTCCATTTCTGGTCCTGAGGTTCAGATGAGCAGAAAGTAGAGAAATGGATGCAAATTGAATGGTTGGTGTTCACATCTGATCAATTAATAATTGCTACTTTCGGGTTCTACTATTCAGCAAATTCCTGCCTAATTCTGATTATTGCACTGGCAGCTTTCATAAGTCCTGCTGTATAGTTTCAGTAAAAGCCAATAGCTTTGATACTTTATTGCTGAATACCAAAAAAGTGGGCATGCTTTCAGGTGCAGTAGTCACATGTCAGTGTAAACCTCGTTCCTAGAGAGCGGTTTAGTTTTAGCTTATCACTATCCAAGTTCTCGATAAGCATCATTACACTCATAGGTTCTCCAGCTTGCTTTTGTTCAGCCTGGGCCCTTACAGGCCTTTCGTAGCTTGTTCAGCATTTGAAGCTACTTTCCTCACGCCTTGTTTGTGCTCGCCTGCCAAGGCACTGTTGGGGGGTTATGTATGTGTTTGTGCCTCGTCTAAATGATGGGGAGGAGGCCTTTATAAAGGCCAGGGCCCATGTTGGGGACAGAAGGGGGGACAACATTAATCTAAGAGTTCAAGCCTATAGTTGTCACCCAGTGCAGGTTGGGAGGGGCGAAGGGGTCTGAGACATTGACTTAAAGCCCTTTAGTCCAAACAATGACTACTCTGTCTTTGGAAAAATGAAGTTCGACTCGCCTTCTGTCATTGCGGAAATCCTTTTTTCTGTATTTTATTTTAATTTTTTATATTCACGTTCTTGCTTAACACATTTTCAAAATCACAAACTGTCTTTCACAGCCCTTCTTATCAAAGCACTTTTTCATCTTCAAGGGAAGAGACAAAGAGAGTGAAACAAGAGGAGTTTTTTTCACACCTCTATTGTTCTTGTACCGCTGCACCAACGCTCTGTTTAGATGTCATGTTTTGAATTGGTGTCATCAAAATACAGAACACTGACAGCTCAATGCTGGAAGGAAAAAAAACAACAGAGAAATGAAAAATGCCATTAGTAACTCTAACACAAGCAGTTTTTTTTTTTGTTTTTTTCCAACATAACGAAAGCATTTACAAATGGGTAAAGCTGAGCTTTAGAAAATATGCAAAACCAGTTTAAATTCCTAATTAGATACCTTCGTAATGCAAATGTTTTTTATACGTTTACACTGGCTGGCCCAACAATGACTAAACAGACTTTTTGTAGTTATTTTAACTGGTATTTTAGAGTTTGTTTTTTTCTGGAAAGAAATCATGATAACGATTCATCCTTTTTTTTTCTTTAAATCTAGTTTTAAATTTCAGATTCCTCCTTCATGATAGCTGCACCTCTGGTGCAGGATGGGTAATGTCCATCAGCCATTTTCTGCTTAACCTCGTGGGCCGACTTTTCCTGAAAAGGAGCATGACAACAATTTGTTTTCGATTGGTTGAACTGCTGGAGGCTCGCCGATGGGCAGAACTGTTGCCTCATGAAGGCACACATCTGTCTTTACCCTTCAGACATGTTTTGAACTTATGAATGCAACAATATGCCAACAACATTTCCCCTAGATGACCTTAACAAATCGAATCGTTTGAAACGTGCTCACGCTAGAATATTAAAGTGGACAGCAGGACAACTGAGAAAACAAAGATTAATGCCGTTAAATACGACACTCATTTCCTGCTATTGTGAGAAATTAGAGATAATAATCATCTGCAATCAAGAAATAGAAAAGATAATGATACAGTCACCAATCTACAATCTACTTTTGACTCCGTAGTTGTCAACACACGAGGCTGTCTTGATGTGATAATCAGTAAAGTGGAAAGCTTTGCTGCACGGGATGCATTGAAGTTTTTGTTTTCCCTTTTATTTCCTTCATACGTTGAGGGATGGTGTGAAAGTTTGAGACTCGGAAACTAGGGTCACTCTGCCCATAGTGTTTGAACTAAAATGCACACCAACCTGTTGCCAGCAGATCAGTTTGTTTAACACAACCTTCTAGCGTTGGAACAGCGCCGACTTTCAGTTTTAGTCTTTCTGCAAATCCAGCATTGTGCTTCTAGCCCAGAAAAACTTTACAAACATCCACGGAGCCGACCGTCACAACAAAAACTTACATTCCTTTGGGGAGATCTTTGGAAGAAAATAAAAATGTTCAGTGAGAAGTACCAGCAGCTCCATCGTGATGGAAAACCCTCGATCTTTGCTTCGTAGTCATAACCGCCGAGGCTCTTCCTGTTGTAGATACTACATGGAGAAAGGAAGTTCTGTCCTGAAATCACAGAGAGCTGATGTTAAAAAGAACCCCATACGTATGATAGAATACATATTTACCTTTTTTTTTGTGAGCTTCCGGCCACATTTGAGATAATTCATCACTGTGCCAGTGTGCCAGTTTCACAGTTTTTTTTACAGTATGACTATGTTCTCAAACAGAAGATGGGCAACCGTGGGAAAAGTGGTCCATAGTAGCAAAAAAAGGGTGGTTGTAGATCTCACAATGAGACAGGACCAAAGATGGAAGATGGAGCCCAAAGATGGGCTGAGACAGATATCAGCAGCGATCGTCTCAGAGTGTGACTGTCGCTGGCTCTACGATCTCTGTCAGCCAACTAACCAATAGGAATGCACCATGAAATAACGTAGATATCAGTGTGTCTATCTATGCAGCACAGTAGCAACAACAGCACCAGATGCAACAGAGAAATGGGAAGAAAACGTGCAAATCAAATGAATAAATAACAAAGATGCATCTTTTTCTTGATTTTAATTTTTTTCTCTTTAAAGCATACACTCCCCACTACGCCAACGCTAACTATCAAGTCATCAGTGCATTAGCATGTCTGCAGCGACCTGCTAATGACGTGGTGACGCTGCGTTTGCAAGTTGAAATACACTCTGATCGACTTCTGTCGTAGCCACGATTCAGCGTATGTTCATTTGCTCACTGTAACATGCTGTAAATGATTTATCTACTGATTTCACATTGTGCAATGTTCCTTGAATTAATCTTATAATACTGTAAAAAATTGTACAGTGTAAACCCAGCATTACACATGTACAGCAAGAGATGCTAATAAACCTTCTAGCGACATAATAATTACGCAGCAAGCCTTTTGTAAAGTTGCATTTTAGTCTCTGAAATGGAAAACATGGTACAAATGGCACCACTGAGCAACTAACGGTGCTGTTCTCTGCAGGTCAGTTGTGATGGATTGCTACAGGCAAAATTTGAAAGAGAGATGGAGAGAGAGGGGGAAAAAAAGCTCTTGAATTGCTATTCATGATAAAATTAAACCATTCATTAACCTGGTCATACTGCTTGACTCATTTATAAGTTCATTCATCGCATAATTTCTTCATTGACTAAATGATTTCCCTGTTCAAGAGATCATAAACAACAATAAGCCTTGTTCAAGGGCAATTTGATCAGATTTGGTGTTTACAGATTTGCATCTCACCATTGTAATTTATTATCATATTATTGTCGGTTGAAGTGTAATGGTCGTGTAGATTGTGGGAACTAAAAAGCGCGAGGCTGTGTGAGAGGGTGAATAAGAGAATAAAAGAGAGAGAGAAAGAGAGGGATCACTTCCAGACTGTCAGCAAAGGGATTATTCTCCTTTTCTGTTCAATCAAAATTCCATTTCTGTTTCGCCTTCATCAGTTTTGGAAGCTCCCTGTGGACCCCTCATGCCTCCCAGTAATGCAATTAAGATCTATACGGTTTTCCCAGGAATAAAGAGGCTGAAAGAAGGATTGTTCCATGCTCTGCTGAAGTTGGAGGGAAATCTGTGTGCGTTTCTTGTGTTTGTGTGACGATGGATTGATAGAGGGGTGGAGCGAAGGAAGGTAATAACAGGCATCTCCCTGCCCCCTCTCCATTCAGCCATTTCTCGCAAAAGATGTGAAGAAAGGATTTGGTTTGTGTTCTACCCCCTCAAACACACACACACACACACACATTACTAGCACTGAAATGATATTGTTAACTGAGGCGGAGTGACTTTTTGAACCAAACTTCAGCCTCTCAAAGCTGTCCCTTTTAGTCTGTTCAAAGTAATCATTGCTGCTAGTGCATTACATTGCTTGGTGCTTTTCTGAAACAAAAGCCTCATTAAGAGCCTTTGCATGCAGTTTACTTGTGTTTTATTCTCTGCTGAAAATTCCACTGCAGGTTGAAGACGGGTGATGCTCCAGTATTTGAAAGCAAATGCGGAGGCAATGGGGTCTAAGGTCTAAAGTTTTCTAGCTGTTAGCTGGTGGTGTTTATATTTAAATGACCCACGTCACATAAATCTATGTATGGATACAAAAGGGGACATTACTTATATTTGCTTACTGAATTCACTTAACCCTTTAAATTACTCGTTTTACTTGTGTCTCTTTTCATTCCTTGCGTTTATATGGAGTTGTGAACAGAATCATCACATTTTAAGCGTGACATTTGTAAAGTTAACAGTCAGACTCTCATCTCTGCACTTTCAGAGACAGAGGGCGAGGCAGCAGATGAGACATTATTTGTTGTGGTCAAACGTAAAGGTAAAGCACGCTGAAGTGAATAGTAGAAATTGGGCTTCCACATATACGCTACAGTTTCATGCAGTGCAGCAGGAGTTTAAAAACACTTTCACATTGTTTGCTAAAGTTTTGATCAGTGGAGCAACTGCATTTTGCTGTGTCCCAGTTTCCTCACAGTTGGTCGTTTTGTGTGTTCAGCAGTGGCGTGGCCAGTGTGGAAGCAGCGTTGCTGTGCAGTTCGGAAGATAATTTACTTCTCACTGAAATAGTTTTATGCAGATTCTGCTGAACTAATGCGCAGCGTAAAGGTTGGGTTGAGAACAGGATAATGCACTCTCGGGCACATGTCAAAGCCGATCTCTCCTTTTAGTCTGAAGAAGAGAAAATGTGTCCCTCTGTGGCTCGGGGGCTCTTTTATGTGGACTAGATGAAAGAGCCAGAGGTTGTTTGGGACATTTAGCTGCGTACTTCTGTGAATAAACAGATTCAATGGAACGTCTGTGCATGCGAGCCGACAAAAAGCTAATGACTTCACATCTAAGCTGTTGATTAAGAAACAAGGAGTATAAACCTATAACAACTCTAGTAATTAACCAATCATCTAAGATGTTCAACAAAGTGAAACCAGCAATAGCTGGCCGCTTCAGGGTGTAAATAGGCTTTCCTTTTACTTAAACTGTATGTAAGTGACACTCCATTATGAGGCAGAAACTGAACAATATCTATAACCATTTGCACTCCTTTTCAACCAAGGCAGTTTCAGTGCTGGTTTGGATCAAAGTACCAGCTTTTTGCCAGTTTCAATTCAGCCATGTGTGGACTGGTTGGTTGGTGGTTCAAACCTGCCAGTTTGAATCCATTCGATCCAACTTCTTCGTGTCAACAAATACGTTGTGAAAACATCAGCCAAGAAATCGTGATTGGCACATTTCTATTCACCACCGAGCCGTCCAGGGTGCACCACCACCGTTGTCTGGTGGCTGCTGGGCTGGGCTCCAGTAGACCCCCATGACCCTGAATACGAGAAGGAATAAATAATGAATGGATGGAGGCCACCTCCAGTGTGGAGCAAAGAACAGCTCTCATCAGGGGCTGGAAGTGGAATTAGTCCAGGCAAATGAAACGATGAGAAGGACAGTTTTTAAACAAATAAAAACAGCTAAAAGATATTTCTATCCAGTTTGCTGCTGTTTATTCAGTGCGTCTGTAGAAATGTAAGTTGCCTTGCTCAGCTCGCTGTGGGTGAACTGTGGCGCTGTCTGAGTGCCTTTGGTTGTAGTGAGGGAAATCAGCTGTGGCAGAGCTGTAAATTATTCCTCTGGAGGGTTTAAAGGACCGGAGCCCGTGCTCGTTGCTGTTCACCATACCTTTATCAGGGCCTAGTCGGCTCCTATGGGGCCCTTATCCGTCAGGCCTGAAAGACCCCAGCCAAGAAATATCAATGACATGCAGCACAAACAGAGGTTGTTTAGTGTGCTGGGATAGAAGAACGATGGGCAGAAGAGAGA
The DNA here is from genome assembly GCA_037176975.1 of Arrhamphus sclerolepis. Lineage (NCBI taxonomy): Eukaryota > Metazoa > Chordata > Actinopteri > Beloniformes > Hemiramphidae > Arrhamphus > Arrhamphus sclerolepis. The sequence continues at coordinate 9,650,389 of JBAMYA010000019.1, read as the reverse complement.
GGGGGCCAAAAAGGAAATCTGGAGAGACATTACAGTGGCGCTGTGTGTTAAATAAAGTTAAGGATGGAAGTGCAAAGTTGGTAACTTTTTTGTTGCTGTGTTTGAAATTGTCTGTAACCACATTCGTTGGTGCGATTGACTTAATTTATTTAACTAGATGCATCAGACAAGTGAAGGGGGAGTTATGCAATTTCAAAATTCATGACAGTTAAATCCACTTTACTTATATAATGCCAGTTCACAACAAAGTCATCTCAAGGCACTTTACATTTTACATGTCTGAACTCCTGCTGCCTTTTTTCCACGTCATCATAAATGCAACCTTTACTTGCCACAAAAGATTTCACCTTCATCATTTTGACATTGCAGCAATCCTTGTGCCTCCGTTTAACAAGGACGTTTGTTGTTTTTGTTGCTCTTTGGAAAATCTAACTTTTTCCTGGTCTAATGCTTTCGTCCACATGTGAAAACTGTTTCTCCTCTTCAGTTTCGCCTTTGTTTGACATGTTCAGATGCAGTTTCTTGCAGCAGTCTTCATTCTCTGATAAAGCAACATTGAAGAGTTGTATAAACTATGTTTCTTAGAGGCATTAAAATTAGAACTTGTATACAGTAGAGGAAACTTCTCTTTGTTTAAGGCCGTTTAGTGCTGTTAATGCAGTTTAAAAAGCTTAGCTGACATCAGGGCCGTCAGACTCACCACATCAGTGATATGGTTGAACTGTTGTGACTGTAAGACTATAAATCTATTTCTAAACACCTAGCTAAATAACTCTGTATTGATTGTTATTTATTAAAATGACAAATGTTGTCAGGGTCATATACAGGCAATTTTGGCTTTTTTTTTAATAACTGCTTCCCTGCCTGAAAGAGGGCTTCCTTCCATTCTGACTGCAGTTCAGAACACTAATTATTCCTCCACATAGAAACTCTTTTCAGGAAAGGATATTTGAAAATAAAGGAGAGATATAATTCATGTTCAGGCCTTATAAACTAGTGATACTCACAACTGCAACACAGTAATGATACTTCAAGGTGGTGGAAGGAGAGTAGTGAGTAGAGAGAGTTAAGTTTCTTCATTGATAAATGTTCTTTTTCAGTAAAGTCATACATATAATTTCAAAAACATAACATTGCCAGTATAGTAGCTTCAAAAGACGCAAACATGAGCTGAGAGGGGGAATTTAAGTTGTTTTTTTTTTCTCCCCCAAATGTATCAGTTGAGTTAGATACATGTAATATTATAACGCTTGTGTGATGTTCAATCCCCCCTCCGCCACCCCACCCTGCACATTAAAGCATTACAGGATACATTCCAGCAAAGGTAATGTGGTTTATTTTATTCAGGATACATTTTAAGCATTCAGACTTCAGCAGAATACTTAAAGACAGCCCTTTTCTGAGGTTAGAGCTGCACTGTTTTGTTTCTTGCAGCCTCTGTATGTGATGGTGAAAAAGAGAGGTTAAAGTAGGGACAGCACTGTCTGGAATATTGAAGGCATGTCTTGTAAATATATGCACATGTAGCCATGCAACTAGTTTCTGACTCCCTCACCTGTGGCGGGGGCTCTGGGATGTGGCTGATCAGGTCTAAATGCCCCTCTGGCAGGGATGTCTTTGATGGCTGTGGCCCATCCTGCTTTTAGCAAGGCTCAGCGCAAGCTTCCCTGTGGGCTACTGAATCAAAAACTGCCTGAAAGAAAGCCGAGCCTAGAGCAGTGTGTGTGTGTGTGTACTTGCGTGCAATTGTGATTACGTAGTGTGTGTGTGTGCATGCGCTTACCTTGCTGTTTGTCGAAGAACTGCCAGTTTCAACAGTGAAAGGGGACAGGGGGTGTTACTGACAGTTCTGGCCAGGGAGCTAGCATTTTCATTTTGTTCGGGGAAGCCGAGTGTGAAACTTTGATGAAGAGCAATTTGCATCTCTGGATGACTATGAAGAGGTCGGCTTTGTTCTGTGCCACTGAAAAGCCATGCCTGCGGACTGCTGGGCCCTAAACCTGCCCACCCCATCACTAACCAGCACCCACATTTTGTCCTCCTCCATCTACCCTCCTGGCACCTCTTTATTGCTACGTCGGCCAGTGGCTGTTCTAGGATAGTGTTGTGTGGCCCAAAGCACCTGCTGCGATTCCTTTCATTAAGTTTCCCTTGGGTTTTCCAAACCCATCCTCAATACGAGGATCCTGCAACCTCTGTACACGCATACCTTCAAATCAGAGAGATACAAGAAGATATATGTGTGAACGGACGTCCAAGAGACCACAATGTACCGTTTTTGAGAAATGCTGTGATTCAGAACTCAACATTAATGGTCGGCCCCTTGCCCAGGGGCCTGAATTCTGTCTTTGGCCAAGATGAAAGTCTCAACCAATCATTCATGTGAAAACAAATTTAATGTAATCATTTAACATCCATGTTGTTGACTGTCTACTAACAATGAAATCACTTTCTCTACCAACTACACGCAAGTCTTCACAACTTTTGACCAATCACACTCTGTTTCCGATGGTGTGAAATTTACAATATCAAAAACACAGATCTGGTTCTGAAAATGTTCCCCCGACCATCTTTGTGTGGTCGATGTCCCAGCAGCCTGTCAAAATAAAACAGAAGTATCTAAAGAGTGAAGATGGCATGACGTGGCTTTCAAGCAATACAAGGATCCAACCAGAGCTGGCTGGCTTTTACTGAAGATTCCCAAAGAAAGAAGTTTGAATGGGTTCAATAGCTGGATGATGATTGTTGGGTTAACAGTGCTGGTGTAGCATTCAAGATATATGTAGAATCTGTGCGTTTGATTGAAAAATCCATACGAACTCAGGCAGGAGCTGTTTAAAGACCCTAAAGTGAGACAACAAAGAATTATTGGTGCATATAAGTCACATATAATATCTTTACAATTAATTCAGTGTCCATTTTTTATTGTAGAACCATAAAGTTAAAAAGCAATCTAAACAGTAAAGTGTTGACCATTTTATTATTTATTTTAATGAATCACAAAACATATTAGAAACTTTTTCTCTCTTTTTTTTTTTATTTTTATTATAAGTTTTTGTTTTCCATTTTGGACAACTGGGCCTGGTTACGAGGCAAGTAAAACCCCCAGTGAAAGTGACTGAAAAAGCTCAACATTGAAGGTCTATATGACCAGAGAAGGGGGCTAAAAGACCCCCCTCCCCCCACTTTGTTCATTCAAAAATTCATAATGGTCCCTCTTTAAATTTTGCTTAATCCCTGTGAAACAAATGATAGATGTGATCACTGCCATGCTTATGAAAAGTGAACAAACAGTCCACCGTGACCCCTTTAAACGGAAAACCAGTTAATGAAGAGCGATGGTGGAACAGGAAAGACAACATGGTGGTTGCGGATTTGTTTGTGTGTGTGTGTGTGTGGTAATGGGGCCAAGAGGAGAGTGCCGGGTTTGTATTTGTATTCCGGTGGCCGGGGGTATCCGTGGATACACCTAGGTGACTGGGAAGCATGCAGAAGGAGGAAGCTGGAGAGCAGTTATTTCTCCACCGTGCCCCTCATACCCACGATGATTTAAAAGAGCCACACAGTTCAAGGCAACTTTAGGTCATTCCTCTTCTAAACATGCTCATCGGTGGCTATACTCTCAGGGGTTTGTCTTGTGGAACTGCTGTATAACTGCTGTGATGCTTTCATTTAAAGGCTTACAAGGTAGAAATAGCAGATGATGTTTTTGCAAGTTTTCATGAATCTTCTGTTATTCTGACAGTTCAGCACATTGAGCTTCTTCAAAGCCTCAGTAGGAAAAGGTGTATGGTTTCAAAGGTCGGTGTAGGGTTGGTATTATATTTGATAAATGCTCAAGATGCAAAGAGCTAATTAAAACTTTTATAACGTATCATCTCACTTCACAGGGTTGCTTTTGAAGCTCTTTGGTTTGAGTGGTGATTCCTAAATGACTCGAGTTTGTGTTGACTTTTTAGGAGAATTTGTGGCTCCATCATGATTATGATATTTTACATTCTGGTTTTGGGTTCAGTTTATTTCTGCTTGTAGTAAGATTGATTGACAGTTTGCTGCAATGTAAAATGACTGTTTTTTTTTCTTAAACTAACAAGAGCCCGTGTATGTAATGTGCAATATTACAGATATTATTATTTAATTGAAATTATCGATATTGAAAATTTGCATTTACTGCAAACCACATTATCATGGCATCATGGCGACACCAACATTAAGACTAGTCGACTTGCTGGTAACTCATATGATTACAACTCGATGAAATTAGCTACTTAGATAGTAGTACTAGTAGTAGTAGTGGTAGTAGTAGTAGTAGTAGTAGTTGTAGTAGTAGTAGTAGTAGTGCCTCATTGCTGAGGTCTTCAGCATGTTGTCTTCCTAGTAGGTTGAAGTATTACTGTGGGTGAGAGTGGTGTCTTCTACTGTCCAGATGGAGACTTTTATAAAATTATTTCCACATTTTTAGGGTGTAATAAAAGATTGTAACTTACTGACAAGTGTATTTTGCAGTTCAAACAAAAAATAAGAAAATAAAGGCAAATATCTGAAGACTGAACTGAAACCCAGACGTCCACAACAAATTTCTAGGTCTCTGTTTATTTGTAACTTAGGGATGCTTGTTCCAACAAGCAATTAAAAGACTTGCAATGTATGACCCCATCTTACAGTTTCAGACTTAAACCAGCTGAAAAGAAATTCTAACAATATTATTATACCATGCCAACAAGGCGGTGCATCATTTGCTGATCTTTATCTCTGCATGTTCTCACAAACAGTAACCAGACGCCACTCCTCCAAGACGCTCCTACTGTTAAAGTTGAGATGTCATGAGATTATTCCACATGGATAAGCTCCTTTCCACCAGCTTACAGAGTATGATGATTCATAAGCTGCAAAAAAAAAAGCTGTGCCAAATGGTTCACTCCACCTCCCTCTTTGTCTTCCCTCCTAATGTTCCAAAATCAAGCCGCTCTGAGGGCCACTGAAAAGGGCTTAGTCATTGTGCAACTTAAATCATGTGGTTGAAGATGATGGGACATTCAACGGATTAGCTGGGAAACATGATTGCTTTGACAGAGCAAACCTGTTTGAGACGGTACTGGAGCGCCGGGAGAAAGCACCCTCATTAGTGAGCCAGTGCACCACCAGAGGTATCCTTGACCCTGTTGTGGAATGATGCTGATTCATTGCTGAAAAAGACTTTAAGGAGTGCTTTCACTGTCCACAGTGTCCCTAGTCATTCAAAAATACAGGTTCAGGCACCAAGATGCATTGGGACGGACTACTACGCTTGGCACTTTTACATCAGTTAAACTGTATTTATATAGCATCTATTACAGCACAAGTTGTCTCTAGATCCTCCACAGAAACCCAGAGCATGACCCCCGAGGAACAATGGCAAGCCAAACAGTGGCAAGAAGAAACTCCCTCTTGGGAAGAAACCTTGAGCAGGACCAGGTTAGACAGGGCGACCTTCCTGCCGAAGGCCAGGCGGGCAGAGGAAGAAAAAAGGAGGGAGGCAGGACAGATAGATTCAAGGACAGAAGGAGAGGAAAGGCACAAAAACATGTGGTGGTCAGAGGGTCGGACTGCAGGTCGGACATGTTGGTGTCCTGCAGTGGCATCATTATGTTAATCTCATATTAATCCATTTCATTGTCAGTTGTGGATGTTTTGTCAAATGAGGTTTCTCTCAGGAATTTGCCATCCAGTCCGATCTCAATCCCTTCCCTTGTGTTTCATTAGTTTATTTGATCTATTAATTTACCTTTCTAATCAGAGATCACAAACAAAGCAGACAAAGGAATAGAAGGGACAGCTGGCGGTTTGCCAGAGGAAAAAAAGAGGGTGGGATTAAGGGGGGACATGAGGCAGAAGAGGAAGGGCGCCGAAGAAGAGAAGATAAGTAACGCAGAACGAAAGAGCGTGGCAGCGGTAACAAAAGACAAGAGCTTTTATGCTGTACAGTGTTTTGTTTTGCTGTGAGAAGTGGTCAATGTGCAAGAAATGTGGGGAGATTCAATGTCTGCCATCTCCTCTGACGGCTCTAAGCAACCAAAAGCAGTACAAAGCAACACCTTCTCTGCTGTTAAAGTGAATCCCCCCAGACACTCACATGCTCCCACTTCTGGTGACCTTTGCAAGGATGTTTTTTTTGTTTTGTTTTTTGTTTTTGTTTTAGGTTTCCAGCCAGCATCCATTTGCAAATGAAATAATATTCAGTTGATCAGCAGCTATAGGAATTCATCCCTCTCTTTTGTCTGCAGACTCGGCAGACTCCCCTCCCCTTTTCGTTCCTCGCAGCCACTCCCTCTGGCGAGTGCTGATTTTTGATAATAAGCCCAGTAGTAATTGTCATGTGGCCTGAGCAGCCGTGCGCAGCATGAGTGCTGGTTTTGGACTTGAATGGCGATGGTGGAAGTGCAGGGCCACGAGAGGGAAATTATGAGTCTCACAGCGAGCGTCGATTCAAGCAGCCAGTGGGAATGCTGTTTTCCAGTACAAAGTGGCTGGAGCCTCGGCCACTTCCGCCTGTCAGTCAGTCACATGCTAAGAGAGTAATTACAGAGCAGATTTTATGAGGTTTTATTTTGCTACTAGAGTGGGGTTTGGTGGTATGAAGTGATTGCCACAGATTTGTAGTTTAAAATTTAATTGCTCTAGTGATGAAGGTTATTAATCATTTAGTTGCTCTGCATTGATGACAACGGCAAATAAATGGATGCTTAGACTGTCATGCGACGTGTCGGCATGTGTTCGGCTCCAGAAGCTGTATTAAATATTTACGACTCTTTGTGGTGCGTTCAGTGTAGACGTTCACACGCAGAGCTGTGCAGGGTGTGCGTTCGTCTATGCTCTTAGGCTTTATTTCATTTTGTTTTGTTAGACTTCTTATAATAGTTTTTAGTGTGCAAAATTTTAGGACTGTCGCTCAAGTACCCGATGGGGGAATTACATTAAAGCAAAAAGGAACCTCAAGCTACGCAGCAATCTATTTTTGATTAAAACACGTGCTGTCATGTCAATTCAGCTGTCAAAACAAAATACAGTAAATCCAGAAACTAATTTTCCTTCTTCAGTTGTTGGTTTATATGCAGCCACAGAAGATTCAGACGCAAATGCTGTATCGGTTTTAGATTTGTGCGTGGAGAGGGGCAGGTTAAAAGATTGATAGCCGATATCATTAAAACAATGACCCTGTCTGGGAAAGTGAGCGTCTCATAGTCTGATGAGATTGGACTACCAGGGGTGGGACATGGGGGAGGGGGGTTCAGAGTGTGTGTGTATAAGTGCAGATATATGTACGAGTAAGTGCTGGTATCACTCTCTGACTGTTAAATAAATCAATAAAGGTTGTGTGTGAGAGCCGGATGTCACCCAGATGGCTGTTTGGGGGATTTTCTTTCTATTTTTTTCTTTTCTCCAGCGTGTTTGTGTTAGTGTAGCAGTGAGGTTTCACTGCCCATGTGTCACTTCTAATGAGACGTACTGACGTAAGACAGTATGACCTCCTAGTCTCCAGAGGCCTCTGAGAGGATACCCATCTCTGCCTCACCCCCACACATGCATACACCTATTAAAATGCCCTCGCTTGTACACTTGTGTCTCGGGAACTCTTTCATCTGACTCTTTCTGATGGACAGAATCGGTACGACGTAGCAGTCTGGACTGCGGCGCTGCTCCGAGCAGCTGATGGGTGTCGTAGCGTTGAAAACAAAAACAAGGATGTGCCTGCTTGTTTTTAACTCGCTGCGTGCACCCACAATCACCCCTTTTGTCCTGCAACTTAATTAGCAGTCTCTGAAGCTAAAAGGCTGCAGTATGCAGAGGCGATGCTCTCACTTCTCATCTCGCTGTGCTTTGTCTTAAAGAAAAAGATAAACAATTCTGGGAACAGGATGTCCAAAAAGAAAAAAAGAAAAAAAAAAAACAAGGAAGGAGAGGTGGAAGGTCAATCAGTTTGTGATAGATTTGTAGTTAACTTTAGATGGCGTTGCACTCATATATACTGCAACTTTCTTGACTGCTTCTGATTTTCTTTCTAAGAATTTTAATCAGCTGCATGCAGAAATGTAATAATCTCTCCTACCTTCAGTTTGCAGTAGAAGATATCATGCACATAGAAAACTGAAGAAAAAAGTGAAATAAATACAGAACTGACACTTCATTTTCTGTAATTATGTTCCTTCCATTATCTCTGATTTTGATTCTTCTTCTGTCTCCCATCATCACTGTGGCACTGCGTTTTATTCCTTCTGTCTTTTTCAAAGATGTTCTGTCGATATTTGATTCTCCATTTATGGAAGTACTAGCAAGGATGGGAGATCTTGAGACTGTAGTTGTGTGTGTTAAAAGACCCAAAAATCTGGAAAGCCCCAGAGCGACAGCAGCACAACCCTGTGCAATGGCATTTTGCTATCAAATTGATGAGGCAAAGGCAGCTCAGCTGACCTGAGTGACAAACCACAGGACTTTGGGTCATCAGTACCATTTACTTCTTTTAACACTTCAAAATTAAACTGTCCTTTTAAACTTTTTTTCAACACTGAATGTAATAGCAAACACATTTGGACACGAATGATCACTGCATCCAGACACACTTCATAATAGTAAGTTACAAATTAATTCCTAAAGGAATGTTCCAGATTTTTCAGGAAGGAGGGGGGTTATGGTAACAGCACTGAGTGAAAACCCTGACCATAAAGTGTACTTTAACTAAAATATGAGTAATAAACGAAAATTAAGAGAATATATGATACATGGAGTCACAACAATGCAAGTATTTTGAAGGATTTTAATTAAGTTTTGCAGTAAAGTGTGGCATTTTAGAGTGTGGACAGGCACCAAAGATGGTGTTTTGCATGATTTTATGTGGTCCTTCTGAATATGTGAAAGAATATATTTTTGAATGAGTAAAACATGTATTTAGTGTACACTCATGACAGAAATGGCACCCATTTGGTGGACTGGCTCATTTGGAGTTCACGTGGCTGTGGCCTTGTGCATACGCTAGCTGATGCCTGTCGCACTGCTGGATGAGCCATGAAGTAGATCAGAGAGGCTGATCTGGTGAGCAAATGTGGTAAAAGCACTGCCTCATTTTTGGCGTACTTTCAGTTTCCTTGCATGATGTAACCCAGAGGGGGGAAAAAAAATCCAAAAGATTGATTATAAATCAGAAATCTTGTAGTTTCAGATGAAAATGAAAAAACTATGTTGTTCACATAAAACCATTTATTAAGGGAAACCGTGAACCTTATTAGCTGAAGACAGCTTTCACTTGAAGATGTTTCAATGAACTTTGTTTTTTATAATGTGACACTTTCAAATATGCCAGAGTGGTAGCACAAAAAGGAAAACGTCCAAAAGAACAAGAGGACGTTAAACATCAATTTTGGAGTGCTAATATTTGATTAACGTGTCAAGCAAACATGGTTGACATCAAGGTGTGACCTGGTTCTTTTACGTGTATCTAGGAAGGCTACAGATTCAATGACAACCAACGTATTTTTATTTTATTTTTTTTATTTTTTTATTGAGTTTGTGATTCCTGTTAGGATTCTTTGCATGTGCCTGATAGGCTGATGATTTTATCTATTGAGTGCAATTATGCGCACCACACACACACACACACACACACACACGCACACAACTGGTGATGTGCTCCAGTTCTTCAGCAAAGCATTTCATCAGCTTGTTGACCTCCATCTGTCTTCGGGAGTTTAGAGCACAGAGAACTTGGAACTTGTTGTTTTCAAGTTAGTTAACACGTGCAGACTAGAGCAGTGATGTACACTAATTCTGTACAAGTACGCCCAAAAGAGACAGTACATTTGTATATGAAAAGGAGTTACACCAGTGTTGCGCGCTCAAAACATCCTCCCAGGCGTGCTCTTGATAGAATTTCATCCTGCTTTGGAGTTTTGTCCTTTTGAAATTCTTTGCATATGATTTTTGTGTGATTTGATTGTTGTTCCGCTTTGTTTTTTGTTTTTTTTGCTCACTTCAGTGTTCACTGAACGATCCAAAGAAGATGTTTTTAATGTGATCAGCATTCATACGAAGCACACAAACACTGATCACAGACTGTTGTATTATTGTACAAGTTTTCGGGGTTATAAACTGAACAATCAAATGTTACAAACATTTTTCTTCTTCAGAGTATTTTATATTTGCTGGCAAAGGGGAAAAGCAAGAGATAAAAGGCAAAGGTATTGGACAGTGGTGTAGAAATGATTTTGGTTCAGTTCTAATCCACCAGACAAAAGCTGTGACACAGAGTAATGAAGTATAATAAAAAGGAATTCAGTGGGAATATTCTTGCTTTCAGATTTTACTTTTTGCTTTACTTTACTGTATGTGAATGTTCAGGTTCTTCATCTGAGCTGTAGTTGAGAGCAAGACAACATCCTGACGCTCTCCGTCCACTATCTTTTCAGTTCAACTTCATTCGTATAGCACAGCTCACACCAAAAATAAATATTCAGGCATAATGCACAGAGGTGAGTCCAACAATGAGAAATCAAACTCGCGTTAAAGAGTACATTTCAATAGTGTCCTGATCTTTAAAAAGGAGGCACACACACACACACACAGAGAGAGCATCGGTTTGTTTTTAAAAGTTGTGGGGACAATAACACACAGATAAAGCTTGAGTGTGGTTTGAAAAGTTCTGGGGTCGATTATACATTCACCACTGTGGTGTCAGTCTAACATGCACTACATGCAATATGCATTACAGTGTATCGACAGGTGTTGAAAGTCGTATTCAATCAATAAAAGTTGAAACTCACACATGTGGCGACATTGTGAACATCCGAGGCTTAAGCCCAGTATAACTGGGGGTCTGGGGGGTCTGGGGGTCTGCTCCCACAGGGAAAATATTGAAGAACAACCCCTTACATGGTGTCTTTTAGCAACTTTCAAGGGAATTATAACAGCAAAATAAAGACTTAACATGTGAGGGAGACCAAGGCTGTTATAGTTTCATGTTTCTGTATCATCAGTTCTGCAGAACAACAGCAGACACCAACTATCCAGGAAGTAGAACTGATGATACAGAAGCTCACTGGTGTCTGACGCTTTTCAAACCTGGTGGGGGCACAGAGGCAGGGGGTCTGGGGTCTGGGGTCCTCCCCCAGGAAAACTTTAAGAAAGTAGATTCAGTACCTGCATTCTGGTGTAGTTTAGCGGCTTGTGACACACCCGTTTCTACCTGTGAGTAAATATTTGATTCAAAGACGATTCAACAACAAGTCTTCATTCAACTGGTCCAAACATGCGCCAGTCTGCTTTTAAACCCATATGGCTGAGATACTGCGATTAATGTCACACTATTTATTACCAAGGTGCGTTTTTTGATTATTATTCTGATTTAGTTGTGACATAACATGCCTTTGAGGGAGCAGTGGTGAAACAACTAATTAAATACTCAATTAAACATTCAAATAAATACGAATTCACAACTTCAACATGCTTTAATCATTTAAACATGCTCTTGATTACAAGTTTAAACACTAATGTGTTTCCTAGTTTAACTGACAGCACTCAAAGTAGATAGTGATTTAAGTATACAGTTTGGATTTTCAGTGCTGAGCCTTAAATGAGGCTTTTTATGTCGTTATTGACATTAAATAGATTATAGATTATTTGAGTTGCTGCTAACATTGAAAAGCCAGATAACCTTCCATCAGGGAAAAAACATCCTGTAGAGAGATGATAACTTACATTTTGTGCTTTCTAGATAATCTTCTCATGTCCATGTGTTTTAGGAGAGAACTGATGTTAAAACAACTGACTGTCAGACAAAAAAAAGGAAAGAATAAAAAAAAAACATTTTATTTCAAGACTTTTTTTTTTACCGTTTGAAGAAACGGTTTAAAAAAAGAAAAAACTCTGGAACCTTATTCAGGTAATGATTTTCAACTATTATTAAAATGTCCTGTGATTTCTGACTGTATGAGAGGCATTTGAATGTGTATTGGACTAAGGCAGGCATGTGATTGGATGATGAAGGAAAGGAGGCAGGACATGCGTCTGAATGATGGGATTTTTTTATTTTTTATTTTTTTCGATGCTTCTGGGGATCTGGGGTTTTAAATGAAAGATCTAAGGCTCAAGCCCCCGAAGCCCACCCCACCCGCCTCCTATGCGTACAATCTGGCCTTCATTCTAGTCTATGGAGATGCATGCACACGCACACACTCGTACGTGTGCATGCATAACTGCAGAATGTCAGAGCTTCCAATCGTCACAATATGTTGCCTACCTGCCACCAACTTTTTCCTTCATTAATGATAAATGTTTTTAAAAGTGTTGGGATCAAAACTGTACATCATAAAAAGTGCTGGGGACATGTCCCCGGTGTCCCTGGCTAATCTGCCACCCCTGCACACACTCTCCTCAGATCTTCACCAGACCTGACTTGTGCCTTAGTCTACTCACCGCTGGAGTTGAACATGAATGATTCTCTTGGTTTTGTTTCAAAAACCTGGAGCCCACCTCTTGCTCTGTGGGCCTGGATCTCCTGTGTCAAGAGGGGAGGGAGAGGGGGGGAGGGTCATAAAATGGTAACAAGCTTCTTTGAACTGGTAGGTGGTGTTTGATGTGGTGTGAGGAACATAGAATACAGCGTCTGATCTGGCCGCTGCCTGGGTTGCAGGTCCGTGAATCCGCTCGAGCCTTTGTAGTGTGTGCATGCGTTGCACACACACACACACACACGAATGCAGACACTTACTGTACGCTTTCTTGAAGTATTGGATGGAAGTCTCGCTGCTGTTCAAACACACAGAAGTGAAAGTTTACTTTCTGTTGGAGATGCTTGCTAATTTCTAATCAGGCAAAAGGTAAATAAAGTTCCAATCATTTCTCTTTCTTCTTTTTGTGATTGCGTCATGGGCTGCCTGTTGTAGCTGCTGTGTGAATAAGCTGCTTCTTTTTCTAGTCCATCCCGGCGCTGCAGTATGTTGTACTATTTTATTTTTTTGTCTTTCCATCTGTGATGTGCTCCTTTTCTCCCCATTATCTCTCTGTCTTCAGCTGATTATTGGGAAAATGGGCAGGCCTTTAATCTTCTCAAAAGACCAAAATAATATTGGTCTACTTTACCCCCATCACACTCTCCATACCCCCACCCCTCCACTCTTTTATTTCAGCTTCTGCCTGTTGATTAACAGCTTCTTTCCCTCTCATGACACGCTGCGTTCTTCAGCTCTTCACCTGATCACAACAATGTGGAGGTCCATCCATCTCCTCTCCTCTTTCCCCCACGTTCACCTGCTTTCATTTCTCTCCTGCTTTCTGTACTGTTTGTCTCATTTTTCTCTCCTTGCTCCTTTGACTCGCTCGCTCTTTTATATTCCTGAACCCCAGACTTGCTTACAGCCAGACATATTGTACTATTTTCCTTTTATTTGTGCTGTATGTCTAAAATGTAAAGTGCTCCAGGAAAGTGTTGGTACTGTGCTTGGCAATGTAGTGCAACCAGGTTGTACTGATAACATCCTTCTATTTAGAGAGAGAATTTAAATGACAAAGACTGAGCAAAGCAAAGCCTTTTTCATATGTATACATCAGCTTACACAGGCATTTTTTATTCAGTTTTAAACTTTCTCGTCGTCTTTTCATTTAAAAAGTTCTGTGTCAACTTCTGTCACCTGATTTTATGGGCTCAAAAATTCAAATTTGTTCTCTTCTCCATGACGACCATTGGTGTCTCCCCATACTTGGACTTAATTTGGTTAATTTTTCTTCTTATGGCACTGGACGTGGCCTACAGGTTTTTGCAGCCGCATCAGTCCAAGCAAACACTCATTTAAGGCCAAATGTGGGTCAAAAAAAAAACTTTAGATGTTGTTCTTGGGTGGGTCAAATTTTCTTTTTAAATTTTGGTCTAATTGAAACAAATGTCTGCGTTGTCAGCCCACAAGCTTATCTATTTGTTATTGGGGTCTAATAGTCATTGACGTTATTCTAATATATTCAACCATAGATTATTATTTATTTATTTTTGCAACTGAATTAACTCCTGCAAAATAAGGATGAAAGGAGAAGAATCTCCCAAAGCTGAAGACATCCCACTACGTTTACAATAATGTAATAATCAGCACTTCTTTTCCAGGTTTAAAGCTTCTTGAGTAAAAAGGTGCCTCTGGCTGGAGAATGATAAATAATTTCAGGACACCACCAGCTCTGTATTTTAGGCTGTTGTTATACGAGCACATCAGAATTTTCGGGACTGCAGTCAGCATATTTTAATTAGAGGTGACACGGTGTTCCCTTGGCTGTTACTCGGCTGCTTGCTGTCGTACTGTATTTCTTTCCCCCTTCACTCTGTTGTGTGCATGTCAATCAATAAATCAAACTTTATTTATAAAGTGCTTTTCATATAAATGTAACACAAAGTGCTTTACATGATAAAAACAACAATTAAAACAACAGCAAAAAAATAAAAAATAGAACAACTTAAAAGCCATCACACAGCCAAGGATATAATAGGAGTTAAAAAAAAAAAGCACACAAACTCAGCACACATAGCAACCCCTCCCTCCCTCCCTCCCTCCACCTCCTTTGTGCGTAATGAAATGGGTAAATTGAATGACTCCAAGACAGGGAGTGACCTTCACTTACTCTCAGGTCAAGCTGAAGCATTCCAAATCATGTCGTCAGGAATACGTGGAGAAAAATCCTAATCGGTGTCCAGACTCTGTGGCTGGGCCAGGTCAGCCTATTCACTCATGGATCACGGGGGCTTTAAGAGTGTGACATTAGTGGAAAGTCAGCAGAAGATTAACGCAGTATTATCTGTTTAAAGGATATACAGCAGAAGCACCTTTTAAGCATGCAGATCTGATGCTTGGTCACCACATTCAGCAATAGATTGGTGTTATTTTCATGGTTTAGATGTGAATGACACAAAGCTTGCAATATGTGGATCATCAAGGGGTTTTATCACTTCACATCAGTTCTGTGCAAACACATCAAGTCATATTGAGAAGAGAATATGAATTATTATATCATACGACTGTGAAAAATTCCTGTTTCTAAAGGAAAGCAAACATACAGTATCAAATCTTATAGGATCAATCCTTTAAGAGGTTGACACCTGCAGGTTCACCTTTGGGCGAAAATGGTTGTTCAACATTTCAAATTAATGAGCTGGATCTGCCTCGGTCATTAGCCTCGGGAGCATGGAGTACAGGCATTGTTTTTGTAAAGAAATAAGTCAAATAGGACCTCTATGAGCAGGAAAGACAGACAGCCTTGAACTTTAGGCATCATCTCACATCCCATTTTCTCCTGGTCAGCAGTACGCAGCCCATCGTTCGTTCAAAGTATGCACGCTAAGGGACACCTTTCAAGGTATTATCACTTATTTTTTCTGGTTTAAATTAATGAATAGTTTAAAATAGATAGCTATGAATTTGCATCAGCCTGTCAGTTAAGTATAAACAAAATAAATCTCAATGAAAATAAATGATATTGTTTATTTAGTTCCTCAACAAATGACACCATTGCCGGTGAAGCTTAAGCCTGAAAAATACCTTGTTGAATTGCAAATGAAGTGGAATGATGGAGAAGAATCGAGTACTTGATGATGCAGTTTAAAAGTGAAATAAGTTATTGATGGTTCAATAATGTGGATAAAATCCACCAAAAGCTCTTTTGGTGTTTCTGCTCTCACATAAATATTCATCATTTTATTCCATCAAGAGACAAAGGACCAACATGAAATGTTGTGTTTCTAGATGGGAGGGTGGTGTGTGTGTGTGTGTGTGTGTGTGTGTGTGTGTGTGTGTGTGTGTGTGTGTGTGTGTGTGTGTGTGTGTGT
>JBAMYA010000019.1:9605614-9634460 GCA_037176975.1 Arrhamphus sclerolepis | reverse complement strand
GAGGATGAGAGAATTGAAGGTTTGAGCTGGGATTCAAACCCACAAAGTTTGTGCTTTTCATTTTGTCCTATGTATTTTGTAAGATTCATTTTCATATTATGTAAATTGTGGTAATGGTTTATTTTGTTTTTGCATTTGAATTAAAATTGCTTGAGAGGATTCAGATGTTCATTTTCAGTGTTTTCTGAGGTTTTGTTTTGAATTTTAATAGATGAATTACCAAAAGATTTAAAAGTACCATGAGTATGAAGCTGCACTTTAACCCAGTGGGAAAATTTGTCCTCTGCAGTTGACCCTAACATAGTTGGTCTTTCACCATGTGCACTGTCATAAGCACAAACTGTCCGAGAAACAATAAATTTCACCATCCCCCGATTTGTTTTGACAGCTCGACTACTGTATATTTCGTATATAAACACAAAGCTGTGCTTCTTAGCTTTCAAAATCCATTTGAATTACATCGCTAGCACAAATGGTTTTAGTGTTGCAGTAAATTGGTGTAGTATATTGGGAAATTAGGTATCACGATGTATCACCATATCGATATTTTAATCAAAGCCCTATAGATTTGTCACTAGTCACAGATTTAGAGAGAAAGTCGCCAAGTTGACAACACTGCTCCAATGACAGGAAAATTCAGCTTTTTTAGTGTCTACAAATAACTTTTCTATCAGCTCCACCATCTGGAAGAAGTTTAATTAAAATGTCAGTGACGGATTTACGTACCTTTCTCAATTTTTGTCTGTGTTCATATTCTGAGACGAACAGACTTTCAAAGTTAAAATAAAATAAAAAAGCATTAATATGTTTTAAAATAATAAAATAATTAACGCATCCAGCCCTAGAAAAATAATCGATAAAAGTTGTCCCATTGGGCAGCCGCCATAAGATAAGTTGGTGCCCGAATCAAGTGTCTGCATGGCCCAGACTGTCGGGCAGCCATTAATGTCGACCCCCTGTTGTACTTGGAGATGTATGGCTTGGATGCAGCTGCTCGGCCATGGAACCCAGTCCATGAAGCTCTCTATACACTGTTCTTGAGCTAATCTGAAGGTCTTTCAAAGGTGCAAAATAGTGCATCTGCATCCACTTATTATGTCTCCTGCAATGAATATGCAATATGGGCCATTCCCTTGCAGTTGTGCATGTTTTGGGAGGAGAATATGTAAATATATTAATTTAGCACCTGCAAAGTGATTCATCAAACCTGAATGCAATTTTGTTCATAGAAATCGCGTGTTTACTTAACACGTTTCAAAAGAACGTGCAAACAGTGTGCGTAATTGCCTACACCTGGCTGTGGTTATTAAAACAAGAACTAGACATCGAAACAAAGCAAGGAGACGCAGAGAACGCATTATTCACCCTCGTGTGAACATTTTTGGGATGAACGAGTAAACGATCAATAAAACACATCGCTTATCGAACATTGCCATTTTGGAGCAGTTGGAGGAACTCAGAATGGATTTGGAGCCACGAGGAGGAGTCACGCAATACCTTCAATGACAAAACTCCTTTCTAGTTTACACTTTTTTTGGCATCTGGGTTGTTACAGCGTACGGTAGCTGTTACAGCTGGGAGCTCCCCATCACATTTTTCAGATGTGCTGTCAGAAGTCCGAAAACACTGAGCACATGTACAGAAATCACAAACACACACATTCGTTGAATGTGCAGTGTCTTTGTTAAGCCAAAGGCATCATTACCAATGTTGTGGCAAAATATCCTGGGTCAGCGCATGATTCTCTTATTATGAGAAACAGTTTTCTGTTTTCCAAGTTGCAAGATTGGAGCTGGCTTGTAGGTCGGTCAATTTGTGAAATCTTTTGTGAAATAATCACATTGGAATCAAGGGCATGTGTCATATTCTTTCGTATGTTTTTTTTAAGGTAATAGCCCATATCCCCTGCACCCCTTCCTCCTGACACCTGTTCTCAATCTGACCACTGACCAATTAGTCACTCTGTGGAGTCGGACTGTACAATTGGTCCTGTTAGCTGGGCTGGTTATTCACCCTTTCAAAACCACTCTTTCCATGCATGGTATAAATAGTGCTGAGTTTTTATTTTTCATGTTTTTGGAACAGCAGTAAATATATTTGTGTGTGTGTGTGTGTGTGTATATATTTATATATTTACAACCTCAATTTCAATGAAGTTGGGACATTGTGTAAAAGGCAAATAAAAAGAGAATACAATGATTTGAAAATTCTTTTCAACTTATATTCAATTGAAGACACTACAAAGACAAGATATTTAATGTTCAAACTCATAAACTTTATTGTTTTTTTGCAAATATTCACCCATTTGAATTTGGTGCCTGCAATACGTTCCTAAAAAACTGGGACAGGGACAACAAAAGACTGGGAAAGTTGAGGAATACTTCAAACAAAAAAAACAAACAAAAAAACCACCTATTTGGAACATTCTACAGGTGAACAGGTTAATTGGACACAGGTGAGTGTCATGATTGGGTATAAAAGCAGCATCCCTGAAAGGCTCAGTCAGGAAGGATGGAGCGAGGTTCACCATTTTGTGAACAACTGCATGAGCAAATAGTCCAACAGTTTATGAACAACGTTTCTCAACGTACAGTTGCAAGGAATTTTGGGATTTTATCATCTACAATCCATCAATAGATTCAGAGAATCTGGAGAGATCTCTACATGTAAGTGGCAAGGCTGAAAACCAACACTGAATGCCGGTGACCTTCGACCCCTCAGGCAGCACTGTATTAAAAACAGACATCATTCTGATATTTACACGTGGGCTCAGGAACACCTCAGAAAACCACAACTACATCTACAAGTGCAAACTGCAAGTCATATATCAACAACACCCAGAAACACCAGCTTCTCTGGACCCGAGCTCATCTGAGATGGACTGATGAAAAGTAGAAAAGTGTGCCGTGGTCTGACGAGTTCACATTTCAAACTGTTTTTGGAAATCATGGTGTCATCGTCATGTCCTCTGGGCCAAAGAAGAAAAGGACCATACGGATTGTTATCAAAGCAAGTTCAAAAGCAAGCAAGCATCTGTGATGGTATGGGGGTGTGTTAGTGTCCATAGCATGGCTAACTAGCACATCTGTGGAGGCTCCATTAATGCTAAAAGGTCCTTCCAGGTATTGGAGCAACATGTGCTGCCATCCAAGCAGCGTCTTTTTCAGGGACGTCCTTGCATATTTCAGCAAGACGATGCCAACACACATTCTGCACATGTTCCAACAGCGTGGCTTCGTAGTAAAAGAGTGCAGGTACCAGACTGGTCTGCCTGCAGTCAAGGCCTGTCTCCTGTTGAAAATGTGAAGTGCAAAATACGACAACGGAGACTCCGGACTGTTGAGCAACTGAAGTTGTACACTGAGCAAGAACGGGAAAGAATTCCACCTAAAAAGCTCCAGCAGTTAGTGTCCTCAGTTCCCAAACGCTTGCTGAGTGTTGTTAAAAGGAAAAGTGATGTAACCCAGTGGTAAACATGCTCCTGTCCCAGCTTTTTAGGAACGTGTTGCAGACATAAAATTCAAAATGAGTGAATCTTTGAAAAAACCATAACGGTTGTTATGTTGTTTTTGTAGTGTTGTCATTTGAATATGAGTTGAAAAGGATTTGCAAATCAATGTATTCTATTTTTATTTACACAACGTCCCAACTTCATTAGAATTGAGGTTGCATATTCTATTTAAAAAAGAGATATGATATCTTTTTATTAAAAGTTGCATCAGTTAGGTTACCTGCTTTGGGCTGAAATGTTTTAAAGTGATGAAATCTGCAAATTGGATCTGGAAACAAGAAATGAGACTGTAAAAGTATGGAAATTTGAAATGGAATCTTGTCCAAGCCTTGCAATAGAGAGCAATAGATCACATTTTCACTGTAGTGACATAACAACAGCTCATTCCTATTTCTGTCTTGTGTTTTTTCTTTTTCTTTTTCTTTTTTTTTAGCCCTGCTGACCTGTCGACCTGACGAGTTCCAGTGTGGCGACGGCTCCTGTATTCATGGCTCAAAACAGTGTAATAAAGTCCATGACTGTCCAGACTACAGCGACGAGGCTGGCTGCATCAACTGTAAGTCTGACATGAGCCAGACAGCTGTGCAAAAAACAAAAAAATTAAAAAATCCAAGTGATAAAGAGCACGTTCTTTTCTGAGGCCAGCAAAGTCTCTTTTGAGTGGCAGCAAAGGCAGCCAATCAGCGTCAAGTGCTTGCATTTTGTATTGAGGTTGCCAGTTAAGCCCAAAAGGACTCCAAATAGATACAAAACCACGCGTTTAAAATCCCCCGTCTAACATAGCTTTCTGAGAGAGGTTTTTAGGAAACTTCTGAGGCATTACAGACAAAACCAAAAGTTTTGTTGTCTCCATAGGACATGACAGAACAAGGATAAAAACCCTGTTCAACCATTCTATGCCACCTTAAAATCTCCACTGAGTCCACTCCACTTGGCTCTACAGTTTTTACAAGTCACATTTAAATGCAGAACACTGGAGGACTGTGGCATAAAATTCCAAATATATCATTAAGGTTGTTTTACGCACTACCGAGAACAGAATATTATCATTTTTATAGTATGTCTCTTTCTTTTCACTTCACTCTTTTTTTTTTTATGTTGTCATGGAAGCCAAGGTTTTTTCCTCAAGAGTTTAGCTGCTCCTGGCGTCTTTATGACCAAACCAATGTACTTTACACATTTTCTGTCCAGCCTAAATCCTTGATTAAATCTTTCTTATACTGAATTTGCTAATCACTCCAATCACTGTATCATTCTATCTTGAAAATGAATAGTAGTCCAGCAAATAAAAGGCTGTTGTCTGTCCACCGCAGTTACAAAATGTGATGGGCCAAGGAGGTTTCGCTGCAAGAATGGGGAGTGCATTGACAGCAGCAAGGTGTGCGACAATGTGAAGGACTGCAAAGACTGGTCCGACGAGCCAGTGAAGGAGTGTGGTAAGATGGAGTCTCTTCAACCTTCACACAAACACGAAAAAAATCCCAGTTACCAAGATACTTGTCAGTCTTTGCCACCTCAGCTACACGCTGGCAACATACTAAATATAGCTGCAACATAAATTAGTTCAAATGTGGGTGTTCTTTTTGGAAAGTGAAGATTCAGTTGAATGAGGGAGGGTAAATCAGGGTTTTCTGAGCTGTTACAATGAAAGAGCCGAGAGTGTCTGCCCTCCACACCGACATCAGCCAGGAGAACGTGACTGTGCCTCATTACCCCTGAGGAGCTGCGCGGGTTATCCATATGCGGTCAATAATTACCACTCTGTGATTTTCAGTCACACATTTCACATTAGATGCTACGCAAACAGAGAACCACATCTGTTTAAAAAATCTATGAAGTTAATGGACCTCATGTAATTACAATTTAGTCCACTAGCATCATTTCAGTTAGATGGGGGGGGGGCTAACAGTCTGAGATGGAGAGAAGCCCCTCAGTTAAAGTATGAGGAAGGATGGACCATATAAATTCTTAACCTTTTGTTTTGTTTTATGCCAGAAGCATAAAATATTCTTGATTATGTTGTTCAGTCCCATTCGTACATTCTGTAGCAAGTGAGCCAAGATAAATATTACTGTTTTGTTTTTTCAAACCACATGAAATGCATAATTTCCCCTGTAGAAACTGTAGCTCAGCTATGAAATCACATCACAAGCAATTTAATTATTCCTTTGAGCACTAATGAATTATTTCCCCACCTCCATTCCCTGATCCGCTACTGAAACTGCGTAGAGCCCGTTTAGAGAAGGCGGCTTCATACTTTGAGAACCTCTGAGTAAAGGTCTGCTCAAGGTTCCTCTGAAACAAAGCGTTTTCACCATTCACAGGGTATGAAATTACATGTGAGCGTGCTGCCCTTTCATTTTTCTCTCATTTTGAAACAGATGGCTACATACTATAATTAGATTGCCCAGCAACCATATCATTACTTTTAAATGTAATGTTCTGTTCAAAGGCAGACCTGTACCTCATCTTTGTTGTAGCTACAAATAATTAATGTCAGATGTAAAAGATGATGAATATAAACAGACTAATTTGTCTAAACACTTGGCCAGTATGTCAGCATTTTATCACAAAATACACATGTTTATGATTAAATTTCTCCACAAAAGGTCCATTATATTTGTGACCAACACCTTCTATTTAGTGAAAATGAGTTTAAATTTGCTCTAAACTTCCATAAAATCCTATTTTATTTGCAATTAAATAGTATAATTTTGGCTGTGTCCTTTTCCTGAAAGGAAAATCTTTTAAAGGCAGGATAAGAAGAATATATCTGAATATCTCCTTACCATTTTACACTCACACACACCATTGCATGGCTCCAGCCAATCACAGACAGTGGGAGGGGCTTGCACTCATGCCTGTGAAGTGGAGAAGGAGCAGGAATCATGAGATCATCATCCCTTAAGAGCTTTCATGGAATCTGGCAACCCTTTTTGAAACAGTGACTGTTAATGACGAGACTGTCTTAGACCTGAGCTCATTAACGAGTGGCTCACAAGGATCCCATGTTTGTTTAGTTTGTTTAGTTTTTTGACAATGTGGGCAGGTTAATACTTTTTGGTTTGGTGTTTTGGATGATTTATATGCATATGTTTATATATATGTATGGCTTTTTGTGGTAAAATAATTCAGAGTTGTCAAAATAAATACTTGGAAAACAATACATTATAAATGCATTATTGTTTGCATTATAAAACAATAAAAGAACTGCTTTATTTTTTCTTAATGCTACTAGTTTGCAGTTGTATTGATTACAGCATTCATAAATGAGACTTATAGAACTAGATGCGCTAAATACATTGTCTGTGATGAATTTTAACTTTAATTTTAGATTAATACGGTGCTATCATGGTGACTCACTTGACACTCCCCCATCTCTCCCAGTACCTGTAGCCTTCAAGTCTTAAATGTAAATTGGTAATGAAGCACCAGCTTCAGCTCGCCACGGCGGTCTCTCTCAACTCCCCGGAGGGTGATTGAAAGACGAAGGGATAATTGGAGACACAGCACGAAATACAAAGAGGAAGGGGAGAATGACTGAGAGAACCTGATCTGTTCTCCTGAAACAAAAAAAAATAAAAAACAGGCAGAATGAGAGGAGAGGATGAAGAAAAAGAAGCGTCTGTCTAACAATGGGCATTATAGTGGAGTGTTTTCTGGTACAGACCAGTGTCGGTCTTGGATCAGCTCCAACAGTTCCATGAGCTTTTGGCTAATTTTACTGTGTGTGGACACACACATAAATGCACAGCACACAAACCCACACTATCATGTTTCTTCAATGGCTTTTGACTTTACTGTCTTTTCTTTCTGAATGGAAATTTTGATATTTACAGACACCCTTTACAAGGCAACATTATCTTGACTGCCATGTTGATTAAAACTGTCCACACACACCATCTGGAGTATTCTGTCTTTCTCTCCAAGTCTTTCCTTGTGTGGTGCACAGCCGGAATTATTCTGCCCCAAAACCTTCTGGAGCTATTTCAATATTTAACTCCTTTTTTTTTTTTTTTCTTACATTCCTAAATTCCTCACCTCACGTCTTTATTCCTCCCTCTGTCATTTTTTTTCCTTTTCTGCTGTTCCTCTCTCCAGGCCTAAATGAGTGTGCCGACAACAATGGAGGCTGCTCCCACATCTGCCGGGACCGAAAAATCGGTTATGAGTGCGACTGTCCCTCAGGATTCAAACTCCTGGACAAAAAGACTTGTGGAGGTAAAGAGGCAAAGGTTGTGCAGCAAAACTGATACCTCGATACAAAGAACCACAACAGCTTTGATGTGCACTTTCTCGTGCACAATCGGGCAAATTTAGCAAAGTTATATTAAAAATAAGGCCGCAGGGTGGCTTTGTGGTTAGAATGTTGCCTCACAGCAAGAAGGTTCCTGGTTTGGGGTCTTTCTGTGTGGAGTTATATGTTCTCTGCAGGTACTGTGGCTTCCTCCCACAGTCCAAAAACATGCACATCAGGCTAATTGGGTGCGAGTGTGTGCGCGACTGTTTGTCTAATAAGTTGGTACAGATAATAGATGGGTGGATATATAAAAATAATAAGCTATAAAATATACAGGCTAAGTTGCATGTAAATAGTAAAAGGAGATAATCTTAAGATGTGATATCAGTAAGACACTAAATCAACACACTTATAGGAAACTGCTGCAACATCATGGCATCGTCCTGACAACTGTCCTGACAGACCCCGTACCCATGTACACCCACCTTATAGGGTTAAGTGCAACGGAGGCAGGGCATGTCTTCTGTCAGCACAGCTTTGTGAGAAGCATTTGGGAAAAGCTAATGTAGAATATGCAAATTAGGAAGGAAGATGGCTGCAGAGATCATCCTGAAAATAGTGAAAGTATAGAGAATACAGATTTCCTCTTCGGCTGCTACTTGCAGCAGTCTGATCCACAAGTTTGGCACAAGTTGATCGCCTGATACCCTTCCTGAGACAACCTGGGTTCAAACTCTGACCTCCTGCATGGTAGGTGTAAGCACTACCACAGACACAAGGAACAGAAACCACCCAATCCCTCTGACCGTTGTGGGGACGCACACATATTTGGCTCCAGTGGAAAGCATTGGGACGACTCCTGTGTGTCCGATAAGCTGCTGCTGTCTTCCTGCTCATTTGAGGGAAATCAGTCACATGTAACAGGAGATTCTGCTGCTGCTGTTTCTGAAAGTTACAGAATGAGTCTCTCTTGGAACCAAATCTTTTGTCTCCTGCATATTGCTAACAGTCCACAAACTCTCTTTTGATCCATTAAAGAAACAGAGTTTTTGTGTCCAACAACATTTTAATTATACTTTGCTTTTTAGATTAATTATGAGAAAGAAAATTGAAAGCAAGGGACTCATCTATACAATCTGTTTACATCACAAGATATTTGTCGTCATTTGCTTATTTATGCATCTATCATTTGTGGTTTGAATTTATTTCTTAACACACGAGAAACTGAAAATACATCACTCAGACTTCTCTAATCAAGGACTTTGCGTGTTTATCTGTAGTTACATTGTTTTGATCTGCTTTGTTTGTCTCCGTAGACATAGACGAATGTGAGAACCCGGATGCCTGCAGTCAGGTCTGCATCAACTACAAAGGAGACTATAAATGCGAGTGCTACAAAGGCTATGAGATGGACCCTGCCTCTAAGACCTGCAAAGCTGTTGGTAAGCCATTTGTCTCACATACAGACAAGATACACACTTTCACAGATAGATGTTCAGTCGCGGGCACTCGTATACTTAGAAGAAATCACATGTTGAGATCCACTCTTGTATAAACATCAATTACTCACCCATTCCGGCACCCCTAACTACCGAGTGACATTCTACTCTATTCTCACGCAGTGGGATTCTGTGAAAGGAGATCCTTGCTTTGTATGCAGGGCCTGCACAGCAATCTGTGCAAAGATAAATATTTGCCATCTTTTTTCTGCCATCCTCACTAATGACGAGTCTGTAGCCAGCTGCCTCTTCTCTCTGAGGAGTTTCAAAAGAAAGATGTTGTGTGAGGAAGGAGCCTACATTCGCTACAGGACACAAACAGGGTCTGTAACCCTGGTTGCTCAGGGAGAGCTCTCTGTGCAGTGTTATGAATGAAAATAAAATCCTATCTTCTGAGCCGTAGTAGGTGAGATTGTTTCTGAAAGAGCATCCTCCTTTGTCATGCAGTGATGATGCAAATGAACTGTCTTAGGTGCACCGAGGACAGCTCCTGGGTCTTCTCTGTTACAGCTGTGTGTTTGTATTTTGTAATAATCAGGCAGACGCCCATATGTATGGGAAGAACAAAGTCTTGAGTCATCAACACACATGCCCTGCCTGTAATTAGATGCAATGCTAGTACAATAACCCGGGAACGCGAAGAGATGGAACTAATGTGAAGATGAGAAGGCTCCTCAGAGTTCCTACTGGATATTCATGCAAGGTTTCACCCTGAGTCTAAAACCCGAGACTGTACACGAGCAGGAGGAGGGAGGCTGTGGTCTAGTGAGCATCAAAACTACCATCCAGGATGAAAGGATACATCAGGAAGGTGGCTCCTAGTGGTTACTTGTGAGATTAACACATCTCAGACAACAGAAACCCAATGAGGAAGCAGAGAAGGATCCATCATGGAAGCACTTCTACTGAGATGTTTGAACAAGAAAATTAAGCTGATGTTGTGGCACATTTAATGCCAAAGAACCACTCGGCTGTTGGAGGTTAACAAACACTCAATGTGAACATAAATGATCAATGATTTCTTCTAACTATGCCTTTCTGGGACAAAAAAAGGTTAAGTGCATGACCACGGGGAAGCTTTTCTAAAAACCTAATTTTAAAATATTCCAGGACCAGCCCTGTTGATGAATGTTGATGTTTATAGGGTCATTTTACTTTTGGAGGCTCCAGTTGTGTCCACGTTCGAACTTTCTAGTTGATTTGAAATGGTGGATGAAGAATGTTCATCGTTCTTCAATATTCCAGCCGTGCATTTGCACACATCTGTCGCTAGCAGCACAACAGTCCCCAGTGATTGCACGGTGATCAGCACAGCTAGCATTAGTTACAGAGTTGTTAAGGTTGAATGATGCACTCTTTTTTTTTTCTCTTTTTCTCCAGAGAGAGTTGTCTTTATCTATATGGTCAGCTAAAATGTTATGTTGACCTTGAATTGCAATATTTGACTGCCTGACTTGCAAAAGAGGCAGGCAGAGTGTTATTAATAATTGGTGGTGTTAGGATAAGTCATTATGAGGTAAACTGGTCTGGTAATGAGAGTACTTAAAACTAAAATCATGTTATCACTCCTGAGCCGAGTGGCTGATGGCTTTGCCGTCTCTCTGTATGAATCTTATTACCGTTAAGCAGAGCACAAAACCGTGTGAAGCATTTTACTACAAGCAGGAGAAGACAAAAAAGGAAGGAGCCAGATGGATGGACAGATTGATTGTATGAATATGTTCCTGCTAAAAGGAGGGTGAGACAAAGAAGAAAGGAGGAAGAGTGTGAAACATGATGGGATTATGTTGGTTACTGGTAATGCTAACATTTGCTCAGATGAACAAACTGAAACTGAGAAGTAAATAAAAATGCATCTGCTGAGTCAAGTTTGAGGTAACGCTGATTTTTAAGAAGCTGCATTCATCCACAAAGTCGCCCAGCACGTCTGATCTCACGCACCTGCTCTCCACAGACATCAGTACATATACATACAGGATATACCCTATAGATTCTTCCCACATAAATGGACAGGTTGTTATTTTAACGAGTCTCCTTGTGGTTCAGATACAGACGTCTCCTGCGGTTGCGTCATCTGGACTATTATTTAATCACAATATGTGACATGTACCAAGTTCCAGAATGATCAAATTCAGGTTGCAA
Organism: Arrhamphus sclerolepis; assembly: GCA_037176975.1. Lineage (NCBI taxonomy): Eukaryota > Metazoa > Chordata > Actinopteri > Beloniformes > Hemiramphidae > Arrhamphus > Arrhamphus sclerolepis. The sequence goes on along the minus strand of JBAMYA010000019.1, from coordinate 9,623,068 downwards.
AACGACTGCAGTGCTACATACAGATATGTTGTTGCTGTGAGTTGAGCTTGAATGAAGGAAAGAAAAAAGTCATTAAATGTTGAATAAATCCTCGGTTGTGTGTTTTTTCCCTCTGATCTAAAATGCCAGTATTCCTTCTAATCCTAGCATGTGGTTTCTGGTTCTCCAAATTATTTTCAGTCTTACTGTTACACTGGCAGTGCTAAATTAAAAGTAACGCTGGTACGTCTGCACATGAGTTTGGGAGCATTTGTTTTTGTCGATGGCAACATTCAAGCCCCGTGAGGATAGTTTTGTTTTACATTGACTGCGTTCGTTGTTTTTGTTTACACCTCGCGTGTGAATCTATGGACTGAGTCATCAACTTCAGTTGTTGTTTTGGTGAACGAGAAAAGTGAGAAACGGCGTGGGAAGTGGATGTATGCCTAGCCACGCAGATAGCATTTTATGGCAATTTTCTTTCATAGTTTGCTCATCTGTCATGCATGAAAATATAGTTGATAATGAAATGAGAGGACACAGTTTACCTCATGCTCAGTAGCACTAGTTTTAGAAAGCAGTCTTCCATGTAGCGTTGTTATTTTTGTCCTTGTAGGCAATGAGACCAAGACTTGTAAAGGAATAAAGTGGGAAAATAAAAATAACCAAATCCACAGATAGGAGAGGATACAAGTATGATAAAAGGAAGAAACACACTCACTGGGTGATAAAATCCAGGACAGGCTGTCACAGCTATTTAGTGGAAATGTTTCTTGACCAAAGATCATCTTCTGAATTTGTTTTCTGCTCTGCTCTTTTGCAGATATATTGTAGCGCAGCGTGAGACATGCATGACTTTCCAAAACTGTTTTAAAGTATTGGTCAGACTGTCTTTAACAGCTAAATTACATAAACTACAACACTGTCTTTTTTTGTGTGTGAGTGTGTGTGTACACTTTTATTTGCTATTTAAAACAACCCCTGCAGATGATTCCATGAGCCCTTTCAGCACGGTGAAGTATGGCATAAGTCGTGTTCTGTTGAAGAATATTAGCAAGCTTGCTGACTTTTGGAAGTTGGAAGTTATCTAGTGTTGCGTGAAACGACATGGTTAGTTTGTTTTATCAAACACTAGACACAGATGTGTGTCACCACATAGCAGGTAAGGTCTGGCCATTTGCTTGGTGATTGTAAATCATGTTTGTGTGAGCGTACTCGGTTGTCTCTGTCTGGACTACAGGCTGTGCCACCTCTAGGACAGTCTCCAACCCCCCAGAACAGGATTAAGCAGCTTTCAGAGGTGGATTGTTGGATTCCTTCAATCCAAAGACGGTTGCCCAAAGGATTGCTAGTAAAACAAATCAAAACCTTGTGCATTGTTATGCTGTGCCCTGTGCATTGTTATGCTGTGCAGTCACCTGCAGAAATGTGATCTTCCTGTAGCATTAGCAAATAGATTTTCTGCACAAATGCAGCAAAGCATAGTGGCAGATGTCTGCAAGTACACGTCTACGATGCATCATAAAAGCAGGCAATGTAGACTGGTGGAAGTTAGCATAGAAATATTTTTGGGACCAAGGTTGTGTTTAAAAAAGGGTCTATAATTTCATGGTCGTGTTGCAGCCGGTCGCAAAGGAAACATCTCATTGCTGGAGGTTCAGGGAGAAGTGGATCAGGTTAAATAACAACCAGTGGTGTAAAACTAAGATGCAACAAGAAAGAAAAGAAAGCAGTTGACTTTTACAGCAAGGGAACACTGCAAAAAAACCAAAAGAAAACATGTAAAACAAAAGAAATAAGCTCTGTATTATGGGTGAAATTGCCTCAGGGCAAGTGAAATCATCAATCCACACAGAAAAATGCTTTTACTTGACTAGAAATCTTGTTTTCAGTTTAGATCTGGCAGGCGTTTGAAACAAGTTTGAACCAAGTGAGAAACATCACTTGATCAAAACACTTCAAACCAGACTTCCTGCAGCACAGTATAGTGACAATCAGCAAAATGTCAGTATAGTGAATGACAACTTATGTTCTTTTAAATTATTTTAAAAGTCATATTTCCAGATTTGAAATCTTGACAAGAACAGAACAATTTGCAGTGAAGATGCAGAAAAAGCTATGACACTTGTCATAGTGGATGTTGCTAAGTGTTAGGACTTTGTAACTCTTCTCACAGTGAATGTAGGTTGGCCAAACGTTCAGTTCAGGGCATTCTCCCTTTTTCTGTGATTTGAAACCAAGAGGATTTTTTTTTCTAAGTAATCTTTCTTGGAATATTTAATAAATGTGTCATCTTTAATTATATGCTTCACAGAAACCAGGCCATCTTTTCCTCACTTAGCTATTCACAGTAACAAAGTTTTGCATGCGTCTGGAACACCACCCCATTAACGTTTGCGAGCACGGCTGCATGCACTCTTGCTGCACCTAAAACAGAGAAAGAAAATTCTCACCATTCCCATCATGTGGGAGTTTTTTCTAACTTTCTTGGGAAATCTCACATCATCAACATCTGCTTTGGGGTGAATCAAATCAGCGCTCCTGCAGAACTTTAACAGCGTTCCCGAGCCCATATTTATCATTTACAGCCTTATCTTAATTGGCTAACAGGGCAGGGCATCCCTGAAGTGGCAGCACAGATTAAATGTATCTAGGGGAACGTGTTCTTTTCAAGATAGCTGACTGTGACTCTTTGGGATCCAAAGTAATCTATATATTATAATAATTATATAATATTCTACTTTTTGATATCATCTCTGGTGCCGCGACCTGCAGAAAAGAGTGACACTGCTTTTTCTTTGATATCCTTTCTCCACTAGTGATGGATAAGGAATGTTGTTTTGGAAAAGTAAGCCGGAGATGTTTCTAAGAAAGACTGCTTACTTTTTATCTATGTCCACAAGTACTGCAAATGGATCAAAAGCCATTCTTTTTTTCTCGTTCTGTGTTTTGCTTCCTCACTATGCCCGTGTTACTCTTTTACCTCTGTCTGTCACTTGATGTCTTTCTTTTTTTCCCCTCCCCTAATTACATCTTTTCGCTCTTCATTCTTCCATGACGGTGCATCCCTCACATCTACGTGTACCTGTCTCCTTCTCACTCCGCTCCTACCTCTGTCTCGCTCTCACCTGCTAAGATTTATGATTAGAAACCCTGTTAGAGGAAAATGATTGCATCCAAACAGTCATAGAGACGTATAATATTTCCTCCCTGTGTAGTGGCTCGTGGTAAACAAAGTTGGAGGAAACCTAATAAGACACGGCTGATTGTGCAGGTTTGTGCACATACATGTGAAGGACTAAGTTGTTCTCCTCTTGAAATGCTTGAAGTGGCATTTGAGCTTGAACAGAATTGGAAAAAGTGGGGACAATATAGCAATGAGTGGTTATCTAACACTCTTGAGAAATCGGTGATGTGCATTTTCCAAAATTTTACCTGTAAACTAACATCCAGGTTGTGCACAAAATCAGAATAATGTTAGAAATACCATATGCAGGCACATAAGACATCTAGATGATTGCCGTTAGTCTTCTGGTAAAGGTAGCAAGCAGCACGTGCTTCTGCAGAAAGGTTGCCCTGAAACACACTTCTGACATACTGTTCAGGGGGGGAAAAAAGAGATCATTATGTCATGTCAGCTTATTGATTTACGCTGTTTCCAAGCTCGGCGTGCTTTGTCATCTCAGATATTAGCAGATCCCTGAAGGTGTGAACGTTTACAGTATTATTTTCTTTCCATTTGGGCCAAATCACGGCATGTACTGCATGTGTTACCATGCTGCAGCACATAACTCCATGAAGAATTAATGCTCCATTCCTGCACTCATCATCACTCTAAAATCTCATCTGTATTCCTTAAAATTGTACATCTTAAACTTTTTTTCAGACAAAGAAAGAAAAGAAAAACAGACTAGCTAAGTTTATGAATATGCAAATCCGGTCTCCCTCCATTTCCATCCAGCAGGAGGTGGCGCTGACCTTCTCTGTCTCCTCCACTGTGCAATAGCCATTTCTAAAAATGGGGTAATTCATCATTACATGTTTGAACCGGTGACAATATGAGCCTTGGCTTGACAACATAATAGCCCTGTTTCTTTTCAGTTTTGTTGCTAAATGTAAGCAATATTTCAAAATGTTGTTAAAACTCAACTGCAAAATGACTGTTTTCCATTCAGTCATGTTATGCAACAAAATTGGGTTTCCTTCCATCATAGTAATCATAATTAATCGTTTGTTATTCCTGCAACTGCTCTGGACATTTACAGCAAACTGTTATAAGCGTATGAAGGATCCCTGGGAGGTCATTATCCACCATTTCATAGGTGAACTGTAGCTTCAAAACTTTAGGGTGACTCTCACAGCTTCTAATGAAGTATCGAGGCAGTAACATGTCTTGTTGTGGCTTCTTTGTCATTCCCAAAGAATTCAGTTCCTACAGAAAAGTGAGTTACTCTTTTTTGTTTCTTTTATGTACCCTGAAGGGAAGTGATATATTACAGTAAATGTGAAAAAAAAAGTTTCTTCAAAGAGCTACAGAACGTGCTGCCACTGAGCAACATAGTCATCAAGACGCTGTGAACATGATCGATGCGAATCAGTGAAATATCGAGAAAATTTTCCTTTTTTCTCCAGAAGGAAGCAGTCCATACCTGATGTTCACCAACCGCCATGAAATCCGTCGCATTGACCTGCTGAAAAGCGAATACACGCAGGTGGTTCCCACACTGAAGAACGCTGTGGCCCTGGACGTGGACGTGTCCACCAACAGGATGTTCTGGTGTGATCTGTTTCACCGTAAAATATACAGGTACGACCACAAACGCGCAGCTTGTGACGAATCTCATTTATTTCACTGTCGGCAAGTACCGCTGCCTTAATCTGATTCATAAGGTCACATCATTTGGTTAAAATCATGGAAGAATGCATTTCAGTCCATTTACTTGGTACCCTCTAAGTGCTTTGAATGCTGTAGCGGTGTATGAATAGTTTGTTTTGTTTTTTCATAAAGACAGGATGTGTAAAAGGTTGATAAAACAAAGGATGGGACAGCACAAAGCCAAGACCTTAGAAGTCTGAATTACTACCTTTTCCACATGTTTCACTCAGTCTGTTATTATCTTTCCCTTCTATCTATCTATCTTGTCTGCTTCAACCTGTCACAGCTTCTGGTGGTGAGACAGACGCACCTGCAGGGCTGTGTAATCTGTCTGATAGTAAAAGGTGGAGCTATTTGTCCATCACACACATACATTCATGCACATATTTCAACACAGTCACAAATACTTTAGCTACAGCCTTTCTTAGGTGTGCGTGCGTTGGTCTGATGGCTGGCAGGTAGATGGAGGGGCTTTCTATCATCTCAGCTGAGCAATATGCTTCTACTAATTTCACTGCCTCAGTAATCACCATCATTACTCAAACACACACACACACAGGCGTACACATCCTTGCTCACAAACTTGGTGATACGCTCAAGGGCTGGTGACAAAGAAAGGACAAATGAACTCATTCTTCACAATAAACTCTATTTTCAGAGCAGTAAATAAACTCATGCTTGCGTTGTTTCTCTAAATCACTTGCAACTCGTGAAGTTTGTTTTATTTTTTACTCTGGGTTGTTCTTTCGTTCCTTCTCATCCCAACAACGTCGTCCAGTTTTATCCTTTAGAGGTTGCCACAGCGGGTCGTTGTGTCCCATCAAAACCCTCCCCATATATCTGGGCCTGGGTCGGGCACTTTGGGAACCCTTAGTCTGTGTAATTTATTTCCTCTTTTTTCTTTCTTTCTCATTCAGTCAAAACAAATTGTTTTGCTCAATGTCTACAAAAGGGTTATACTGTAAACACAATGTTTAACTCAAGTCAGACTTTGGCTTTCATTTCTGGATTCAACTGAATGTTTTGCAGTATTGAACAAATCTAAATGATCCAGACAACCATGCTGGAACCCTAATATTAATATTTAGCTCACAACCTCAAGCAGCGACGACACTTCTCCGTCTGCCAACAGATGGTTTGGTTCATTTTTCCCCCCAAACTGCATTCTTCACTTCTTTCAATAGATTAATGGGACCGAGATGGCAGCTCGTAGAGAGATATTTAAGATAAGTCCCATGTTTAAGGTGTTCTTGGGTGCGTTTGGGTCATTAACCCGTGACGGAGGCTGATCTTCGCTGCACCCTGATCTGCACAGACTTGATGCATAAAACGTAACTACGTCCAGCAGGTCTGCTGTTCTTCTCTCTGAAAGCATCATCTTTCCATCTTTCAATTAACAGCTGATGCGACTTGTAGAAAAGCTCTTGACTCTTTAACGCAAAGGACATTCCTCTAGAAAGCTGGTGGTTTGTCAACATGCATTATAGCAAGTCTTTAAACAGCGGCATCCCCTTGGTCTTCCTCCATGAATCCCATCATTGTTTAAAAGGCAGCAGATGGTGCGATCAGACAGTGACGTGCATTGACTATGGACTTCAGCTTGTGTGTCTTGGATATCTTCCCTGTCTACTATCCATGAGACAATGGCTTTGATAAATGAGACAATGGCCTTCGATTTAATTCCTTTTCAGGAGGAGCAAACCATCGTTTCATTGAGCATAAGTACAAAAAAAGAAGTCTGTATGTGTAAATCAATGATTACTCAGTGCTAGCAAAGCTAGGAACCCTTACAGATTCTCAACCGTGTCTGTGAGTTGACTCGTTTTTTTTCTTGCCTACATTTTATCATACATATGTAAATAATCAGGCATTTTAAAGTGCACTGGCTCACCCTCATCCCGTTAATGGGATTTTGCAGGCCAGTATATAATGATTAGAATGCTTCGAGTGGATAACTTGTTAACTTCTCACCATGATGGAGATGCCTGTTGCAAACAATATTACACCCAATTAAAGATCCAATCTGTGCAATGGTCCTGGACTCATCCATCTCTGTCTCATTCTGCTCTGAAGCCTCTGGTCTCCAGCGCGCTCCTTTACAGCCAAGAAGAATTTTTACTATAACTGAAAGACAATAACAGGTGTATATTTACCAAAACACAACACTGCTTACATTTGTACATTTGTTCATACTATACAGAGCTCAAATGTGTAAAACTAAATTAAACACCCTGAAAGGGCTGGTTTTACAGCAACTGCAAGGTTATTTACACGTATAAACTTTTCATATTTTGAATCAAAACTCAGCCTGCATCTCCCCATTAATGATAGATTCCTGACTTGCACCATGGTGTGGCAGACCAAACCAAATTCAGGCCTCTATAGTAGGATGATGTGTGTTGTATCATAATTTACAGCTAATGAACGTTCAACATCAGTGGAGGCTTCATCTGCCAGTTGTGCTGTCAGATTTCCCGTTAGTTTCCAGGTCTATGATGGTGCTTCTTGACAGGTTGATATAATGAAGATCCTGTTTCTGGTCACCTGGCTAAACACTGGCTGAAAAACACGACCTGTGATTTCTGCAGCTGCAGTAATGCTGCTTTCAATGCTGCGCGACTTTTCGCCTTCGCCTTTACAAACATATTGAGAATGCAGGCTGCTTTCTTTTTGTTGCTTGTCTTTTTCCGTTGCTACCTTAGCATACTTAGCTTCTTGCTTCGTATTGAAGTGCCAGCAACAACCTGTATTCGTAGTAATAATAAAACACTGTCTTGTGTCCATTAAGCAAAAAAAATAAAACATGCTTTTGTTTCCAGTCTCCCTTCCTCAAATTACCTTCCCACATTTTTGCTCCAAACACATCACTCAGCCATTAAACTGTTGTAAGAAATGGTTTAATTGGTGATAATGACATCCAGTAGGTCGATATCATCACGGTGCAGGTAATGAAATCCTGATGTATTGCTATGAGTGCAGTTATGGTCCATGTGCATCTTTAAAACAGTATAGAACTGCAGTACACAGTTAAGTGTGTAATTGGCCAGATAAAAGGAGGCGGCGGCTTCAGCTTTACACGTATGCCATAGACCTTCGGTATTGTAGAATTGTAGTCATAAAAACATAATAGTATGTTTTGCAATATAGAATTTTTGTCAGATCTGCTATAGATAGATCTTAATTGATCCACGACTGCATCCATAACTTTGCTGCAGCTCTCGGTCTCTGATGTTAGAGATAATCTTCAATCTTTGTTTAGAGCCTTGGGCAAAGCAGAAACCGAGAAGCCTCTTTTGTAGATTATGTCATAGCGATATAACAGCAACCCCCACGATTATGACCACACACCTAGAAAAATGAGAATGCCCGTGGAGGTAAGTAGCGTCACAGTCAGCTAGCAACAAAATCCACCTCCGAGTCCGAGTGTCATTCATCTATTCATCATCCCTCTCTTCAGTTACTCCCCTCGTCTCCCATTCATACATGTCAACCTAGCTGATACTCACAAGCTTTTCCCACCTTTTAATAAGGTTGATTTGCCATCAAGTGACAATGATGTGCTGCATCTTAATATACGTCACTGGTAAAGGAGGAACAGAATAGATAAAGTGGAAGGGCAAGCAGAGGACAGGTCAAAAAGTGAGTGTTAGTGGAGGAAAGACAATGAGAAGACAAAGATTACAAAAAGAAGGGAGAGGCATAGACAAAGAAACAAGTTGATTTGTATGCTGCTGATGGAGACAGGCTCATTCTCCCTGGGAGGTTGTGTTTGGTGAAGGGCCGAGGTTGTTATAAAGGTGTCTGGTTTCAGCGCTCCTCACACAGGGTCCCCCTTCAACCACACTGGTTATCTAAACAACACAGCTTCTTCACAGGAAAAGACAAAGGAAATAGATGGAATTAAATATTTCATCGTTATTACTTTGTCTTTTGCTATTTTTTCCTAAAATATGAGCTTCTCGTAACGTGCTTGTGCACCATCCTCCAGCGCTTACATCAACAAAGCCAGCGACTCATCCCAGCAGGAGGCGCTCATCGACTCGCTCAACTCCCCGGAGGGGCTGGCGGTGGACTGGGTCCATAAAAACATCTACTGGACTGACTCGGGCAACAAGAGCATCTCTGTCGCCACGGTAGATGGCAGGAAGAGAAAAGTCCTGATAGCCACTGAACTGAGTGAACCGCGGGCCATCGCAGTGGATCCACACCAGGGGTGAGTCTCAATGGTTTCAGTCTTGGACAGGATGGTGCAGCAGCAGAGTGAAAAAGTCTGGCCTTTTTTGTGTGTGTAAACACCATTATCATTTTAGAAAAAAGAAACTTGGGATATGTGTAGGCCTGAAACATTTTACGATGCCAAAGTGATGCTATTTTTAGTGCCGTACCATCTGGTATATTAAGTGGTTCAGCAATTCCTTGATGAGACAACGTGGGCCGTTTCCTTCCTTTTCCAACTCCTAGTCTTTGTCTCAGATGTGTTGGGCTCCCCAAAGAAACCCTTTCAGTGCTCCGCTAAGATGGGCTACCATGAAATACATGCAAATGAAGCCAGGTTTTTCTCTTTTCCTGTGGGGACACACACATTCACAACTGGTCCAAGTTTCCAGCACCTGCTGTTTTGCACACTTTCTGCTGTCGTTTAGTGTCCTCAAGGCCTCCTTCCGAGCGGCAACTGTGTGATTTTGGAGGGTAAATGAGATGGAAAAAGAGACACATGAGAGCATTGTGCAAAGACTTTTTTAGAATCAGCCTTATATTGCCCATTCAAACCCAGTTACTGCTGCTGAAAGGGACTCTGCTCATGTGCGACTTAAAAACTGTGCTTTGTACCTATCTTGCATTGTCCAACAGGTTTATGTACTGGTCGGACTGGGGCGAGCAGGCGAAAATTGAAAAAGCTGGGATGAATGGAGTAGACCGACAAGTTCTGGTGTCTGAACACATCGAGTGGCCCAATGGAATCACTCTTGGTGAGAAAAACCTGCACATGCATCGCTCTGCTGTTAGGATGACGCACAATCAGAAAAAAAAAGTACGAGTAACTTTTCTGAGCAAAGTTCTGATGCCGACATTGGAGAAACAAATAAAAAAGATGAACAAACAAAGAAAAAGACAACAGCGGAGACATTTAAATGGAAGAAATCAAATATCTGAAGTTGGACAAATAAAATGGTCCAGGGGTGTTGCAAACCAAGTAGCTCCTTTTGTTATAGCTCAGTTTGTGTCGGGCTCACATCAATCTAGACAGAGACTGTTGGTCTCCGAATTAATAAGCCGGGCGCTCTGTGCTGTCGATACCTCCCATCATCCTTTTCAACTCCCGCTGCAGCGCCAGCCAATTTCTCTCAGCTGCCCTTGCCTGAGGAGAAATGGAAGCACACCATTGCCTCACTCTGTGGAATTGAGGTGTTGTGCATCTGTATGAAAACAAATTATTTTTAGAATAAGGCAAATGAGAGAGTTGGCCCAGACTGCACTGCACTCCTGGGGGAGAGGAGGTGGATTATTTTCCTTTTGTCATTGATTTCACACAGAGCAAGTGACTGACTGACTGATTCAGGAGGAGTGAATGAAAACGCGGTTCTGCTCCTCCCGCTAGACTTGCTAAAAGAATGTAAATTCCATTCACGTTGCTGTTTAACCTACGGTGTTCGTGCATGTCACCACATCCCTCCTTTTGTTGAAAGCATTCTTGGGATTTCCGTTAATTTGTCAGTTTATTTCGTCTGGATTCGCAGAGGCAGACGTTTTCAGATTTCACAAAGTGTTGATCCAGCTTGTGAAGCGAAACTGACGGTGAAATTTCTTAAGTGGCAGGACAAGAGAAAACTATTCAAAATCTGAATCTTTCTTGTAAAGCACATTGAAACTTGGAAAAACACTTCTCAGTTTCAGACAATAGATGAAATGATTTTTGGAAGAAATAATAAGGAAAGAATGCTTTTGGTAAAAAAAAAAAAAAGTGTCAAAGCTATAATGTCATTAATCAAAGTGTGATGGGAGTTTATTAGTGGTTCGGGTTAGGGTCAGCCCTGGGGTACAAACTCTGTCTAGAGCTCGAAGGCATCATTTGAACATGTCAGAAGGTTTTTTTTGTAAAATTCAGAAGCTAAGTTTGTATATCAGCTAACGTCCAAGTTTTTCTACTACAGAGGGATACAAATTCTGTCAAACTGAGCTTCTCATTTTGACAGAATTCTTGGTAACGTATAATTACGGGCAAATGACGCATTTCAAAACACTAAATATATTTATTTTTCCTTTCTTCCCTCCCATCCTTCTGCAATTTGAAAACAAAAAAGAAAAGATTGGTTTTGATTAGAATCCATTTGTCTTTAAAGCAGTACAACAGTACTTGAAACCTTAAACCCATCCCCACAATAAAAAAAGAATATATATACATATGTATATATATGTATATATATGTATATATAATTGCTTTGGTGGTAGCTCAACTTACAACAAGAAAATTCAAACTTCCACCAAATCATCACCTGCATTAGGACTGTATAAGTCTGCAAGTGACCTGTGCTCAAGACACGCCTCTCAGCTGTCAATCAAAGCGCTATGTCATGTTGCTTTAAAGTGAATAAGAGTGCAGTCTTTTCTGCATTTCCTGCAACTCAAGTAAAGTGTTGAGAAAGTTTGAGAATGACTCCTGAAATGCTTGAATGTGTGTATATGGACACATTAAACACGCAGAAATGTGTAAAAGTACTTGAGAAGTGTTTTGTCATGCGTGCTTTTTGTTTAAACTCCTTAACGTCGTCTGTAATGTGATAAAGTGAAAGTAGGTCTTGAATGATCCTTTGAAGTCAAACCGTCTGAAAACATTCAAGTTAACCACAATATCTGTCTCGTGACCATGGCAACGAAAGTGAAACGTTGCAGGCCTCCTGTAAGCTATGTGGGGTGTTGATACACGAAGAACAATTGAAATGTAAAACAGCAAAGACTGCAAGGCTAATGAATTTGCTCAAGGACACACACATTTCCCCCCGGCAAGCAAGTCAAACAGCAATATTACAATCGCATGTGTGTTTTCTCAGCGCAGGGCCTCAGCCATCACGTCAAAGAAGATTGATGGTGTCGCTGCCAGGCCATTACATTCATATACCCCTCACCCTGCACCTTTCTGTGCTGAGTGACCCCTTTCTCTATTTACCTCCCTCTTCCTCCTCGTCTTCTCCTTCTTCCTCTTGATTTTGCTCTTTTTCTCCTCCCCCTTGTCAGATTTGTCAAACAGGCGTCTCTACTGGGTGGACTCCAAGCTGCACCTGCTGTCAAGTGTGGATCTGAACGGAGGCAGCCGCAAAGTGCTGCTTTCCTCCCCTCACCACCTGGGACACCCCTTTGCCCTCACCGTCTTTGAGGTACATAAGTGAGCTGAGAACCTTCTGGGTCTGGTTTCAGCAGCACGCACAACCAGTTTTATGGTTCAAATGGTGCAAAATGTTGACTTTTTCTTTTTTCCCAACAAAAAAAAAATGTAATTTCAAGTTAAAAAGTCTCATAAAGTCACAAAAAGTCTTCACTGATCTTGAAAAATTTGTTATTTTATTTTATTTATTCAATAGAAGTCAACTTCTTTTTTAATTTGTGATTTTAGTAGAAAAGGCTCCATTTTATAAAGGTTGCAATTTTTGTCAAATTAGAGATTTTTTGTGACAAAAAAAATTCACTTTTTAACCAAATTATGAAATTTGCTATTTTACAGTTGCAAATTTTGTGAAATACAATGATTTTTTGACCAAAAAAAGGACAATCACTTTTTTTGTTTCAGCACAGGAACTCGGTGGAAATCTGAAAACATAGATTGAGAAAGCAAAGCATGACTGGCACTTTGACAGTAACCATGGCGATGATGTGGCTGAAATCGAGTGTGACACCCCTGTCGTTACATGTTACTGTCGGTTTTTTACTGTAACAATCACAAACTGATCTTTTCAGAGTACTATACAGCTGGCACAAAGAGTGTGAAGGTTTAAGAGGCTGAGGAAGAGATGTGAGACAGACAACTGACAGACAGACAGACAGACAGACAGACAGACAGACAGACAGACAGACAGACAGACTGGCTAAAGAAAGTGAGTTATATAAGTATCGTAACAGGATAAACCCACAGAAGGAATCTTCAGTTCGGCCCGTGGCGGGTGCAGCGTCACAGTGGAGTACACCAATCGATAAAACTAATATGAGGTGGGAAAGAATCGGTTTGTTTGATTCCATCTAGTGTAGATGTGTGGAAGGTAGAAAACAGCCAGAGGGGAGAAGAACAAAGATGAAGGTGGAGAAAGCAGGCGGTGAAATGTGATCAGTAAAAAGTGTTATTTTTTTCAGCTATTCTCTTTGCTGCACATACTGTGATAATAAGAAGCAAGGGAAAGGTGGGACATCCATCATTTCTAGTTGAGAGGGTGTGTGTGTGTGTGTGTGTGTGTGTGTGTGTGTGTGTGTGTGTGTGTGTGTGTGTGTGTGAGGGGAACCCATGTGTCAGACACGAGGGAAAGTTCAGCCCTTGAGGATTAATAGCCCTAAATCTGCTCTGGTCCTGTTATCATATAGAACAAATTAGAAATCCTTGAGCTTTACATGAGGTTGTCCAGCTCCCAGCTGACCAATCATGGTCCATTTGCTTGTTTGGATTTGTCTGGTTCAGGGTGTGAGCTGAAACTCTGAAACTCTGAACCAATTTGTTAAGCCATTTCCTTTTCATACCTTGAAGTAAGGTCATGCAAGAATAAGCAGGAAACCCAAATGTTCACAAAGACAGGAGACATTAGAGGAGCAGCAGCACATACATCAAAGTGCAAATGTTACAGTGTGGCTCCTGCTGCTGCTTTGTGGTATAACTGTCCTTGAAAAATGACCCTCCGCATTTATGCAGCCTTGCACTGAGAAATGCAATCAGCAGAAACCGGTTACTGGTTTGTCCTCTTTTTTTTTTGTTTGTTTCTCCCTTCTTCCATGGGTAAGATTGAATCCTGAATATTAGACAAAGATCCAACACAACTCCCACACCAGCTGCATGGTGTAACATGGATATGAAAGTGTGCTGGAATGCAGGTTGTATGACTTGTATAGTTTAACCTTTTTTTCATTATTATTATTTATTCTCTGTCATTTTGGAGAAGCAAAAAAATGTTTTGTAAGGGCTGAAAGTATGTTATGTATCTATATTCAGCCATAAATGAATAAATACATGAAAACGTAGAAAATAGCAGCGAGCGTAACCTTTAAAGCTCCTCTTAAACTTCACTGTGTGCCAAGAAAATGTTTCTCCGACATGTCAGTGAGAACAAAATCACAACAACCAGAGTTTTTAAAGCTGAAAGAAGTGGAAAAGTATGACCCTAACAAGTGTCTTTCCTGACTTTAAACCAATGCAAAAAAAAAAAAAAAAGTATTTTAGAGAAAAACAAGAGACCCTCCGGCAAACACAAGCATGGAAGAATTACATGTTACAACAGGCAAAAAACATTAAAATAAAAATCCACAGATTCACACAAATGCTCTCTCTGAGACTGGGATGATAATAACAACAGTAATAATAATAATAATAATGATAAGTGCCCTCTTATGTCCATATATACAAAGATGCTCCTGACTTTTCTTCATGAACATAGAATTATCCACAAAAAGCAGAACTCAGTGGCTTCACTACTAAATCCATAACGCTGAAGTCAGAGGCAGTTCACCGAAACTCTATTGTTCTCTGCATATTGATGTTGCTTTCAGAAACAATTACTGCCACTAAATTGTTGCAGAAGAAAGTTGGCAGTAGATAATTGCCTTCAAGTATAGTGACCTTTCTGTTTGTTTGGGCTGTTTTTAAACTGCCGTACTCTGATAGCTGTCCGTCAGGTAAAAGAGAAAATACAACACGCGACAAAAACGGTGGATCTTCGCTGCAGGTTCACTCCAGGGTCAGACTGTCTGATGATAATAGCAGTAATAATAATAATGATAATGATAATAAACTACATCCCAGCTTCTGAAAGGAACTTTTCTGATGGATCAGTTAAAAAAGGCAGAGGAAGACTGGCTTGTTTGGAAGAGTAACCAGGAGGAAATATATCTTCTCTTCGAAAACCAAGACTTGAGTTTGTAAAGTTGCTTTTGAACAAACTAAGAGACTTCTGAAAAAAAAAAGGTGCATCTGTCACAAACAGTAGCAGAGGAGAGATGGACCTGAGAACATGTTTATATACCAAAGTTAAAACTGGGTCATGCACCAGGACGGGAACAACGAGCAAAACTATCTAGAACAGATGTCAGAAAAAAGGAAAAAGAATCACATCCAGCTAAGTGCTGAACATGAAGAGATGAAGAATAATCCAAAATTCATCCACAACAATATTAGCTTCTTTCAAAAAAGAGTCACTTCAATTTCTGATCAAGATGCAGCTAATTATAGATTTATAACCTCTAGAGTAACGGTGTGAGCTTCGTGTCCCATCTATACTTCTAAATTCTGCTTTTTTTAAATTTTAGTGAAGTAGATTATGACACGTGTTGTACATTTAAGCTTTCCCAAACTTAAAGTTATGATAAGGACCAGACTATGTCCTGAAACGTAAAAACCTTGGAAATAAAAGTGAGCGCACTTCTTCACATATTTACCACCCGTTCACTCCTTCACAACAACTCCTGCAGAAATGGCTTTTGGTGTCGTCATATCGGTTTTATCCAGTGTTTTTGAGTTTCTAGAGGGTGTGGAAGAGAAGACGAGATGAGATTTGGAAGAAGGAGAGGGGTGATGGTTGAAAAAAAATACTAAACCAACAATGAAAATAAGTATGTAAAAGGAGACTGAGTATGTTTGTACGTTTCATATTTGGTCTCTTGTCATGAACTAAATGCTGCAAAGGGATTAATATTAACACATGGTCAGTTAAACTAAAACTATATCAAATAAGTTTTCCCCCAAAAAATGCTCTTATCTATCCATAAATGGAATTCAGATATAAAACAAAAAGAAGACCAATGAAGTCCAGTCGATGGAAACTTCTGCTTAAAATGCTTAAAACTACCTTTTAAAGCTTTTTGGAGTTTTAAAGCATAATTTATTTCCCAGGTAAATTCATCACAAAGCCCAGGTGGATCTTGTCATATTTGGGCTCTTAGAAGAAAGAAAATACATCAAATGCACCAAAAATGAAATACTTAAAGATCTCGAAGAGTGCTGCAGACATGAAAATTTGTTTGTCTTGTTTTGTTTTGTTTTGTTTTTTTTTGTTTTTTTTTGTTTGTTTTTTTACTTTTGAGCATTTAATGACTTGTATCCATCCTGTTGTACTGTACTGCTGCTCTGATTGATGCGACGCAGGGTCACGTGTTCAGGAGAGCTGCCTGTGTGTACTTGTGTCTACATTTGGTCGATCCTTCACATGAAAAATTCCCCTTGATCCTTGAATAAAGAGACCCCCCCACCACCACCCCACCCACCACCCTCCTCAGGTTTGCATCGGCTTTTGAAGCATTCAAGGTCAGAAAAAGTGACATGTGAAGTGGATGACAGAAGAGAAACAGGAAAAGAATAAACAGAGGTAGAGACTGACAGATCAGGAGAGATTAAATAAAATATTTAAGAATCATCTTATCAGTACGGCTGACGGCTGTCTTTCAGAGATGCACCTCTGCTGTCATGAGGGTGAAGATGATCAGAATCAGAGTGCAGAGGATGGAGCGAAACAAAGGTCGCTGAAAAACAGGAAAGTAATGACTGGAAGAAGGTTAAGTCCACTGATGAGCCAACAACTGCTGTGACTGAACCACACATGGAAACACAGAGAACGTAGACAGTTCAACTTTCATCTTCTTTTTTTTTTCTTCTTTTTAATCGATGCATTGATGCTCATTGACTGGACTTCTGTTTGCTTTTAATCAGAGACTGCCTGATTAAAAACAAACTTAACTTTTCCTCACCAGAGGCCAACCTCATTGCAATAAACACTTTTTATTCTGCTCAGTTCAGAGAAAGCGAGTTATTTTCACTTACCACTCAAAGATAACAAACTTTCCCTGCCTCGTAGTGTTTGTTAAATATAAATAGCACTGTCTGGATGAGATGGAATGGTTTTCTGTGCAGCGTGAGGGACATTATTTCACCAGAGCAATGTTTTATTTTGATCTTCTTATTGTGTGAAAGCTGCACCGGTTCGGCAAAGAAGTCATTACAATAAATGTATACAACAGAACACCACCTAAACCATTTATCATATGTTCTTATTCAGCTTTCTATAGGCATATATTTAGAATATATGCAGAAAAAGCACTTGATAATTGTTTGTGCAAATGAATGAATAAGCAACAAAGTGGAATCTGTGTAGAAGGAAGGTTAAAGAGACAGTGTTAACTAAAAAAAAAGATTATTTTTAAACATGGATCATCAAGCAGCCTTCCCTTCCCTTGACTTTCTTCCCTTGATTTTCATCTGTTTTTTTTTAAAGAAAATAAAATAAATTTAAAGAAGGAGTTGAGTGGAAAGGCGAAGCTCTCGATTTACTGGTCAATCTATGATCCTACCCTCACCTATGGTCATGAACTTTGGGTCATGACTGAAAGAACAAGATCCCGGATACAAGCGGCTGAGATGA
>JBAMYA010000019.1:9581669-9605514 GCA_037176975.1 Arrhamphus sclerolepis | reverse complement strand
AGACCCAGGACACGCTGGGGCGACTATGTCGCTCGGCTGGCCTGGGAACGCCTTGGGATCCTCCTGGAAGAGCTGGAAGAGGTGTCCAGGGAAAGGGAAGTCTGGGCGTCCCTGCTGAAGCTGCCCCTGTGACCCGGTTCCAGATGAGCGGAAGATGATGGATGGATGGATAAATTGTTTCTGTATGTCACACTCATGCTACAATATTTGCTTATCGTCAAACTCTAAAAATGCCCAAAGGAACAAGTGTACAGCGTTGCCAGGTTGGTGGAAAATTTCACAACCTAAATGCATTTTTGATGCACACATACATCGATTATATATTTCTATATCTTCTTCAAACCACCTCAGATTATTTCACATCAACCCTTCTAGTCCAGCTGTACAGATGGCTCCTAAAGGAAGCTCTAACCAGCAGCGTTGAAGCCTGTGTAACTATGAGCAGGTGGAACAGCTGCATGTTTGGAACCTATAATCTTGCTTACTTACGCTGTAGATATTATCCAAGATGGTCAGTGATGGAGCTGTCATGATTTCATGATTGATATTGGCAGCAACATCAGGCCTTTTGAGCCACAAGTAGCACTTCTACTGCTAATATCTAATAACTCCATGAACAGTACGATATTATGACAAATTATAATGCTGAAATGTTCCTTGCACGTCATGAGTAATGGGTGCTGAATGTGACAGCCTTCATGGATCCCCACTGTTAAAGCTCTATAGTTGATACTATTTTTTTTTAAATTGACACCTTTTCTGAAAGTTATGCTAATAAAGTAACAATCATATCCTCTGTTCAGAGTCTGCGTCCAGGCAAATGTTGCTTTTTCTCTCATACCAGCCAGAATCAGGAGGGATGCAAGACTTTGAGAATTTGACCAGTATTAAGCCTGGTGGCGTACAGATGGACCCGTCTGACACTGAGGGTGGTCTGTGCCTGTGCGAGAGTGGCACTTTGAGGACACAGAGATGTCTTTCACAAATCACCGCTGCCCATGAGCACGGAGCTCTTATCTTAGTCGATGCTCTGCTGACATGATTGTCTGTGGTTTTAATGGAATATCTGTCTCCTGCTTTGTTCAAAGCGCCACAAGGAGACAATATAAAAGCTTTACACCTCTGGTGATCGGCTCCGCCCCCTTTTTTTTTTTTCTGTGATGTGTGGATGTAAGTTGTCTTCTCTAAACTGGGTTTGTGATTTTACAAGACTGAAAATTTAGTCTGCCAACTCAATGTCATATCTTTACTCCAAAGAAAGCGAAAAGTGTGTTTTTGTTTGGCGTTTTTGACTTAGTAATCACTTAAAACTCTCCAATCAAGATTTAGATTTGTTTTACGTCTTGTCCTCTTTAAACTGTGTCCAATTCTCTTAAATTGTACCAAGACAACTATTCTCCAAGTATCTAATGGCAACGATGGACTAACAAGCAATAAAGCTTTCTGTTCAACCTCATCATTTTAATGTTTTTTTTTTGTTTGTTTTTTGTTTTTAATGCAGCAGCTAAGACTTGGGGTTCACATTCATTTCTGTATTTTTTTTTTCCGTTGTTTAACGCAGGATCGCATATATTGGACTGACTTGGAGGATGAGGCAATATACAGCACGAACCGGCTAACGGGGCATGATGTGGCGAAGGTGGCGGAGGACCTGAACAACCCCCTGGACCTGGTGGTGTTTCATGAGCAGAGGCAGCCCAAAGGTAGGAAGAATGCTTAAAAACAAGTAGAAACATCATATGAAATGATCGATTTGAATGGGATTCCTTTATTGATTGAGTGGTGTAATAAAAGATGCTGCTGTAGGTAATAAGCCACAGGTGACATGTGAAAGGTCCTCTCTCTGGGAGTGTTTGCTCAGGTTTGCTCAGTATCATGACAGCAGTGCTGTTACGGGGGGACGGTTGCTGCAGGCATACCAGGGTCACTCCAGCCCCCAGCACTTGACCATCTGCTCCTGCCAGGGTGTTTGCCAACCAGATCCCCATGACACATGGTGATCCCCCCCTCAGCTGGGGAGCCTGCACGGTGCAGCTCCCTGAAGGTCTGATTCCTCCTCTGTGACCTACAGGACTGGGGGGCGGGGGCACCTCTTACCCTTTGTGGGGTGGGTGTGAGGGATAGGGAGCAGCCCTTCCCGCTTTCACATAAATCAGTATTTTAAAACCTTTTCATGACAGATGCACGTGTTGTTTAATTGTGCAATTATCAGTGAACTTATGAACGTTAAATGCTTGGATTATAAATGTCTCCCGCTGTTGTGTGTGTGTGTGTGTGTGTGTGTGTGTGTGTGTGTGTGTGTGTGTGTGTGTGTCTGCTGTGAAACAAACTGCAGATTTTTCAGGTCTGCTGCAACAGGAGGTCCTTCCTGCTGCGAGCTGTGACCACCTACAAAGAATCTTTGAAGAAACAAATAATTACAGTTACTGCAACATATAATTTACCCTTTATGGACTGATAAAGTATTATGGACAGAAATAAATTCACTTCAGTTATATAATATATGAAAAATATAAACGTGTCTTATCAATTTCTGTATCAGCCAATGCAGAAGCAGTTAGCTATCAGTTAGCGGTACTGGTTTAAATTTTTCATAATGTGCATCTCTTATAATGAGTGCCTTGTGAATATTGGCCAAACAACAAAAGAATCCTCCCAGCAACACAAACAAAAACTTGATCTTTGGATCTGCATATAGACCAGAAAGAAGATCCACTTAGTAAAACCGCCTGAAACAATGAAAATAACAACAAATACGCCGTTGAGTGTGATTAGATTGATAGTTGTGCTGGGAATGTCAAGTGATGTGTTCATTATTTTTCCCAGGGCAGATGCATTCCTGATATGTGTGTGCTGGTTAACTCCGCTGTGGTGTGTTTGACAACGAAGTGCCAGCAATTTGTTTGCGTCTGTGTTTGCATGCTTTGTTTTCTCTTCTCACTGTTCCCTGAAAATGGGACCGCGTGCCAGTTGGGAGTTAGATGCATTCTCTCATTAATAAATCAAGAGCTCTGCTGAAAAAGATAATACACAATGGAACATTTGTCCTTTAAAAACAAAAAAAGGTCCGACAAGAGTCCCGACAAGATTAAATGAAGGTACGGTGAATGAACACATCAGAATGCTAATAGCATTAACGAGTCAAATAACCAGTAAAATGTGGCCATGACGAAATATATGTTTCACACAAACTTCCCCTTTTGCTTTCTTTTGTGTTTTGTTAGGTTTTTATAATTTTATAATTGCCTGAAGGTGATTTTAATACGTTTATTGTGCTAACGATCTATAGGTAATGATGTTGTTTACTGTATATTGTGTCCACTTTTTGACATCTGGATGATTGAAGCCATGTGAGTTGTGTGTGTGTGTATGTGTGTGCGTGTGCGTGTGTGTGTGTGCGTGTGTGTGAAGCATCTCTATTTTAGAGATTCCAGCATCCCTGTTTGAAATATTGAAAAGTTATCATGTAGACGCTCCATGAGCCAAAAAATGATTGCACAAATGATGTTATTTGCTATCTCATATAGTTATAGGAAAAAGGTTTACATATATGTACTCACACGTGACCCACTGGCATGCTCCCCAACAAGAATATTTTTTCATTTTAGCTGGCTGTCGTACACCCCGATACATAAAAAAAGTGTCTCCAACAGCTTGTGCTTCTCAGCATGGCTTAACTTTCATTGACACACTTCCTCAAAAGAGCCTGGAATCCAGTCAAATCCTTATTCTGGCCTTTTATAATATTTATGTTTTTTTTTTTTTCTTTTATTCCACCCAGCTGTGCTTTGAAGCTTAGGCTCCACATTTTAATTCTTATTCTAGACCAAAGGGAGGCAGTGCAGAAGGTGGAAAAGAGTGAAGCTGACTCTGCAAGTGTTCATATCTCCATCTTTCTTTCCGTCTCTGGTTTCCTTACCCCCCTTCCTTTTGTCCTAGCTTACTTCCCCCTTGTTCACACCTCAGCATAGCTCTTTATGTGTTTTGTTGCAATAGGTTACAGGATATTGAGGCTCACTTTTAAGTGGAGGGGAAAAAAAACAACATTTCATTGTTCCATTTCTTCTAAAGACATGGAAGCAGATACAGGATATATTTGGAGCATCAAAGAATTTGCCTGAAACAGCTATTTTCTCCTCGTTATGCAGAGAAACTGTAAACCGTAAATTCTCAAAAGGGAAAAAATATTCTACCAGTAAGTCATTTAAAGAGTCATAATTGAAGGTTATATGTGTGGGCAGGAAGGATGTTCGGCTCCTTCATGGAGCATGGAGAAGCCTCCTACTGAGGACTCTGGTGTTTAATGAACACACTGTGTAGACTGAGGCTAACGTCATCTATTGTGGTTTTCAATTTATTCGCCATTCTTCTTTGAACACTTGGCTCAAGGTGCCCCAGCACAGAGCTGGGTTTCTTTACCAGTTGAGGATGAGCTTCTTTGAGCTCCTGGCCCTGATGAAAATGTCTGCAGATACAGTTGTAGCCTCCATCCAGCTGCAAACCCTGAAAGAGCTAAACTTCCTCTACAACAGGGGTGTCAAACTGTATACTTTCAACCTTTTGACTTAAATTCAAGAAATTTTAGTGTAAAAATTTTTTGTTTTTTTACAAAAATGAGGCTTTGCTAAGATTTTACAGCAAGAAGTTACTAATTTTTTGTCAGCATTCACTAAATCATGACTTTTTGACATAAAGCAGCTGCTCAACAGTCTCCCGGCTGCTCAGTTTTTCCACTTTTTGATGTCACGACCAAATTAAACGAGCAGTCTCGTCTTTGCACCTGTGTTCCTCCGTCACCTCTGCATCCTTCTCTGACATGCAGATACTCAGGGCTTATACACGAAATTTAAATATTTCCCGTGCTCGTTAAAGTCCGTGTCATCTCCCGATCAATGAATGTGTTGCTTTCTGAAACCGAAGTGTGAATCGACCACAAGCTGACCTGATTCTGGTGCTTATCCACATGACAGGAGGAGCACCACTTTCCCTTTAATCCGCATCGAGGGTTGCAGGGCTGCACTTAAATAGTTATATTTGTGCACAGTATAAAAAAAAATTAAAAAGAGAGTTTTTACGTCTCTGCCCTAATGTAAGCATCTCAAGTCATCCTGAAAATAGGTTTGAGTATGAACAAACCTCTCAACTGAGCACAATGCAGTTAGGTTGAATCATTTGTGCAAACTGACTGCTTCCAACTAAAATTATACCCGCGCTGATCTTTTGCTACAAATATTCATGAGCCTCCATCGAGACGCTTTTAACTTGGTGTTCCTAAAACTGCTTTCCACTCCGGTTATCGAGGTTATTTTCCTCCTACCTGCATGCTCCGTCATCCTCTGTGCTCATCACCCTGACACTGAACTTCAATTTGCTCCAAACACTTGGAGAAACCACTAAATATTTAAAAACGGCAAAACTCAGGGTTATGAGTTGCAGTTTTGTTTCATTGCAGTTGTACTTTGCAATTTTGAAAGCAAATGAATCACACATTACATATTTTTTGTAGCTCAAAGTAACCACAGTCTTCTTTTTTCTGTCGTTCTGTCCTCTCAAGCCCCTGATGCCTGCAATATGGGAAGCTTGCCCAACGGCGGCTGTGAGTACCTTTGTCTGAAAGCCCCTCAGATCACAGACCACTCCCCTAAGTACACGTGTGCCTGTCCTGATGGCATGGAGCTCGGACCAGACATGAGGCGCTGCGCTGTAGGTAAGTCGCTCACGCTCTGAGCCGATAGCGCCAGAAGACAACTAATTAGAAGCTGTGTAAGATGATGTCACATGAGATTCACAATGCAGATATCAGTGACATGAATACCAGGTCATTCGGATAATAAATTGTCCACATCATCATTATGTGAGCACGCGTTAACTATAAATAAACTGTTCAACATGGAGAGTACAATCTGAAGCCACTGAGGAGATGGCTTTAAGCGTCTCGGTAGATGGTGAGCATTTCATTCCAAAGCTTTGGAGCAGCCTCCATAAAGACATGATCTGCTCAGCTACCTCATCTTAAACAAAATACACTTAAAAGTGGTTGTTCAGAGGATCTAAGAAGTCTGGTGGCAGAGTAAGAATAATGAATACAGACAAAAGTCCTTTTAAAGTTTAATTCCGTAGTTACTGCAGGGATGCTGGAAGTTTAGAAATCCGCAGTTCAGCTGCAGAGGGCACATCTGGAAATGGCAGGTACTCACTCAAGTCCAACCCTGAGGTGAGGCTGGAGCAGAGCGGCTGGTCAGATGCATTCATGTGAATGCAAAAAGATATTCCTGAATGTGGGTGATTTGTCTTGAATATTTCATCTTCTGTGCAAATCCATTAAGAGATGGTGTCAGAACAAAGTAATGCTAACACGTACATAATGTTGCATTGATTTTCTTTTTTCCAGTCCAGACACCTTTTGAAAAATATAAAATCTTTTTTTTTAATTTCTTTAATTTTTTTTTATTGCAATATCTCAGTAACTGGGTCAGCGGTTCTGCCCGTCTGCTCAACACGCCTCCATTATTTCACTAACCTTTATTTCACAGCTCAGCTAGTCCGCTGCCTTGATAGAGTCACAACATTTGTAACGTTGTTATCCTTAATAGAGCCACTCTATTTTCATATCTGCAGTTTGTGCAGGTGTGGCAAAAGGAGCTGAGATAGAGAAAAAGGGAGAGAAAGATGATGATGATGTATGTGGGCCACATTTCAAAGAGTCTCGCTGAGAGAGGGAACATGAGCGATGAGCACACACATTACACTGCAGCCTGTGGATTTCCTAATGTAATATAGATATTTCTGCTGAACCCCCACTTATTATATGATAAAATAAAATTTGCATCACTTCCCTCCTGCCCGCTGCTTTTTTCTTTGTATGTTGGAGCAACTTTGAAGAGATGTATTCTGTTACTGTCAGATAAACCGTCCTACTTAGCATTTCTGTTGTCTTAGACGCAGGGTTTATGATGTTAAAATGATGGCGTAAGCTACAGGGAGCAGTCCTTTGTTTTGTCTCAATTTATAATCTGGTTGTTTTAAACTTTTTATTCTAATTGATTCATCCAAACATAGCAGTAAATTGTTCTAGTTTAATATTAATCTAGCTCATTTCACCCCGGGCCACATCATCACCATGGTTACTGTTAAAGGGCCGGCTATTCTTAACTTTCTCAACCAGCCATGTTGTCAGATTTCCTGCTTTTAAAAAAAAAAGGAATTTTGTGACTTCTATCATAGTGAGGCTTTTATACTAAAATCATACAGTTTTCTTGAATAATCGCAAATTTGAAAAAAATAAAATAAAAATTTCATAAGTCTTGTGAAGATGCTGAATTGCACAAAAAACTTTTATAATTTATCATAAAATTCAGACTTCTGTACTAAAATCGCATTTTCTTTTTCTTGTAAAATCACAAATTAAAAGTTGCTATTTTTTTAGGTAAAAAACAAAACGTAAAATTTTCTTCTTTTTTTTATCCAACAACTAAATTTTGTATTTAAATGCCATAAAATTGTGACTTTTTAACTTAAAATTACAATTTTCTTCTTGGAAAATATCAACTTTTTTGCAACAATTTACAACAGTCATAGAATTGCAAATCTATTTCAACTTTTTGTCCTAAAATCATCACTTTTTTAAGTAAATTTTACAAAAATCCCGAGTTTTGACAAAAATCAGTAACTTTTTGTTGTAAAGTCTTTTGGAAACGTTAGCTAAATCGTTACTTTTTGACAAAAATCAGGTGCTCTCCACCTGACTGATTCCACTTTTTGATGTCGGTTTTCAAACAGACTTCAAACTTTGAGATTTCCATAGAAATATTCTAGTTATACGTTTAAAATTGTCTGTTCATGCTGTTCTTTTTTGGATTCCACTAAATCCTGTATGGTAATGTTGTGTGAACAACGTGAGGATTTAGTGCTGAAACGATGTTTTTCCTCTTGATCAGTTCGACTTAGGACGACCACCAGAGTGGCCACCAGCACCACCACCCCCACCACCACCACCACTTCTACCACTACAACTCCCACCACAACCACTACAACGAGCACAACGACAACCAGTGCTCCCGTTACCTCCACCACTGAAAGCACAACCGCCTCACGTGTTACACCGAGGCCCACAACCAGGAGCCCCACGACACCAGCGCCTCCCCAGACCTCCAGAAGCAGCAGAAGTACAGATCGTCCTCGAACCCCCGCTGCCACAAGCACAGAGACGACCAGTCCCACCAGCAGCACCAGTCGGACATCCACATCCACACATACACCCCTGCTGGCACCAGTGGCCCCCAACAGCATTCAGAGAGAGACCAATGGCAACCTTTCCCACAGAGGTGCGTATGATTTTGAGTGAATGAACGTGCTGAGAACCAGCATTTACATTGGCTTCCTTTCCTTCTCCGGCTTCTCATCCCCTTCATCTCTCCTTCTCACCATCTGTTTATCCGCTGTTCAAACTTCTCCTCTCTTCAGGTTCTCACTTGCGCGCACACGTGCACACACTCACGAGTGAATCTGTCAGTCTTCTTACTTTTGGTCCCTCTTGACCAGCGTCTAACAGAGGTGTCAGAAATGACAAACGACACTCTGCCTCATTCTCTCCATCCACTTCTCATCACTCATCCTCACTTTCTGACAGCCTCTCGCTCTCTTTTTTCGCTCCATCTCCATCTGGCCCTGCGTCTATCTCTCCCCATTTCTGTCTAAAACTCTAAAGCTGGCAGCGTTTTTCGCTCTGGCACCAATCAAGCTTTAGCAGAGCACAAGAAGACACCCATTTACAGCCCAGACAAACAATTACAACACAATGGAATGACTCCGTCAATGATTTACAAGTGCTAAGACTTGGATTGTATTTGAAAGCAGACAAGAAACCTCGTTAGAACTGTTAAAAATTGTTATATAGAGACATCAACACTAGGTTGCGGTTGCTGTCAAACTGCCATGCAGCTTGTTTGTCCTCGTGTTTTCTCTTCTTTCCAATAGTACAGACTAATATTTATTTCTTTATTTTTCCACTAAATGATGACACCTTGAAATTAATTGCTGAAATGCCTCAGCTTTCAGCCCAGTGCTGGACTAACAGTTCCTGTGTGCAGCATTCTGGATGATTTATTGGCCAGAATCAAAGATGATATTCACAGTTATGTGTTTTGCTTTTTATTATTACTTTCTTCATCTTCGTTGTACGTCAAGCATATTTAAAAGAAGAGGTAAAGTAAGGGATATGAAGTTGGTTGCAACTTTACAGCTAGATGGCACTAAATCCCACAAACTACGCTTTGAGTTAACGTAGTTACTGTGGCAACAAAAAGTACGTGGAATTAACTGGTACTCTGCATTAATGTGCCATAAATATGATCTGATCTCCCAGTAACAGACAAACACGGCCATTAAAGGAAGTCATAGACCAGACCAGACTACAGTTCACCTACTGATGTGAACCGTGGCTTTCAAAAAGAAATACAAAAATATTCTCAAAAGTAGTTACTTTGTCTCCGGCTGGAAATGAGGATTTATTCATCCTTCAGTCCACACACAGACTAACTGTCTCTAAAATAAGATGCTTTAGTGCTCTTCTTCGATGACGACGCCCTGCCAAAACTGAACTGAAGCAGTCCTGAAGCAGGCGTGGTCGCCACCTCAGAGATGAGCAGGTCTCATCCAGATCTGCTGAAAGCACTTGTTTGAAATTATAGCTGCCAAAGCTTAAGCACATTGTGTCTGTCTTAGATGAAGTTCAGATCACATTTTATGGCCAATCGGTAAAGAGAACTGGTGATTTGCCAGGATTTCACGTATTTCTTTTTCTTTTTCTCGCCGCCGTATTTCAGTGATGCTGGTTACTGTTCAGTGCTCCCAGGACATGTGACCAGTTCATCTCAGGACCAACACAAAAGCAACTTGGATCCTCAGTCATCACATTTTTGTTGTCCTCTTTCTATTTGACTGAAAAAGTTTATGCTACACAACGAAAACCTGTACATAAGTGTGTTTGGCTTTTGCTGTACATGTAATGGGAAAAAAAAAACGAAAGAAAGGGGAAAAAAGTATTTCTCAGAGCGTAATCTGCCAGTCACAGCCAGTCCAGCTGAAAAGCAGCCAATTCTGGTCACCAGGCAAGCAATCTGTGTATCCCCTAAAGAAATTTCCAGGTACATGAGCATACGTGGAAGGCCAGAAAGCAAACATTTAAATCAGCTGGAAGCCACAACATTTATCTGCACTCACAAGGTCCACCACCTGCTGTCAGGATCCGTTTCAGAGTGAGCAGACCCAACTCCTACGACGCCCAGCACCGTCAGCTCCCTTTGTCTGTCAACCTTCAGCGTTTGTCCACTGTTGCGTTCACGATTGACCTTTCAGAGCACCGTGCAGCTCATCAGTGTCACATCTCTGTCACTGATTCAGATTCAATAAGGGCATGGATCCTCAAAGCACCGTCAGCAGCAAGCGGGGTGAGATTGATCTTGGCTGTGACTAAAGACTGCTCCTGTAACCTAACAAAGAAAAAAAAAAGTGATTAAAATAAGAGCTCTGAAAATAAGGTCATGAGCTCCTACAGCAGAAAAACAGCTGCCATGGTGACGCACACCACAGCAGGTAAAGAGGCAAAAAGATGAACTGGAAGAAGGACGAGGATGGAAACAAGATTTTATAAAGATGAGCTGCTGTACGATGTTTGAGTCCTTCATCACTTGATTTCTCATCAGGGCCTTTCCACATGACCCTGAGACTCAGTTACCATCGATGAAATTCACAAACCAGTTCAGAGACAATGAGAGATTTCAGTGGGTGTGGGAGTTTCATGAAAAGAAAGCAGGAGGAATGTAAACTAAATTAGGAAACTAAATGCTGTTAGACAATGAGTTACTCTACAGCAAGAGACAACAGAGAGGCAGGAGAGTTAGAAAAGTCAGGCAGATTTCAGCGTCAGCGACAGAAGGCAAACACCATCAGAGGAAAATGTTGAGAGAAAGACTTGCATTTACCGTGATGAGAAATAACTCAAGGAAACAAGGAATTTCTGAGAATTAAAAAGTCATCACTTCTGCGGCCTGGATGTCTCAGAGGAACACGGGGAAAACAAGACCACGTTTCCATGTCTGAAGACAGAAGTTTCCTTCTTTCACCGCGAATGCTCCAGATGAGAGGTGGAGCAGACACGCACCAGAATATGGGGCATGACGGAGATGTGTTTCCAAACCCACAGGCCATGTGTTTGAATTTTCACCCCAATGCGTTCTGAGTTTGCCAGCATCAGCTGTTGTGCATGTGAGGTGCTGTGGCTGGCGTGGTGAGGCAAGGAGGACCAGCAGCAGGAGACAGATGAAAGATAAACAACAGCTGGCACCCAAAGTTAAGAAGCTGGTGTCATTGTAAATGCTTTTCTTTTTATTATTATTATTATTACACAGCAGGTGTCAGATTCTATAAAAACACTCCCCAGTTCTCCTGTTTGGACAGTCCTGCTTAAAGTCCCAGTTGTCTTCTTCATTCTGGACATCAGCACATTTTCCTTTGGGGCGTTGAAGTTGATCAAAGCTGTCTGGATGAATGTTTAAGCTTCAAGTATATCAAGGAATGTTTCCAGAAATGCTGGTGTGTCTCGTGAACAGCGACACACGTCCCATAAAGACTTTACGTTTGATTTATTCCCGCCGTCTCCACAGCTTTACGTTAACTCCATTAACCGTTCTGCACTGGATGGTCAGTGCTTCATTAAATACGACCCATTTCTACACTTCGGGGAATCTCTCCAGAACAGTTATACCCATCCTCTTTAAAAAAAAGAAAGAAAAAAAAAAACATGCTGAGAATCTAACATTAAAATTCATTACTTGTTTTCCACCAAAACAAGAGTTCAAGTTCATCAAAGCTACACGACAGCTGTTGTACGAATGTATTTTTGTTTTCTGGGTTGGTTTGCACCATCACTTGTATATGTAATTAGATCCCTGAAATAACGACTAAATTTCTCTGTTTTTCACCAGGAGCCTTTTCTTTATTTTTTCTGATCCCCAAAAAAATGTATACATACATGTGTATATATATACATATATATATATATGTATATATATGTATATATCACAGTTTCAGTGAAACTGAAGTCTTTTACTGTCTTTCTCAGCTTTCACTTTCCCAGACTGACCTCCAAAACAGCTTTTTTAATATGATTCCATTAATCCTCCCATTCGAGTTTTAGGACCCATTGGATGTCAGTCATTCTTAAAAAAAACAAAAAACTTCTCTTCTGCTGACTCAGGACTCATATATTCATATTTATTTTTTCTTGACTCTGAAGTCACATCGCCTCTTTTGCTTCGCTGTGTGTGTGAGAGGGAGTTTATCCTTTTGTATGATTGTGTTTATGAGAAATAATGTGTGTCTCATCCATCACATGCCATCTGTGGCTCTTTTGCTATGCATGGAAATTTCACTGTCTCTTTCGGGAATAAACCAATCAGTATGCAGGGACGTCTTCTGTTAGCCTTCCTCGCTAGAATTAATTCTAGCCGTCTGATCACTCTTTGGCTAATAGTTCAGCCTGCTGGGCGCAGGGCTAATGTCCAACCTGTTGTGGTGAAAGTTGAAGGGGAGTGGAGATTCAAAGCTTGTCTGGAGTAAATTGATGTTATGTTGCTTCCTGAAGCGATATGAGAGGTTGAAGCAGGTAAAAAAAAGTGTTTTGAAAGTAGGGCAAACTTCATGCTCAAGGTTACCTGGAGCCACTCGACATGAGTTAAAGTCTGCTGTGAATCACTTGTTGCCTCCTAAACCCAAATTTGCTTTGAAATCATATTCATGCAAATTCTGATGCATTACTTTTTCTGATATTGCATTTGCCTATTCTTGTATTACAATGCATCTCATTGTATTTTTATGGCATCCTGCTATGAATCATCCACATTTCATTTACACATGCCTTTTATAGGGAAAAAAGTCTGCAGATGGATTCTCTATCTTTATATTATGCAAATCTGCTCTTCCAGCGCTATGCCCTTCTGTTCCAGCAAACCTCCATTGGTCCCTCCAGAGGCCTTTACAGAGGAGATGGTGTCAAACAAAACTTTTTGATGAGTTTGATTTGTTTTTCTCTCTCATCTCAGCTGCCAGTGATCACTACCTCATAGGTAACAACATCACAGTGGCTATTTTGGGGATAGTCATCCCCATCGGTGAGTACTCTTGACCTCCCCCACCCACCGTGTTACCTGTGCTGTCTGCCCACCTGTTTCTCCCCGCTTTGCTCCCAAACTCTGCTTTCTCTCTGAAGTCCTGCATGCTGTGCGTGCACCTTTCTTTCTTCTTTTTTCCCTCCCCTTCTGGCTGTATGTGAGTGGTTTTATTATTTGCATGTGTGCGTATGTTGGGCTTTATGATTATTATCCTCCCAGCGGGTTAGTTAGACATAAAATGTACTCACTTTAATAATAAGCATGTGTTAGATTTCAAAATGTGAGCCCCACATCAGCTCGGCTGTGAGGTTTCAGTGCAGAAATATCATTTTAACAATCTAGAGCGTGCACTGAGCTGTGGTGTTATGGAACGGTAGCCTCCCAGCTGGAAAAAGGCATCTGTAATGTGCACGTTATGTTGTTATTAATGAGCTTTGTGCTAATGGGAAATTCAATTCACGTTTTGTCATCATACTTGACCAGCTGTTATCACATCAAGTTCATGTGCCGCTGCTGTGACCAGTTTTTCTGACCGAGTGAAGAGACAGACATGTATTCTCGACTAAGCTTTTCAGGAAGGAAGAGTTTTATGTATTTTATTTACTTATTTTTCGCAAGACAAGTGAAGCTGCAGTTTGACCACACACACTTTCAGTGGAACGTTCATTTGTCCCGTTTTCTCAGATGAAAAGGAAAATCAGACTTTAATGCTGTCATGCTCAGCCTCTCTGAAAATCAGCTGAATGTGCAAATGACCTTTAAGTGTCAGCATATGCTGCTAATTGAGATCTCTTTCATCCCAAATATTGAATAATGTCATAAGTCATGGGAGCTCTAAAATATTATAAAGCACCCCACCCCCCTTTTCATTTGCTACAGTTGAGATATTAGCTCATTAAAACAACCCCTGAGAATGTTAACCCTTTCCACCTCATCCTTCATTCTGTCCTTCTGCCATCCGCTTCTGCCACAAATCCCCAACATTTGCATTTTTTGGCAGCTTTGAAACATTAATTATTGTTGGAAGTCCACAAGGGCTGGATTTGTGCTCTCCAGTTTTCTGCTCACATCCAGACGTGCACCACCCACCGCTCCACACGGAGAGGCGGCTCAACAATGATTATCAGTATTTAGAGGAAGTGCTCGGCTGCTCTCTAATTGGAGTGAAATGTTCTAAATGAGACAAAAGCAGATTTTGTTTTTCTTTTTTTTCTTAAACCAGCGAGCATTTAGTGAAGAACAAAGAGAGACGCGGGGTTTCCAGCTCAGCTACACGGGGATCCCAAGAGCTTTTACAACAAAAGTCTAATTAAATGGGCCCTCTATAATGAATGAAAACACATCTGTGGATGCGAGCAGACACGTAACCATATCCAGAATTGTGGTGCCGCCCCTCCTTTACACTCCTCCGGTTTGGCTGTTGGCCTCTGAGCATGCATAGACCACATACACTGTAACACAGCAACTAAACGCTGTTTCTGTAGGACAGTTGGGCTGATATGGTAATGAGAGGAGAGAGGCGGCGTTTATCTCAAATCCTGCAAACCCCTGTCTCCCCTTCCTCTCTTCCCCTCTTTATTCTTCACTCATAACCCCATCCAGAAACGCCACAGCCAGGCTATCTGCAGATGGCATTTCCTTTTTCAGTCGACGCAAGTGCAACATTTCAAATCAAAGCCCAAATGGAGGGCTTGAATAATTTGCAGATGACAGTTAAGAAACCTCGCTGAGCTTTTATTCAAAACAGAACCAAATCATATCTGTGGGAGCCAAAAAAAGACAGATTTAACATAAAAAACACATTTAATTTAGTCTTCGTGCTGGCATGCCTGGTGTGTGTGCATGTTTATGCATGCATTTTTAATGTGTATGATGGTAAATGCAGGCAGTCATTGTTAAAAAACAAAACTGTGCATGTGCATTCTTGTAAATGTGTGTTTTTGATTATCCTGTGAGTCTAAGACAGAATGCAGTGGACTGAGTGATTATTCAACCCCTGGAGAGAAATTATAATCGCCACTTTTTTGTTTAATCTATTTATATATTGGATAGATTTATATTATTTTGCAGGGAAAACATTCATAAATGTGGTTTAATTAATGGATTAAGTAGAGAAAAACAAATTCAGAAACACTCAATCATGAGGATAAATAAATATTTGCATAAATATTTGTAATCTGTTGGCTTTTTTCTGGCTTATTTGACGACTTGAATTTCTGAGACGATGATGAAACCTACATTCTTCATCAGTCGGGTTAAAGCTTTCTCACAGTGGAATGGTGAGCTCCGCAGGATGCTGTGGAGCTCTTTTTTCATTTATAAATTATCAGTCTTTTCTGTCCTGACACGTTGACGTCTTCCTCAGTCTACCTGTGCATTTTTGATTTCTACAACTTTTCCCTCACATTTGTACTTGCTCTAAATCTTAGACAAAGTTAACTGGGAACAACCTTCATATTTTGTCACCTTTCAGCACGTTTTAAAATCCTTCTCGTTTTGCACTCGTGGTGTATTCCTGTTTTTTTGTCAGCCACTTAGTTCTTCAACTCATTGAGGCCTGAAAGAAGTCCATTTTAACTTCAAACTAATTTAGACCAGTGCAGGTATTTCTTTTAGGTGTGCAAATTATGAGGTGGTCAGATCTTTTTTGTTTTTTCTCCTCATGATTGAGCGGTCCCTCTTCTTGTTTGCTTGAAATGAAGCTGTGGTGGTTAACCACTTCTGTGATTTTTACTCAGTGGTGGTTATTTCTTTTTAAACCAGGGGTCATAGACAGGCAGTATGAAGGCTTATTGTTTGCGGTGGCTGAAATGGGAGAAATGCAACATGTTTTAGTCACATTCTCGAATATTTGAAAACTAATTAAACACAAATTCCTAATTTGTGATGCAGTGATTCGTTTTGCTGGTAGGCGTGAAACCGTTAAAAGTAAAGACAAATGATGAGCCTTCAGGTGCCAGAAGGAAGTCTGCGAGTCCTGTTTGTGTGTGTGAGTGCTTTAAGCGCCGCTCCGTGTCCCCTGGGCTGTGTTAACGCTCCCGCCGTGTGTTGTTGTGTGTGTGTGTGTGTGTTAAACACATGCAGTCCCTATCCTTGCCACAGTGGTCATCGGATTACTCTGCACCGGCGGATACCTGGTTTGGCGCAACTGGCGACGCAAGAATACCAAGAGCATGAACTTCGACAACCCGGTTTACCGCAAAACCACAGAGGACGACGACGACGAGATCCACATCGGGCGTCACAGCGAGTCCATCGGTCACATCTACCCAGCAGTGAGTGGCAGCCACAGTCAGCCGTTCATAGCGCTCCCGCTTGGGGGAGGAATCACAGACAACAACTCCCACTGGTACTCAGGGGCGCCCATGCTCTCCAGCGGCAAATGAGAGCGGAGCGTGAGGAAGGTTTGGAGCATCTGGGGAGAGGGAAGGTGCACAAGTTCGGCCTGGTGGATCCTCACTCGTCATGTTTTGCACCAATCATACACATATAATTACAGTCCATACATTTATAACCACCAGCCTGCCATCCCACCTTACTTTTACTTTGTGTTAGTGTCAGTGCTTGTCAAAGTGTTTTTTTCATGTTACCTGGAAACAAAACAAAAAAACATGCCTTTACAATCACAGGATCTCCTCTTTTTCATAAATGTTGTTTTCTTACTTGGCCACGAGATGAATTGTGTTCCACAAGGTATCAACCATATTCCAAACTAATTTTATTGTTTTCTTGCTTAAAATAAATAAATTAATAAATAAAAAGTGGCCGGATTCAAACGAATAGGGACAGAAGAGTTCTGTTAAAATGATGTAAGTTTTGTGAATTTTGGGGGATAAACAAGGATGAGTTTCGCAGGCACTTTGAAACCTTTGTTTCTTTATTGACATCATGCCAAAATAAATACACAAAATACACAACATGGCAGGCACAAATCAAGACAAAAAGACGAGCCAATAATGTTGATGAAATTATTATGTACTTCCCACCCGCTGCGCTGATCTACGTAGATGCAGAACTTCAGAAAAAATGAAATCCAGAGAGATGCCGAAATCAGGAAGCTCATGGCATTGGTTTTATTTATATATATTAACTTTATTATTATTTAATTTATTTATTCATTGAATTTTTGGGGAGAAACAGACGTCAGACAGGAAACTAGGAAGGGCAGCCAAATAAGGATTATGGAGGGGGAGGGGAGTCTGGTGCTTTGATCGGTTGGCATGGTAACATAGATTTCTTTGTGATGCTCTGTAGAGAAGGGAAGAAAAAAAAAGTGAAGAATTCTGTGTATTGCTGGCACAATGACAGACTAGAAGTGCACACGTGCACACACATAGACATGAAACAGGTGCACGATTAAGATTCAAGGTCAAACAATAACCGCCTTCAGTCAAGAACAGCAGAGAGGGGACAAGTTTTTTATTTATTTACTTCATCTTACCATGTTCTTATCTACAACTGTACAAATCTTTTTCAATACCTTGAGGCTTTTCGCCTGCTCTTTTCCGCTCTCTCCTCCTTAACTTATTTTGTCTCGTATCAGAGACAGCTGCAGGTATCGTGTGGGCCAGACATTTACAACTATAAGCAAATCGTATTTGTCACCTGAATCGTGAAAACCGCTGGCGAAGGAGGGGGAAGCAGAAATTGCAGAGAGACAGCGAAGTAAGGTCAGGGTGGGGAAGGAGGACTGAGGTGTCTGAGGAGAAGAAAAACATGAAGCGTCTCTCTTTCTCCTGCCCGCTGTGCTGCTCTGTTTTCTGTCTCACCTCTGTCTCCCTCACCAGCCTGCTGTGGTAACCGTCTTTTTGTCTGCTGTTTGCAGCGCGTGGCACTCAGTTTGGAGGATGATGGCTATCCCTGATGGGGGGGACGCAGCCTGCCTGCCC
The DNA here is from genome assembly GCA_037176975.1 of Arrhamphus sclerolepis. Classification (NCBI taxonomy): domain Eukaryota; kingdom Metazoa; phylum Chordata; class Actinopteri; order Beloniformes; family Hemiramphidae; genus Arrhamphus; species Arrhamphus sclerolepis. Next base: position 9,587,456 of record JBAMYA010000019.1, on the reverse strand, counting down.
TCCCTCCAGTTCCTCCCTGGCCCCTCCTCTCACCACAGCCTCTACACCACTACAATGAGGCCAGTATAACGCAGAGGGGAATGAGACGGAGTCCTCATTTTGCCTCCCCCTCTTAAGGAGCAGGGATACGCATCTCTAAATTCCCCGTGTTCTCCTCCTCCTTCCTCCTCTGGAGTAACATTACTACCATAACTAGCCACCACTAGTTCTGTTAGTGTTAGTTTAGTAGCCTCTGCTCCACTCCTCTCTTCCCTCTGCCTTTTGCTAACAGTAGCGGTGTGTTTAATGCTGCTTGATGATACCGTTCAGACTAACCTCATCTTGTTGTCCCTGTGCACATTGTAAATAGAAGGCTTTATGGCCACCGTAGAATTCTACTGTTATAATGTCACGTTTCGATTATTTATTCAGATGTGTTACAGCTGCTTATCAGCCTGTATCAGCGCCCAATCTGATCAGTCTGCGAGGTTTACTGTGTAGTACAGCTGTAGGCAAGGGCGTGTATTTCTTCATGTTTCCTGCACATCTGGAGTTGACGGGATACAAATAATTTTGAAAGGGAGCATGTCATCGTCGGTCACACCCAGTCCCTTCAGATTTGTCTCCTGACTTGCAGTAAAGCTAAAAATAACCAAGGAGAAAGGAGAGAGAGAAAAACTGAAGGGCTTGTCTGCATGTTTGGAGGTGATCCTGAAGTGAAAGAAAGAAAAAGAGCAGTTTTGTTTTTTTGTTTAGTTTTGTTTTTGCAGAGGAGGGGGGGGGGGGTTGTTTTTTGTAGGAAAAAGTAGGATTTGTGCCACGAGAGGGTTGTGCCTCAAGGCAAAAAGCAGCCGTGCAGAAAAAGCAATGGATTATGGGTAATCCCCTCTGCTGGTATCAAAGGTGAGCATCATCAATGTTAAACTTGGAATTGTTTGATTATTTCCACTGAGTATTGGGGCCAGTTGTCTGCTACTGTAACTGGCTCCTAACCTTTCGTATTAGTTCAGAAGAATGGCTCGGCCAGTCACTCCCATGGAGTTTTATGTTCAACTGCAACTCTAAAAGGACAACAGGAAAGCTTGTGAACAAATATTTACATCTTTTGTATTCACTCAGGCACTTTTACAACAACTGCTTCCAATCGATCACCTCTCCATGAGTTAGAGACGACTGGATTAGATCATCTTAAGGACGCTGCACAACACGCACATTCGTGTTTGAACTTAAGTAACCCAGTTACTCTGACTTCACAAGCACTGGTTTAGCCGCTTTTTTGTTTGTTTTTTTTATTTCGTTTCTTGGCACGGAGAACCATCCACTTTCAATCCGCCTTATTTAACAACGTAGCTGGATGAGCTGATGCAGAAAAAAAAGCCCACATTTAGGAGAAATCGAATGTTCATCGTGGTTTTGAATGAGCAGATGACTCATGTACCAGGCCTGACTGAGCCTGGCACTGATTTGATTTCAGAGTTGGATAGAGAGGAAATGTGTGAGCCAGCGTGAAGAGCTGATCTTCCATTGACGTGATTCAGACACGCTTCCAGCCATTGAATCAAATGGAATTTATGCCTAATGAAATTTAAAATAATTGCTCAATTTGTGTGTTTCAGAAGTGAAGGACTAGAGGCTGTAATCAAAAAATGGCGTGGCAGCTATTAGAAATACTTAAAGCACTTAACAACTCCCTCATTCTGAGCATCGTGTAATCTTTTGCTGAACATCTTGACTCTATTAAGCACACTTATGAAGGATGAAACTGTTTTTTTTATTGCTATGGCTAATATTAGAACATTTGTCTTCCAATATGATGTTAACTTATCTGAACAGTTGTGCATCTCAGATAAGCAGGACCAAGAAGGGCTTTTGCTTTCTCTGATCTCCCTGAACTTAATATGAAGAAATAAGTTGGAAAGGAAAAAGCAAAAAGAAAAGTCTTCTTGCACTGGTTCATGGCGATTGTGTGCCAGCTGATTAATGATGGTTATTATTCAGGAGTCCTGCTGGGTTTTTTTTTTAGTCAAGTTTGTGGAGTTCTGAAGCTGTGATAACCACAAGAGAGGAAGGCGACGCGGCTGAGATGGTCAGGCAGGACACGACCGCTAGGATTTATGCTACGCTACACGGGACTATGTTTGTTCTTGGAGGACAAGTGTTGGGCAATTGAGCTGGCCGACATCCTTCAGTGTTATGTCACCGCATCCTGGCACTCACTGCTCTCTTCTGTCTCCCAACTCAATTGATGATGTGCAGTGGGCAATTTGTAGGCGCTATATGTGTCATGTGGCAGATTGCAAGGTATACTGTTGTCTTCTTTAGCACCAGTCTTTCCTGCCTCCACCCAGAAAAGGATAATTGACCCAACAGCGAGGCTTTCCCTTGATATCTTGACCTTGTGCGTGGAGCAAAATGAAACGTGCTACATGTTGGGGGAGACTGGTTTGGTAGCATTTGGGAACGAGGCAGGGTTCAGAACTGACATATTAATTAGACTTTTTTTCTCAGTCTTAAAGGAGAGATTAAAAAAAAATGCAGTGATTGAAAGTTAGAAGATAGTTGTCACAGGTCAGACATCGTTGTGAATTTAAGATGGAATAAATCCCAGACTGTGTTTTAAGGTGGAATAAATCCCAGACTTCACTGGATTAGACCCTGAGTTGAGTCAGCTCTGCAGCCCTTCCTTCCTTTCCCTCCTTTGCTTCATGTCCATGTTTGCCTCAGGTCCAGTTCCAGGCTGAGGGTTTGCAGTTAGGAGACTAAATTGCTTATTTATTAAGGTGCCTGAGCGTGACATTGTGGGAAAGTTATTATTGCTACAGTGTGAAGACAGATTGGCTGGTCCACTTTGTGGTCACCTCCAGAGGAGCCGTCTCCCCTGAAGGACACGGAGAAAGTCTAGACCGGGGCTTTCGTCATTTATTTTATCAGCTGGTAATTGCTGTCGCTGTAAAGGGCGCGATGTGACCTTATGCTCTCTACGTACCTGCTGCACTGTCACTCTGTATTTACAGGGCCCATTAAGACAATAACCAATACTGTAATGCAAGCATTATTTGTGATTTCTTGCTGTGGGTCTGGCCCATAACCAGCAGTTCTGAAGATCAATATGAGAACTCTGCCTCACACTGACTCTGTGAGGGTTGGTTTTGCAGTTCATGTTCTTCCGTTACTATAATGTTGATACTAATGTTGTGCAGGTACTTTAGCTGTGATATCAGTTTTTTTTTCTTCAGTATTAGTACTTAACTGTATTTGCTGCCTTCGAACAACATAGCACTATGAAGGAGGAAGTCTTAACGGTTTTACCTTTTTGGAGCTCCCAGGTTTGTTTTGGTCGTTTGCATTAGACCATCATCAAGTCAAAGACTCAAACCTTTGTTCCAGAAATGATATTTGCATGCTGATGGGGTTTAATGTAAACTCTTTTTTTTTTTTTGCTTTGAGTCCAAGGTTCACGTGCTGAATCCAGTCACTGATTACGCAGCAACAAGAACTCAAATGAAAGTTCACGGTTATGGTTAAATGCTGATGAACGCCACCTGTTTCGAGTCACTGAAGACTTTCTCTGTATTTGCAAAAACTACTGCTGTTGCCAGTGGCGATGTGTAATGAAAATGCATATTAATGCTGTAGTCGCAATAAGCAGGTATTGTATTGCAAGGTTGAGTAATTTGGCAGAAAAATAAATAAATAAATGAAAAGCGTGACGGAGCTTTAGCACAACATGTAACTGAGAACCATAAAAATCACTGCAATTTAGTTTTAGACAGTTTATAGGTTGTTAATAATAAAATGTAACGTTTTACAGTATAGGACCAATAATATATACACCTACCCAGTAAGATTATTAAATATTCATCTTTCTTCTCTTAAAGTTCTTCCTGACTTTAAAATGATCAGAAATGATTTGTGGCATCATTTATTCATCTAGTTACATTCTGAGTCGTAAATGACTGACAACGTAATCAAATATCTTGAAGAGTCCTTGAAGTGAGAAGTTTTGCCCCTTTTGTTTAGTTTTTTTGCTCTTCCTGGGTCACTGGCAGTGCAGGATGCTCAGCCTCCCTGCCCTCTGAATGGCAGAGGAAATATTGATTTTTAATCCAAGATTACTTCCCCGTCAGAAGCATCCTGCAGCAGCGATCCTCACGCAGGTCCTTTGGGCCGACCACATCACTCTCGGGATCAGACTCTTGGTCCAGAACGTATGTTTCCGCAGCAGACCTTGCACTCATGCAGCAGTCCGCTGGTGATACAGTTTTGATACTGATTTGTGTATGTGAGGGGGCAACATCAGCACTGTCTCCCTACGTTTAATTTCTACGCGTGACTGATTCAGAACTGGCGGTTGAGGAATTCAAACCGGCACCGTCAGATGTATAGAAATCTAGAAAACCAAGGGGATTTTTCTGAGTTGCATACAACATCAAACTACCTATTTTAGTATTTGTTCAGTGTAATTGCAGAGCCTTCCACAGTCGTTATATACTTGTTACTATGAAATAGGTCAGATTACATTGTGTTGTTAGTCTGGCAAATTTATTTCACATGTTTTGATCGTAACTCAGTCATTACTAACAGACTTTAAATCTGACATAACCAGCTGTAAGTTAACAGTGCTCCTGCTTTGTGCCCCTTCTCTTAAATGTACTGTGGCTCATCCTTCCTCTCAGAGTATCTGACCTTTTCACCTTTAACCACAAAGCTTTCTACCATCACTCACATCGCTCCACCACTGCATCACTCCATCCACTGCTACATCCCATCTACTACCAGTTTGTTTATTTATTTTTTCTCCAGTTATCACAGCAATGAAGATTAGCTTTTAGAAAGCAAAAATCAGCACTGTTGCCCCCATGCTCTCATCTTCATGGTCACTTTATTCATCTCAGCCAACTTCCCTGCGACTCAGGCTCTCAGTCTTTTGGTAAACACTGGAGGAAATAACCTGGAACGGCACAAGCATCAAGGAAACCCACGAGAGCTGAAAATACAAAAAAACCAACAAAAAAAAACTTTTTAAATGTGAAGCAGCACAGACTGGCAAACAATCACACTCAGCCAAGAGAAGCAAGCTTGCCCTCCAGCTACACTGTTGGACTTCTGGAAGGAAACTTTCATTGACTGCACTTGGCTGCCGTTTATCTCTTTTTGACCCAGTGACTTTCCTTGATCGGTTGGTTCCTCTTCTTATCATGCGGTCTTTTAGACTGTGAACTGTTAGTGAGTTGTAGTTGTTGCTCTGTCCTCACCAAACCATTCCCAGTCTCATATTTGGTCTACTTGATGTTTGAATACTTGAAGGGCAGTTTTTTGGTCACCTACGTTTTTCTTACCAGCCAGTGTAAATCGAAGGTTGTGGGGCAGATGACAGCAATGGAGATGTACAATTGTTTGGTTTATTTTTTGTTTTTGTTTTTGTTTTTTTTGTAAATCTTTTGAAGGTTTTGGCAATATTTTGATGTGTAACATTATGGATGCATCCTTGTTTTAACTTCATAATCTTTTTTTTTTTTCTTTATCCCCAGAAATGACCACTTACATTTTCTCAAAATGTTGCCTGGAAGGAAATCTCAAAAAAAAAAAACAAAAAAAAACAAACAAACAAACATTTGAGGCTCTGTCATTCCTCAGCCACACGACAGGCATTTTTTTACGCTGTTTGTTGCACATAACTTTTCAAAAAGCCTTCTGCACTGTGTAAAGAGATAACATTTTAGTAGGAAAGGAAATCACGGGGGTGGGGGTGGGTGGGGGGGGGGCACAGTGGTACAGTCAGCTTTATTTATAGAGCACATTTAAATC
>JBAMYA010000019.1:9549581-9561841 GCA_037176975.1 Arrhamphus sclerolepis | reverse complement strand
TGTTCCATCTCTGTCTGCGAGCTGAATAATTCATGTTTTTGTTAACTACTCTGTAGTTTTTGTACCGAAAATGAAATCAATCTTGGGAACGCATTTGTGAAGCACTGTTGTTGTTTGAAAGAACAAATGTCATGTTGTGATTGGCTGTACTGACAGCTCATACATACGTGCACAACAGAGAGAGAGAGAGTCTATTTAGATTTTAAGTCTAACATCATCAGTTTAATGACTCGAGTCCAAGTCATGTGACCCGAGCTCACACCTCTGCAGGTTTTACAACTGTCCACTTGTGACCTTTGGTTAAAGTTAGACTTGCAGTTGCTCAGAGTTATGGTTTAAGAGATGAGTTTTGTGTGTGAAACATCTACTTCATGTTATAAGTGAAACACCGGGCAGCTAACAGAATCAGCTTGCCAGATTAAAAAAAAAAAAAAAAAGAAAGAAAAAAGAAAAATTTCTCCGCAGAAAGATCCATCTTTGTTCTTCCAGCACCACCTTACTGAAGATTCAGCATCTGCATGCCCAAGTACACACACCAGCACGCGGCATATATCTGCAGCAACTGACGAGAACGTATGAATCACACAGGAGTCTGGATGCTGATTAAAATGAAGATCTTACCCTCCATTCACTCCAACAAACTTCAGGTTCTTCTTGGCTCCCTTGTTCCCCTGCTTGTCAGCAACACCATTTTTCTTCATAATAGATTTGAGACCTGAAGAAGAGGAAGGATAGAGTGAGGGAGAGGAAGGTGACAAAGAGAAGCCAGGAAGTAGGAAGTAGGAAGTACTGTGCTTTGGAAAATGGATGCATGTTTGTGTGATGTCTGCTGTGATACATAGAGATAATTAGTGATTATTTTACGATTTGTCATGGCTACATTTAACAGCTAGGTTAACATAAATAAAAACATGTTTTGAAATGCTGCTGATTATGAAGACAATGCAGGAATGTCAATGTAACTGTAATAACAACGTCAGTGATTTATAGTGACCCTGCGGTAGAAAACACATCAATAAAATATTTTGGTTTTCTTTTTTTCCTCTTGCTCCTTTTTGTGTGTGTGTGTGTTTTTAATCCCATGATTGTTGTTTTCTTGTTGCATTTTTCAATTCAGAGTCATTGTAATAACTAATCACTAAGCTCTAGAAAAGCTTTGAACACCAAATGTGGCCACTGTTGATTTATTTTCTGTTATTGAAACACTGTGGGCAACACGTCCTATATTAGCTCTCTCGTCAAACACTTATAAGGTTGTAGTCAAAGTAAGATGCTTCCCTATTAAGCAGAACCGAGTTCATCCCTGAAATAAGTCTGAAAACTGAGTAAAAGAAATGCAGCCGGCAAAATATGGGAACAAAGATTTGCACAAAGAGCAAATGTCATGGACTGTAAAAAGATTAGGTCCTTCGCTGTTGCAAAAAAAGTTTTATATGGTCTATAAGTCTGTGGTGGAGAGCGTAGTTTTATCTGTGCTCATCTGTTGGGGCAGCGACACGAAGAGAAAGTGACTGAACAGACAAACTGATAAAGGAAAAAGGAAAGCTGGCTGTGTGCTGCGGGCAGTTCTCTCTCTCTCTCCCTCTAGAGCTGAATATGCAGAGAAAAATGTTGCATAAATTGCAAAACATAATGGATGAGACTACATGTCCTCGACACAGCACAGTGATTTAAACAACGAGGGATATTAAGTCAGAAAAACTGATGTAATTACAAGCGCGGCAAATGATGAGGGAACCCTGTTACAGGGAAGGAAGGAGAAGCTAGAATCCCATCTACACCCTTCATGCAAACACATAAATAAAACATAAAACTATGTTGCATGAAAAAAAATCATTATGTAAAGACATTAAGGATCAGGCACTTCTGGTATGATTTACAAAAAGGAGGTTGTTTGTGTTAAATGAAATCCTGTTGCTGAAGAAGATTGGTTTATTTCACACATGCACGCACATTTGTACGCGTCAATGACAATGCAAAACCTTGACATTGTCAGGCCCACTTATGTATGTAACTGGCCGATAATTGATTCTGCATGGGCTCTTTTGCTGACTCCTACTGGCTTTGAGCCCAGAAAGGCTTTCTTAGTTGTTAGTTGTGCCTGACAGTAGACAAAGAGCAGAGGATCTATAATGTTCTATGCAAGTACTTGGATGTGGCCTTGCTCCAAAAACACCAACGAAAAAAGATCTGACCGACCACCAAGAAGGATAATATGTTTAGAGGGAGGATGTCTCTGGAGAGGGCAACAAAAAGGAGGGAAGTTTACTATGTACCGGGCATTTTGATACGTCCTCTTGCTCACCTCTAATAGATTAGAAAAAAGTGTGATCTTAATATTCCCTCTGTGTCAGATGCTTTGAGATTTTAATGGTTTGTCTCATTTGTACAAATCTTGAGTCTGATGACTTCAAGAAATGAAGAATCCAAGTGCAACAACAGTGGTTTCTGTATCAATATATAATACACTGAACAGTAGTAAGGCTTGAAATTTCAGGTGTCCAACATGTTGAGGGAAACGTCTAAAAAAAACCTGGCAATCTTGAGAAAACACATATAAATCTATGCGTGTACACCCCCACATGAAACCGCTCTTGTATGCAGTACTCCCAGCTCTGAACTGAACATGAACTTTGCACATAAAATGAACGTGTGAAAGCTAAGTGATGCAGAGCTTCTGTGAAACATCAAGGGAGTGAAGACACATCATCTGTTTGATGTACATGTGTACGTCTGTGCAAATCCACAGTAACATGAAAGGCTAGATAAAAACACCTTTTAATGTTTGTTTGTTGTTGCTTTTTTTTAGTAAAATACTAAAACTCACTATATTACTGAGTCTTAACATTAGTCAAATACACGTTTAGATGAAAACGATGTCAATTTTTATAACTATGCCTTTATATTTAACAAAAAAGAAGCCAAAAAGAAAAACCATGCGGGCAATACTAAGTATTCCCATTCTGCTTCCATAGGATTTAAGAAGTAGCAGCCAAGTGCTCCAAATCATCAGCCTTTGATTAATTGATCACCAGATATAAAAGTAGACATTTTGGCCCTTTGTTGGTCTGGAGCACTCAGGTGTATGCTAACCCAAAGCCAACAGGTAACGACATAAGCAGCGATCTTAGACGGAGTTGTTACAGCTGAATATCGATACAGAAAGGATTATAAAATAATTTCCAAACAATCTTAAATTCAGTGTTCTTGAATAATTGACAAGTGAGGAGCACTCAAAGACATTTGGAAAGTTTTCCAAGAGTGGACATCCCCGGAAATTTACCCCAAGGTCTGCCTGCACAATGCAGAAATAAAAGAAATGGAAAAATCCCTAGAACCACATCTGGACAGACTCAACAGGACTGGCTGAGCATGCTTAATAATGAAGTCCATGAGAGTGCAAGAAGATCTAGCAGGGTTTTTTTAAAAGGGCTGCGAGGAAAAATCCTCTTCTGTCTAAAAATAACAGAGAACCAAGACTAAGGTTCACACAACTGCTTCTGAACAAACCACCAGACAAGTGTGGTAATGTCCTCTGAACAGATGAAATCAAAGTGGTTTTGTTCAGCCTTAAAATGCAGCGTCCATGTTTAGTTAAAGCCTAACACAGAATTTCAATAGCAGCACCTTGTACCCACTGTCAAGCATGGTGGTGGGGGGGTGATGATCTGGGGCCCTTTTGCAACCACATGACCTGGACACCCTACAGTCATTGAGTCAACCATGAACTCTCCTGTGTATCTGTGTATTCCAGAGGCAGATGTGAGCCCATCTGTCAGTCCTAAAGCTCAGTTGAAACTGGGTCATGCAAAAGAAAAAGTATCCAAAACACACCAGCAAATCTAATCAGAACTGTTGAGAAATAAAATATAATAATCAGTGTTCTGGAATGGCATAGTCAACGTCCAGACCTCAACCTAACTGAAATGCTGCTGCAAGGACCTTTAGAGAGCTGTGCATCAGCAAATGTTGAAAAACCTTTATGGATAGAAGCAATGTTGAAAAGTAGAATGTACCAAAACCTCTCCACAACGATGTGAGAGATGGATAAAGTCACAGAGGAAATGACTGCTGCTAAAAGTGGATCTGCACACCCTTTAATCATGGATGTACTTAGTATTGATGGCATTTCTTTATTTTTTGCTTCCTGATTGTTGAAAACATAATAGCACAGGGCAAAAACCTTCTGCTCGTAACTAGAACTAGAGCATTATGATTATGTTTTGACACAAAAATATAGGACTGAAGCATGAGCTAATATTTCCACGACTGTTGCTTTGTCGTGCAAGTAGGCATTAATAAGAAAATGTCAATTTCTCAATATAGCTTTATATGTGTGTATATAAATATGTGTGGAATAAGACATGAGTGTCACTGAACTATGTATTGTAAAGTAAAGGTAACATAAACATATAATGGGAACACAGTTGAATGGAAGCACAAGTAAAGCCCAGTAAGGTGTTTTAAACTGTCAAACATTTCTACATTTCTAAAAAGGAAAAAAACTAAAAAAAAAACCTACCACTTCATATCTAATGAGTCAGAGACACAATATTTGTTGTGATGCCTGTTGATGAAGACAGCTTGACTGTCGAGTGTTTCTAATTAAAACAGCACCTGTGTGGTGACAGGTCATGAGCGAAACCAGCATATTGTCAGTGTGATGCTAAGGGGGTGTCTAACGTCAGCGGGGAAAGATGCTGGTATGCGGGGTTAGGGGTATACCTCCACCTCAGGCACTGCAGAAATCTGTTACAGTCGTCTGACATTCAGCTGCTCCTGTTAACCTTCAAGGGAATGAAATAATTCTCTGTACACACTTTAATAAAAAGACCCCACTGCGACTAGAGATCATAATTAAGAGATAAGCCTCATACAGCTGCAGCGCTTTGTGGAGGGATGATGTCAATGAACATGAGAGAACAGATTCAGCTCAGTATTAGCAATAAGGTAAGCAGCTTTCAGATGGTCGGATACATAAATGAGCCACATGCCTACCTTGTTCTTGTTGTTTGCTGGCACCACCTGGTTTCTGGCCTGGAGAGTAGAAGGCAGACAGGACACTGAGGGAGCTGACCAACTGACTTTGAATAGAGCTCATTTTAGAAGGACCTGGCTTCCCCGCTGGTTTCCCTGATGCTGGTGCAGGTGCTGATTTCCCTGCAGGCTTGGCTGAGGTTCCCTTTCCTGTCTCCACCTTTTTGCTCGCTGCCTGTTTCTGTGTGGTGGTGCTTTCCTGCTGGCTGGCTGTCTGTTGAGGTGCTGAGATGCTCCCCAGCTGTGCCCACTGCTCCCCAAGAAGTCCTGTTAACCGAGTAACGACTTGGCCCAAAGCTGCAGGTGATGTTGGAGATTCGCTGGAGCCCCTGCGGGCAGACTGAGCCTCGCCAGAGTCCCGCCGTGAGGCAAGAGCTTCACTTGAACCACGACGCGGAGCTGCTTCACTGGAGCCTCTCCGCAGTGATTGTGCCTCGGCGGCGTCTTTGTGAGGTGGCTGAGTTTCACTGGAGCTTCTACGCGAGCCCTGAGACTGAGATTTGACGCTACATGACCCTCGTCGAGTTGGACGGGTCTTGGCTTCCCCTGATGCATGTGACACACTGGACGCCCTCTGTGGTGCCTTCAGCTCTTTTGAGTCCCGGCGAGATGCTGATGTTTGAGACTGAGATTGAGTCTGAATGGATTTGGGCCTGCTTTGGACTTTGCTGGAACCTGGGGAGGGGCTCTGAGTGTCAGCCGCAGGCTGTGATCGAGTCTGCTCGGGGGGCTTCGCTGCTTGGCTGTGGTCTTCACACGGACTGGTTGATGGGGTTTGATGTTTTTCCACTGGTTCAGACATCTGTGCTGGGGACTGAGCCTCAGTGAGGGGCGTGGTCTGTACCTGCTCCTGGGGCTTGGTCTGGATCAGCTGGGACTGAGTCTCACTGGCAGCTGCAGCCTGAGGAGGTGATGGCTGTGCCTGCTCTACCGACGACTTTCGGCCTCTTTGGGGTCTCACAGGACCTGCAGCTTTCACAGTTGCATTCTCTGCTGTTACTACAACACTGTCAGTGGTCACAGTTTCTCTCCCCGATGCACAAACAATCTCTCCTTCTCCTGCCTTTTTCTCTTCCGTATTCTCCAAGGTAGCTTGTTTGGCGTCAACATTTTCTGCTTCTACACCTGCTGGGAGATTAGTCTCTTTAGTTTTAGAATCATCCTCTGCACGATTCACTTCAGTCATATTGTTTCCTGTTGCAGAAACCGAACTGGGACACTCTTCAGACTGGGCTACAACATCTGGAGCCAAAGTCAGGGGAACCATGGTGTCAGCAGCTGAGACTGAACTCTCGGAAACGTCTGCAGCCACACTTTCACTGACCGCAGGACCTTCATCTTTTCTTCCTCTGCCTTCATTTTCACTCTCTGCTTCTGTGTCTCTGGCTGGATAATTGCCCTGTTGTCTTTCTGTCTCTGTTTCAGTTTGCTGGTCAGTACTCTGTGCCAACTCTGTCTCTGTCACACTGTCCACAGTGTCCACCCTCTCTGTCTCTGTGCCCTGGTCTACACTGCTGGCCCTTGGCCTCCGTGGATGATCTGTCACCGTCTCTCCCTCTGTTTCTGTGACTTGGTTTACCCTTTCAGCCACAGGTGTCTCTGTCATTTGATCCTGAGTGATGATGCTCTCTGTTATTGTGCCCCGTTCCATGCTGTTGGCTCTGGGTCGAGGTGGGATCGCCACAGTCATTTCTCCCTCCATCTCTGTCACGTGCTCATGTCTGTCAATTTCCCCAGTTGCTGCTCCTTGATCTGTGCTTCCTATTCTTGGTGTGGGTACACACACTTCAATACAGATTCTGTCAGGATCTGTCCCCTGATCTACTGTACAGGGTGATTCTGTCTCTGTTTCTTGGCTGGTGCAGTCTATTCTCTCTGTAACTGTCCCCATGTCAATGCTCTCTCTTCTTGGCAGCTCGTGTGCTTGTTTGGTACAAATTTCTACTCTCACTCCCTCACTCAGTTGTAAAATTCTCTCCTCTTTTGCTTTGTTCTCCTCCATTTGTTCCTTCAGACGAGTTTGTGTTCTCTCCAGGTCTTGGCTGGCTTGAGTCAGTTTTGCCTCCAGATGCATTAACTTCTCCTGCAGCTCCTTTGTTTCATGTTGATCCTTGACAGTTCCCGTTTTTGCTGCAGGATGATCATGACTACTGCTGGTTTCACTTTCTTTTATAATCACCTCAAGTGATTTTAATTCTTGTCTTTCGATATCATGCAACAGTTTCTGCTCTGCATGCTCTGGTGGAGACTGTGTTTCCTTTCGTTTGTCTAATTTGTCTGATGGCAGTGTTTTTCTCTGTGCTGTGAAAGTCTCCCTCTCATTTGCTAAAGCTTTAGCTGTGTCTGTCGCACTTTGTTTCTCTATAACTGTTAATGGCTTTTCTGGCATATGTTCTGAAGCTTCTGACCCTCCAGTGGGTTGAGATATGAGAGATAAGTTGAGCCCTTCTGATGGTTTGGGTCTTTGTGAGTGATTGTCTGGCCCTGCATCATGACCTGTGGCTGCTGCAGAGGATGACGTGGAAGCCTGCGCTGTTACTTGGGCTTGCAGCTGAAGCAGCAGTCGCTCCCTCTCCTCCCTCAAGGAGCAGATCTGAGCTTTTAGTTCTGGGATGGTTTTGACCTGTTCTTCCAGCTCTCTGACCCGCTTTAGCGCCACGGTAATCTGCTGGTGGAGACCTGCCCGATCCTGTGGGAGACATCGTCTTTCTGTCACGTCCGGCGAAGGACGGAACATGTTCTCCGTAGAGCCGTTTTCCGGCGTTCCCAGAGCGCAGTCGGGGCTGCTTGAATCCGATCCTTTACGCCGCTGTAGGGTGATGGGCATGCTCGATGCTCTGAGGAGATTAGGGCGACTTTGAATCATAGCAGTTGTGTCTTCAACACCTCGAGCCCCTGAGCCTGCTTCATCTCTGGGTTTTGTTGAAACGTATCCGCTTCCTTGACTGGCTGTCCCTCTGCTGCTTTGACCCTCACCAACCCTGAAGTCAAAGATCTGCTGGACCTCTGCCACACGAGATTTAGGCTTGGGTCCTAAGGTGGACGTCCCAGACCATGCACTGTCTTTTTCCTTAAGGACAGGCCTGACTCCATGACCAGGGAGGCTGAAATTTCTTGGCAAAGTACTGAATTTAGGTGGACCCTTCACCCTGCGCTGGATGTGTACCCTTTTGATGGTGTTGCCTTTTTCAATATCGTCCACATACTTGAGGAAGTCAAGATCCAAGTGGAATCCGTAAGGAGTCTCCACTGAGTACGGCAGCTGCTTCCTTTGAACTCCTCCCTCACCGGCCTTGGTCTGAAACCCATTGGCTACAAGGAATTAACACAAAATATGTCATATAAGTCATATAAGTCAGAGGACATTTGGGTCTCAAATGCAATTACTTAAGAAAACATTCACAAACCAACGCACAGATTAATATCAGCATTAAGACTTCTTGTCACCCGTTTGTAGAGGCAGGCTGTACTGCCACATCAATTACAGGGAAGTAACGATCATGCCGTGAATGTGCCAAAACAAACTAATCAGCACATAAAAAGCTGCTCATGCTGTGCCAACTAATGTACAGGATGTGAGACAGGAGGCGGATATCTACCGAGGAGAATAAACTCCAAACAATTTTTGTACATAAAGGGTAATGAAGTTAAACGCTTCACCGTGCATGCTAGAAACTGAATTTAAATGAACAAAAGTCAGCTTTGCATGACTTATTACTGGGTTTACAGTTGGGAAATGAGATGTAATTTGTAAGGCATGTTAGAGTAAGGGGTACTGAGTGGCACTCACCACTTTTGTTGTCCATCATGGGAAGCTGAGTTCTCAGTCATCTACTTGAGTTTGCTACAGTTGGAGGCAGCAGCCTGGATTAAACAGAAATGAAGGTCATGTAAGAAAAAAAGCTGTCATCATTGTATGAATTTAATGAGATACTGCAGGAGGGGGGTGGGGGTGGGGGTGGGAGGGGGTTGCCATTTACACCAGACAAATGTTTGGCATTTTCACATCATCTCTCACACTTCTACGTTCTTTTTCCCTAAAATGTACTTAATTAAATGTGTCTAATTTTCACATATTCAGTAAGGCGGCTGATGCCTTTACACTGTCAATCTTCTATGCAAATGCTGCTAAGTGACTCCTGGCAGTCAGTCACAACTTTTCTACTGAGATGAACTCAAGTCACGATGCCGCAGTGCATTAGCAAGAAATTTAGTGGAAGATTTAAATGAAGTTGGAAACTAACACAAACAGAAATAAAGGTTACAAAACTACACCTGTGAGATGGAGCCTTTGCTTCAAAAATGTCAATGAAATAAATTAAAAGATAAAGAGAAATTAGAGTGAAAAGCTGTAATAAAATCAACTTTAGATGAATAAATTAAATTATATCAAAACAGAAATTAAGAATACCCCATGCTGAGCATTTTATAACAGTATTTAAGTAAATCTATTAGTATGTTTAAAGAACATGCAGAATATTTTGATGCAAACCATTTAAAAAGTGACTTTTTATTAAATGGAAATTGCCGTAAACTACCTTGGTTAATATGCCACAACAGCAACAAGAGCCCAGATATTTAAACTGAGGTCACAGCCTGTCAGTTATTTGGCTTCCAGTCAACTATTATGCATCTTTTTCTTTTCTTTTTTTTTTTTTAAATCACATTAACAGATTAATATGCAGTTGAATAATGGGCAGTCTCAGCCAGTTTAGTGCAGGCAAAATGCCATTAAACTGTCAGCAAAACAAAAATTCAACAGGATAGTGAAATTAAATGGTGTTCTGTTGTGTCCATTAGTATTATTTTTATTTTAATGAGGCCCACCCTGGACAGGCTGGTACCGCTGTGTTTTGTTTGTTCCAAATGGAAAAGCCAAGAAATTAGAGCTGGATGCTGAAGAGTCAAAGCAAATTAAATGGAAAGCAATTCAGAATGTGGAGTTGAAACTTTTAAAGGGCTTATTTCAAAGCTCTCTAATAAAATATCAAGAACTAATAATAAAACACAGGCAATTTTCCCATATTTGCATGAACATCATTGCTTAAATCCATTTGAAGGGAACACTTGAGCCCTTAAAGCCAAATATTAGTGTTCAGGATATTTAGCAAATAGACACACGTTATTCATGCAATTTCCATGCAAATTTGTGTTGGTATGAGGAGACACAGTGCATATGCCTGAAGCTGTGTTTTAATAAGTGATGGAGTTCAAACTTCAACATCTGAGATCATTACAGAGGTCTAAATCAAGCATTTTACCGGAAAGTGTTCCAACCAAACTAGAGATGCATTTTTTTTAACCATTGTTCCTTTCTTGAATCGTATTTTAATAAACCTCTGCAAATACGAGAGCTGATGCGTCACTGTAGTGCATATTTTGACTTTGGAGGATTCTCTCTGATATCTGTCATTTCATTTCTTATTAAGTATCACATTTACGCTCAAACAAGCCCTGCAGGAGTAGGAGGATGCTCGTAGGAGGTGGTGCTCCTGTTTGAAATTGCTCCTTGATGTCTTGATGGAGAACGAAAACATGCACCTCTGCACAAAAAAAGTTTTCATCTCATCCTGTTACAAATTATGCTTCATGTGACAGACAATTAAAAATGCAAATTACATTTAGAGACACCTGTATCTTCATAACTCCCAGTTTCTAAGATGATTTACTGTAGTTTGAAGTACAAAGTTCTTGCCTCAGAGGAAGCTGAGAGTTGGGCAGTGCAGAGCGCTTTCATACTGCAAGGCAAGTGTTACATGTGATGGCAGTGTAATCAATCAAGATGACAGCCTGTTCACCCTGGGACCTTAACAGGAAATGTGACAAGCTCTATTTGGCCACTGTCCCATCTTCACAGAATCAGCCTGAATAATGAAAATAAAAAATAGGTGACCTGGAGCAAAAACGGTGTCTTTGTTAAGAGATGGGCAGATGAACACACACACTTACACACACACACAGGGAGAAACACATTCAAACTGACTGACAGGATCTGGCACTGTGTGACTGCTACTATGGCAACCATTGCACGTTTCTTTGGGTCCCATGAGTGAGTCCAACGAAGGCATAACTTACTCTTCGTGATGCTCAGTGTTACTATGATCGGTTGCCTGTCCTTGAGGCTTAATTAGCTGATTTTGGAGCAAAGGAACGCTGAAAGTAATTGCTGAGTAAAGCACAGGCAGACCTGACTGGCAATAAACTGGTGCACCGGCAGCAAAGCCTTCTTTAATTAGATCATTGTTGAAAAGTGGCACAGAGGTAGAGTGAAGAGAAAGAAGACACAGAAAGAGATAAGCTGAAGAGGAGGGAGGCAACAAGAGGGAATCAAATCTGGATTAAGCGGATGCAGAGAACAGTGACAGAAAAGATGATGCAGTGAAGAAAAAAATGCAGTGATCATCAGTGACTGGAACTTCTAGGAATTTACTCTAATAAGGACACTAGTACACACAGTAGTTTTAGATTTTTAAAGAGGTCACATTTTACTTTTCCTTCACTGTGGCACTCAGCATTTTGTGCATATGAAAGAGCTGCAAGAATTTAAAAAGCCCCGAGTCATGAAAAAGGACTTGTCCTCTCCCACAGGAAACACTTCTCCTGACTTGCCTGAATCCTTCCTTTTCTTTATCACCATGAAACACGGTTGCATAATGACTTCGAAGTGTCAAGTTTGGCACACCTTGCACTTGCACCATTTTAGACTAACGGGGCCTTTTGGGAGTAGAGGTTCATTAATTACAGCTGAGCCAAAACGAAGCTGACAGAAGGTGCAAAATGGTGAAAACCAACATTTTTTTAAAAGATTTTTTTCATTTACTTTGACTATTATTCATAGTAGATGTATGAACTCAAAGTATTTCTTTTTTTTCCCTTGTGAAGCTTTTATTTCTTAATATGCATCTATTTCTGCAACACATTCTTAAAACTGTTGGTATGGGAACCATTTAGTCCTGGTAAGGAGGTAAAAGAAAAACTGTTCAGGTGTTGTGATGGAGATTTAATTTAAAAAAATAAATAAAATTAAAAAGTAGTATCCATGAAAGGTTTTGAGGAGCAAAGGTGGGCAGAAGATCCTCACTTAAGCACAATGTGTGTGTGTGTGTGTGTGTGTGTGTGTGTGTGTGTGTGTTGAGGCAGTAACATTGACTTAATTTTTGTATTTGTTATTATCATGCATGAATGGAGGGATGTTAAGTGCATAAGACAGTAAGGAGGAAGGA
>JBAMYA010000019.1:9513521-9549481 GCA_037176975.1 Arrhamphus sclerolepis | reverse complement strand
ATGGATTGAAATATATATACAATATGTTATAAAAGAATATATGATATAAAATATATCAAACATATACACGTTAAGACATAAAAGTACATAATAATTATAACATATTAATTAGGATATACATTTTAGAGTGGTTTGAAACACTTGTGTCCACATTCTCTTTGTAGTTTGAATGCAAACGCATCCTGTCGCCCAATAAACTAATGTTACTGGATTGGGCAATGATTTATTAGATTTTATGGTTGAATGACCACAATAAAGACTTTAGTCATTCAAATGTCTTCGTGCTCATGGCGGTTCCCTCTTGTATTCTGTATATATTCTCATTTGTATTATATATACAGTACCTCGTTATTTCAAGCTGCTGCCTTTTTGTTGAATATACTGACACGTTTGGAAAATGACATGCATGTTTATTTACATCCTGAGTGGAAAGGTCAGATCTGATCACTAAAGGGAAACGTGGGGATGCATTTTAGTACAAGGTCTGAGCAGAACTGAAGCTCAGATCCCACAGAAGGTGGAATGGATGTGGAATGGCAGTGCAGCGCCAGCAGCTGGAACTGCCATCTATCAAGTCTTATCGACTTGATAGATGGCAGTCGCACCAGAATCGCCCTGCAGCGGTTTGGAAGGACCGTCCATTCTGTTCCACCGGAGATACAAGTCTATTGTCGGTCAACAATTCAGAGGGTTTTAGAAGAGATTTGAGATGAAAGCTTATCTGACACCACTCATCATTTTTAAATGAATAAGTCCAGAAAGAATAGGACGTGGCGACCACGTCTCTCTCCCATGTGCACAAAAACCCAATTCCAGCCCAGTGGGCGGGGCTTGCAGGCACTGCATTTTGAAACGCTGCTTGTGGGACTTGAGGTCAAGCCGAGGACGGAGCAAAACCACTTCAAAACCTAAACACGACTCTTCTGCGTTCAGTCCTTCAGACTTCACTGACGGCTGATGACGTGTATAGAGGAAGGCAAAGAGAGTTATGGGAAATAATAAAACAGAAAATAAAACAGCAAAGTGGTCTCTGAACATGTCCAGACAGTAGACGTATATCTAAACCTTACTTATTTGTTTATTGAGCTCATAATTTCCATTTTTGTCTTCTTTTTTTTGTATTAAAATGTGTTCATACTGATTTTGCCTGCTTGGTTGGACGAGGGTGCTGTCTATTGAGTGCAGATTACACAGCCTTTTCTCTTTTATTCACTCTGTTGTTATACACACTAAGTACATGAACCACATTTTTCAAAGAAATAGGCCAAGAAGAATGTAATCTAAACAATATCCATCAATATGGAGGGATGCTGAAAAAGCTACGGGCTCAATTAGCAACTGAATAAAATGGATGGAGAGGGAGATTCATGCACGTGCCTAAAAAAAACATCGTAAAAGATGAGACTGACCATCACCACTGCTGAATAACAGGTTGAGGGGATCAAAAACAAAACAAAACAAATAAACAAAAAAGATAACAACACCTTTTTTTTTTCATTGAAACATTCATTCTTGCTCTGCTTCATAGTCGGTGTTAGCCTAGAAATCAAGACATACAGCTAGCATATTTGAATTAGCTCAGCAGGTCCGTCTGCTACAGTCTGCTGAAGCTCATTAATTATGCCCAAAACTCTTGGGGAGCCAATCAGATCAGGTTATCCTTGTAGTGCAACGCTGAGAGGGCTTAATGCAATGACGAAAGCGCTGCGATGTTGTAAACAGCAGCCGTTTCAATCAGCTTTGGCATCAACAGTTAAACACTTGTCTTAGGGATTGTAGTGGATGAAGTCCATTTCATTTATAAATGTTAAGAGACATCTGGTAAACTGATAAAATAAGTTATTCAAGAAGTAATTTGAACGTGATTATGAATACGAACATTTAGATTGTTTCAGCAGACCAGTCTCTCCGTCTCTCCACAACACTCCCATTTACTCATTTGCGTTGCTCTGAATACGTCACCTTGTTCGTTGCTCTGATTGGTTGTAGCACTAAGCAGCTGCATGCAGAGGCAGCTTGAGAAGCAACTATCGGTGCTGCCACCTGGAGGAGGAATCTCTATGGCTCATTTTCAGAGCCTTACATCTTTCTCGATGTCTTCCTGATCTATCAGACTAATATGGTGTCTCTTCTTGTTGGAAGTATACTAACTACAGGAAGGTATAGAGCATGATATTGTGCTCTTGCAAAGTATTACAGTTCTAATAAAGGCGCCGTCCTTTAAAGTGCTTTACATGCGTATGTGCTCTTCACTCTTGTTGAATCCCATTCCTTCTCAGGACTGCTTCTCCAAGTCTTTTTGATGTTACAAAAGCAGTGGAGTTTTGTGACCTCCATAGTCAACCCCTGCTGAGGTCTAATCAGCTTTAATAAATGATAACACCTCTGCAGATCTGCAGTATCTTTTTTAAATGGGTCACTCCCGGTGGCACGGGGGGTGCTGGTTCATGAGTTACTGGTGAAGAAACTGCTTCCTCTCCTGTCGCCAACACATAAGTCAGCTGGAGTGATGACGAGCTGTGAGAGAGAAGTGTATCTCTTAAGTGGAGGGAAAAGCATTTTGCTGACAAGAGGAGACATCACTTTAAAACAACCATGATCTGTCAGACCAATCAAGGTTTATTTATTGTTTAAAGGATGAATGTCCCACAGAGAGCAAAAAAATACCATCAGTCCTCCGCTGGCTAACATGCAGTCTAGAATAAAATATATGTTGCAGAGTCCCTGACATAATTTGTCTATTTAAAATCACACTGTTACTTGGCATCTAAATAACCCTGCTGTGTTTGTGTCAGCAGTGTGGTCAAGGTGCATTATATGCTGCTTGCACTGCTGGATGTAAATGGGGCATCTGGCATATTTACCATGTGATTGGTGGTTTAGATTGCTAGGCAGACTCGACTTACTCGCTGTGCATTTGCGAGCATAGTAATTATGTGGACTCATTGCCCAGTACTGGTATGAGATTAAAAACCTCCTTCGAGTTATGTGCTCTGTCACTCCAGGACTTTAGTATCTTCTGTTTGACTGCCTCCTTTTGTGTTTTCTGCTCTCTGTGATCTTCTAGCTTTTATTCTATCCCCTTAAGCGCACTAAAGTGTATGGAGAGTCTTTCTTTTCCTAAAGTATTTAGAGCACTCACTTTATATTCTAATTATTTTTAAAGTGGTTCTGACCCATTGGGTTGCGCAAAGGCTCACCAGCATTTTTGTTCAATTGTACCATGGAGAAGCTGTCTTAAATTGCATCCTGCTGGCTTAGCTTTTAGGGACTTATCAGCTGGTCACAGCTACATGCAGAAGGCAAATATTGATCAATGCCTCCTTAATACTTCCTTGGGAAGACAGATAACAAAAAAGTTTGGAAGGAGCTTAAAACTTCCCTTATGATTGTGTCTGTAGAAGCATCAAAATACCATCATTTATTGTACTAATCTCAGCTTGATTCAGACTTACTTCTTTAGAAACCTGCATAAGTAAACTAAAATCCATTCATGACCCCTTATCACGTCGTATGTGAATGTCCCGTTAATGGAAATGAAGAGCCCAGCTTTAATTTCAAGGGCAGATTTTTATCTTGCGGTAAACTGAAAAGAGAAACACACAGATAACTGGACTAGAAGAAGAGAGGGAGTATTCCGGGAACATAAGGGAGATATCAAATTAAATCAAGTCTCCCACTCCTCTCTTTAGACCCTCCCACAATAAAAGGGGGAGAAGGAGAAAGGTCACTTTAATTTTCTCTTTCTTGCTCTTTTTCAGAGCCAACTACACATTCATCTTCTCAGGCATAATTCCTATTTATAATATACAATTTCCTTTGCGGGATTAATAAAGTACCTGTCTATCTATCTATGTGAGTAATGCTTAGTTACATGGTTAGGGTCCACAGATAAATACTCAAAATGCACACAAATCAGCATGAAACATTACTCATGAGGTTAATAGATTTTAAATTTAGCAAGATTTATGACGGACAGTGTGGTTAAACTCAATAATATAGATAATGTATTCAAGAGGCTGCTTAACTGAGGGTGAGACTGAAGTTACAAGCAACAAAAGAAAAAAACATATTAAAAATAGCTATTTGTTTTTAATGCAACAGTTGTCGATTAACATACGTACTCTGCTTACTGTTTAGATTGGGCAGGAAAGGAACCAAATATGTGTCCTGTGAGACGTGCAAAAATAAAATATTTTCCTCAGGCACAAGAGGAGCATGCTGCTCCCTTGAGACATCTGACAGATATTATGCTCCAAAGGTTCTCTCACAACTGCAGGTAAGGAAATCACATTTACTTGCAGCATAAAGTTTGTGCCAAACAGCAGCAATACAGGCTGCAATGCATGATGGTCTACAGCTATACACTGCAGCATAAGGTTCAGCACAGATCAGGCGGTTCATTTATAAAACTGTGTGTAGGTTATTGACTAAAAGTTCACTTACCCACAAAAAACGAAAATGGCTTGTGCTAAATAAATAAATAAAAATTTGTAAAACTGCACCTATATCTGCAAGCAGTTTCCTTTTATAAATCACAGACCACCTGAAAGTTTGCACAGGTGATTTGCTGCATATTCTGCCTTCAACACACCCACATTCTACCATAAATGGTCAATGCAAAGGAGCTTGTGAATGTTTCTGCATATGAATCAGCTACATCTCGCCATCACACGCATGCACCTGCCTCTGGTCTCTGTGTGGAGTCAGGCCACTGTGACACTAAATATGTGACAACTAATTACTGTTAAAAATTACACCCACAAAGTAAGTAAAGGATACATCAAATGCAATCTTGAAACCATTTAACATCATTTGAGCATGATTCATGGTTTTAACTTTCTTCTTTTGTTTTGCTCTGCATTCAAACAATGATCAGGTTGGTGCAGGGAAGTGCTGGCTGCAATATCAGGTAACTGGAAATCAGCTTAGTGTGGCCACGCGGTAGCTTCCTGGATCGCTTATTGGCAATTCATGGTCCCTACACAATAATCTTTATCTAGCACCTAAGGGACGCGCTTGTTTGTTTGTTTGTCCACTAAAATTCTTACAGAATTTAGTTGTGTATCTCGACACCACAGTCTCATTATGCATTTCACTGATAGGTATTATAGACCACAACTGTTTTTACAAAGAGTGAAATCAATTTTATTCTAGAAGGTATAACTGGCTCTGAGTGAAATGTTCCCTACTGGAGTGACTGTAATTTTTTGTTGTTGATGTGGTCAATTTTTTTTTTATTATTGATTAAGACTTTGTGACTTCCCGATAAAACTCACTGACTGACTCATTTTTCAACTTCAATCTGAGAATCACCACAAAACCTGAAACATTAGATGTTCTAAACAAAGGCTATTTAAAGAAAGGCTTTCCTTGCTGCCCACAGGCTTTTTTTGTTTTTTTTAAGATTTGCTGTCTGAGAGAGAAAAGATGGCTGAGTAGAACTGCATAAGAATAGATGGACAGAAATGAGAGACAGATGAAGAAAAAAGAGATAAATATAAACGGTAAGGTCAATAGGTTTGCAGTGTCTTATCTAACTCGGTCCTTTTGGAATATAAACACATGACAGCATATGGACCCACAACACACATTAATCACCTGGAGGATACACACAACCACAAAGCACAGGAAGGGTGAGTACAAAGCCAAAGAACAAGGGTTAAAGGTCAGTATGAAGCTGGATAATATGAAAGAGCATGAACACAAACACTTACTGTATGGTCAAAGTTGCATCAGACATAATATCCCTGTTTTCTGAAGTTTAAAAAGATTTCCCATTTATCTCCACTCAGAGGTTTTCAAACATCTGAAGTGAAAGCCTTTGTTCTGTTTCTTTCCTCCTGAAATTCAGCTGAGAGAAGGAACAGAGTGAAAATAATACTTTTCCAGCATCATTTTGTTTCCAAAGCTTCCTAAATTACCAGCTTCCTGAAATAGACTGCTCTCTGTTGAGATGCATGTATTTAGATTCACTGCAGGAGACAGGGAGGAGATTCAAAAGTGACACTAGTGCACAGGGTTGCTGGGAATATTAATGAAAGCGTTCATTAGGAAAAAAAAATCTCAAATTTTAGTCAATCGTGGTTGCTGCCATAGCTCTGCACTCCTGGTAAATTTCAGGCAAAACAGCAAAATGATCTCTTTGATTTCCATCATAGTTCTCTGAAAGAGTATTTTCTGTCTTCGGTTTGGATGTCTGTTGTTGGAAGACGAGCAATTTTAAGACGGGTTAAACAAGCTGGAGCTTCCCTGCAGCTGAGGTGAGCTTGATAGGCTGAGACATCTGTAAATCAAGCAGAAATGCCCCCACATCACAATGAAAAGATTTACTGACTTTTGATATTTCTGGAGAGAAATTGTTTTTTTCCTCACTTCAACTCCACTTAGTTTTTGGTGACCAAGAATGAAACAATGGCAACTTATTGTAAATGAGATGACTACCTTGGACTTCTGCATGCATTTGTGCTGACATGCTACAGTTAGGACATGGACAGTCAGTCAAGCAACTACAGATTCATACTGCTGCAAAAATCAAACAGACAGAACACATTGTGGTTTCACCCGAAGGGAGCTCATTTATACTGAGTTCTCCGAAAACAAAAGGCTGGTTGGAAACTCCAGGCAGTTCCCGTGTTTGCAAAAGATGTGCATGGCAGTTGGTGGTACATGAATAACAGAAACATGTTATGAATTAAACCTGATGATGCATAATACATTTTGTTGATGCTTTACTTAATTGGAAATATCAGCAATGAGAAGATAACAGACAGAGCTACAATGCACCTGCTTGCCAAAGATACTCCGTAATGAAAAATAGATTTTCATGTATATGGAAAGGACAAGTTTTAAAATTCAAATTACAGAGCCATGGCAGCTGAGAAGAATAGAGAGAGCACAGTCTGTGAAAACCTGTCTGTATTTAGTTCAACCCTCTGTGCTGGCTTGGAGCATAGTGTTGCGCATGCATGAGCTTCCTGATTTGACTGGCATTCGCACTGTCACTGTGATATTTTGTGTTGCCAAAGACCAACGTTTCCCAGACGAGGAGAAAATATCCCTCTATTTCCAGCAGAGAGTGAGGGTTTTAATTATTTCTGCATGGATCTATTGTGATTTCACGTCTCCAAAAATGCTAAATATTGTGAAATTTGGTGAAATGTGACACATCATACATTTAAACAGTTTATTGTAGAACCGTAGCCTTTTATTATTTGATAAAGGGGCCAGTCTTATGGTGTTATAGTAGTGCTTTGACAAAGGACAATGTCCAAAAAAGGTACACTTCCAATATAACGTGATAGAGATGTAGATGTAGGGTCTGAGAACGAGCCAGAGGGCCTCATCCAGCGGGCGCACCAACAGTTGCTTCTCAAGCTGCCTCTGTAAGCAGTTGGTTGGCGCTGCGACCAACCGGAGCAACGAACAAGGTGATGCAAAAGAGTCAACAGGACAGTGTTGTGGAGAAGAGTTGTTGATGGAGACAGATGTCCACATAATGGGCAGATGGAATCCAATGATTGTTGCTGTTTTTGCATGCAGGACTTTAAAATGTGGTCAAACACTCAACCAATATCTTTGATACTGACTGATACATAATCACTTTCCAATTACTTCTTGAACAGCTTCTTTATAATTGTATCAAATTTACCAGATGTCTCTTACCACTTATAAAAGACATCAACCTCATCCATTACAATCCCTAAGACACTGTTACGGAATTCCACGTCTTTAATTAACCGTCCGTGTCAAAGCTGATTCAAACGACTGCTGTTTACCATCCAGACTAAAACGTCGCAGCTCTTTTGTCATCGAGTTAAGTCCTCTCAAAGTGTCTCTACTAGGATAGACTGATCTGAATGCCTCCCCAAGACCTTTGGGCATAATTTAGAAGTTTAAATGGAGGGCAGCTAGACAAACCTGCTGAGCAAATTCAACTTTGCTCGCGGTACATTTAGATTTCGAGGCTACTTCTAATATATACTGCATCAATAAAAGTGAATTGAGAATATTTTTTGTTAAACTGTCTTGGGACACCATGATCAGAAGGACAAGAGAATCCACAAACATCCATCCATCCGTTATCTACACCTGTCATTTCCTGTGCAGGGTCATGGGGGTCTTCCAGAGCCTATCCCAGCTCTCTCCGGGTGAAAGGCAGGGGTCCACCCCGGACAGGTCACCAGTCAGAATCCACAAACAAGAAAAAGGAAAAGGAGCTGAGTGGGATTCCACTCGTCTTCAAAAGACCTTAAATGCATACGATTAAAAAAACATGTTTCTCTTCAGTAGATGGAATCAAACCATTTCTTTCTTGCCTCTTTTATTTTGAGTTCACACTTGTTTTTGATTTCTCGAAGGCAACGAACATGGGAGCCATTTAACCTCATGCTCATAAAAGCAACCAGCTCAGCTGTCAGGATAATTGTTCCCTGGTGTTGGGTCACATTCCTTTTGTAAAGTAAGAAACAGAATCATAAGATTACTCCTGTGGCTTTGTTAGTGTACTGTACCTCCCCCCTCACCTGCTTTATGCATCATCTGTCTTCCTACTGTCACTATTGTACCTGCAAAACCATAAAAAAGCAAATCAATGCAGTTTTTCTCGCTTTCTTTCATCACTGAACTACTGACTAGACGTATGCATGGGTTAGCTACCACCCCCACTGACTTTGTAAATGTAATTTCAAAATTACGGCTTTGTAAATTTGTTTTCCAAACCACCTTCTACCAACAGTCAGCACGGCTTGACACAACATGTGGCTTTTCACCGTTGCTAGGACGAAAAGAATGGTAATAGAGAAATTACAGGAAGGCTAAATTTAAAAACAGAATAGAAATCATTAAAGTGTATCCAAGTTATGGCCAACGTTATCACTCACAGCTGCACTGAATCAAGAAAAATGAAATCAGTTTTCACAGTAAGACATATTTGTAAGCTTATAAATGTCTAACTGGGATGACCAATGTTTCCAGTGAATTTATAATGATGTGAAATGTTAAAAACAAGCTGTCAAAATACTCTCAGTTCTGTGAGGGGATTGGAGATTAAGTTATTCTGATGACGAGAATCAAATCTCTTTCAAACGGTTTCCCAGGTAATGTTAAACTGCTCAAACCATATATTTCCCCAACTTTGTATTTTTCAGCTACCTGACAGCAGACTGAAGTCAAAGGTAAAAACAACATGACTACACCAACTAAGACAGAAATACATAACAATGGAGAAATGGCTAAATGTTTCTTGGTTAAAAGTCATGAATTTGACTTTTCTAACCTCTTTCACCCCCTAAAAGAAGTGGCTTCTATGTATGTCTGTGGTTAGAAGGTCAGCTTTTCATTCCCAGTACAAGAGTTCAAAGCACAAAAGATTCAAAAACGCCACATGATGTAATACAGTTTCAACACTGATCTCAATAAAAACGCCCATAAGAAGATGGGAGACTGAAATGGGTCGTTGCATTATATTTAGACGAGTAAAAACTTTGCACATTGTTACTACACTCCCTTGACTTTTCTACTCTTCTGCCAATTCAATTTAGTTCATAAACTTTATTTCTCCATGGAGAAACAATGAAAGGCACACAGGGCAGTCACACATGACACAGATCAATTAAAGATAATAGAATAGTAATAGTAATATAGTGCAAATAAATAACAAACAGTATATATAAGGCAACATTAATACAGTATTAAGATACTGACAGATGTATGTAAATATAAACTGTGCCAAGCAGCCTGTGTGAGGGCACACACACACACACACACACACACACACACACACACACAAAAAAAATCTTTAGGATTAGAATATTATACATGTTTAGGGGTTAAGCACTTCATGGTTAAGGGTTCCTGCTGTGCCACATAGTCTGACGCTAAACAAGATGTTTTAGGGGCACGTTGGCGTTTGACAATTTCTAGCCATGAGTTTTGAAATTAATAAGGTTTGGAAAATGCTAATAAATGTACTCACTGAGTGTTTTCTGAGACTGCGTGAGGTAATCCGTGGTTGCACTGATACCCGTCAAATCGCTTTGGCGTAAAAACACTTTATTGAGTTTGTTTCCAAAAATGTCATTTCAACACATTGCATACCAGCACTACATAACGCTCCAATTTTTAAAAAATTTTATTTGTGTTTTCATGAGATGAACATGCCATAGGTAGACGATGAAATGAACATCCCTGTCATCCACCCCTCCATGCTGTGAAAGGTCACATGTTTGTTCTCTTACCAGTTTATACTGGGCGAGACAGAGACACTTCCAACAGTTACAAAGTCAGCGTTACTTCACAAAATCAATCAAAATCAAGTCAGCAGTTTACAATAAGATCAGGTGTTGTGAATGCAGCTGTGTGTTTTATTAAAATGAAATAAATAAATAAAAATACCTGAAGGGAGTGTCTCTCAAATCACACGACACCATCTTCCTTCTTCAGGCTGATGTGAGAAAACCTTGTGTCACTCTTAATGTGGTTTGCGACTGAAAAATAAATCAAAATCCTTAATCTGCTCACTTGCTTCAAAAGTACTACTATTTAGAGAACAGATGGTCAGAGATATACAGCACAGATGGCCTTATATTAACTCTGGTCTGAGGCCAGAGCCCGTAAACATGGGGCATGGAGACTCAGCAAAAGGTCACTGTGAGATGAGAAAGCAATGCAGCAAGTGTTTATCTTAAGAGGCAAAATAAAAATCAGAAAGGGGGGAGGGCAGAGAACCAATTGAAAGAGACATCACTGTTTTGCCTTCAGCTTCAGATTATGACACATATGGGTGCATTATGTCACCAGTTTCAGGCTTAAGTGCCTCCATATGTTAACATGAAATCTGTGACCTCTACTGGTTTGGTATCACTTGTGAATAGCTGCAGGATGTGCATCAGCACATCTCATCTCGCTCGCATCCAACAGCAGGCATCAACTCCCGTCTTGTCTGTCTCATGATCTCAAGACTGATTTTCTTTCCTGTCGTCTGCTTTGTCTCCCAGGAAAAGATGTAACCACTTCAGAGTTGCACTGAGATTATAAAATGTTTGCACAGAAGAAAAGTGATAGAAATTGATAACTTGATTTTAGGATGATTAACTCTACAAAATTGTGTTTGTGTGAAGCTGACGTAAAAGGTTGCCTGCAGTTCTTATGCTCCTGGTTTTTCATCTTATGGTTGCCAGTGTGTGCCACCGTTGCCCCCCCTTTTATTACTCTTCTCCAGTGTATTTTGTTGTTTTTTTATTTTTCTGCTTCATCCATTTTCTACAACCCATGGTATAAATGGAACAGTAAATATCTCAGTGTGAATGAAAGACCTAGTTTCCTATGTTGGAAACTGAAATGAACTGCTTTCCAAATCCAAAATTAAATTACAAAAACCTACAAAAATAACATTTCAATCCTCTCCAGAACAAAAAGGATGAATTTATACGCATCGTGGATGCGCTCAATGAACCCACAATAACTGGCCTCCTTCCAGGCGAGTTTCCATACTCCAGGCCATCTCACAGGGACTCTTTCGAGCTTACAGCCTTCTTTCCCATCATGCTAATGCTTCAGTGACCACTCATCGCCCCCCATTCTATACTGGTTCACACTGTTCCCATTTATCACACAAACTTTTTCCATATTGTTTATAGATGGTGTAAAATAAACAGTGGTGCCGCTGTGGCTTCGGAGCTAAAGTTGTTATCTGCTTTAACCTGAAACCTGGAAGTCAGTGGATCGATTCCTGGCTTTGGGCAGGAAACTGTGAACCCTGCATTGCCTCTGACGCATTTGTAGCTGCGTATATGAAAAGAGGAAAAGCCTACACTTGCTGCAAAAGAAATCTATGTAGACTAAAAGAGTGCTACAGACCAATAGAAATTCTAGTCAGGCAGCAGGATGGTTTGATTAGCACTGCTGCCTCACAGCTAGAAGGTCATAGTTAAAATCCTGGCCTTTCTGTGTGGAGTATGCATGCTCTGTTCCTGCATATTCTGGCTTCTTCCCACATTCAAAAGACCCTCGTGACTCTGAAAAGGATGGAAGCAGTTATGGATGTTTGATGGGTGGATTCTAATCTTATCTTTGTATGGAGCATTTGTTTGTCTGCCTTTTTAACCAAAGAATTTTATTAAAAAAATAAATAAAATGTCTATTTTGTGTATCATTCGCTCCCCCATGCAAATCTGTAAAAGACAGAGGTTAACGATGGAGCTGCTGAACTGTATATCTGGTGCTTTTCCATCAAAATATATCACGTTTCATGAATATCTCACAAAATTGTCAACATTTCTTCGAAAAACAACTTAAGAAAGGCGTTACTTTCACTATCAAACGTATGAGTCAGTCAAAGACATAAAATTCTCAGATGAGTTCTTCTTGACTTTTATGCTGACCGACAGCCAAAGAAATCAACGTAAAGGAAAAATGTGTGAGATGGGTCAGACCATACAGGAGGTGAGGGAGATGTTGTTTGCTTACGATTAATTCATAATCACTAACAAACCCTGCGTGAGGGCGCCGGCCCATGTCACATCAGGAGGCATGATTATCCACCGGGATTACACTTTAATCAATCTAAAGCACTAGTCCCTGTCTAGCACTGCGCTAATCCCATCAAAGGAGGGCTCTTTCTGTCTGTCAGCTTATCCTCTTACCATTCACAACAATGTTAAACACCACAGAAAGCTGCACGTCAAGAGTCGGCCCAGCTGTGGAGACGCTGGGCGACCACGCAGTCCAGTCCAGCAACAATCCGATCTCAACACGCTGAAGAAAGGATTTTCACACCGACGGAGAAAATTAGATGTGGTGATAGATTTTAGTCTTAATTTTAATCTGAGAATTTACGGGTTTCTTCGATTCAAACTTTGCTTTTTTAAAATATTTTCTTTTGGTTTTTTTTTGTTTTTTTTTGTAACATAATTCAGTGCTGCTTCTGGGTTTTCTCATGGTTACGCGGAGAAACCCGAGTAACCTAAAAATGGTTTGTGGATGCCTAAACGAGTGGTTTTGAAAACTTCACTGATTCAGAACGCACAAACTTAGCACGAGGGAAAAGGACAAAAGTGGGAAGAATTTCAATAAACTGAACCTCACAAGAAATTACAGGCTATCTTCCCGTCATTTTGTCAAGGAACAGATCAATACTGACTGCGTGATTCTGTCTGCTTTGTTTGGACCAACTGGAGAGGTGACAGCAGAGAGAGGAGAAGTCTGGAAAGCCCCAGATGAGTGTTGAGTTCTGCCCCCTTAGACCTCATAGTCCCCAGTAATCCGGTTGCAGCCGTCAGTGTTGAAACCATCGGTGGATAGCATTTTCACAGAACTCGGGTCTCCTGTATTGTGGTACTTTTTAACATTTCATGTTGAGTCACGGCTAAGCTGTTTAGCTACATGTAGGAGCAGCTCACCGATCTTTCTAAAGACTAACAAATTCTGATAACATGCCATCTTGATATGACTGCAGGAACTCCAACGTAGATTTCAGACCAAAAACTTCACAACGACTGGCAAGATAAAAGCAGGAAGGCTTGCAGTGCTTGCTCATAACAGCACAATTTAGGATTTACGTCTGCGAAGAGGCATGCTGCCTTTGTTTGGCGAGAGACTTCACCTGTGTTACCTGCTGAAGCTGTGTGTGATGTCATCGCCACAAATATAACACCTAAATGCAATCATGGTGGTCTCTGGAGATTTAATCTAGCTCGTTCCCTCCTCTACTCTTCTACTACCAAACATTTTGCTCAAGATTAGTCAACTGATCAGTTAACAGAATAGACCGTAAATCTTTCATAAAAAGCCAAATGTCTCATGTTTTGAAATTCCCAAAATAAACAATTGTTGCCTCTTTTCACTTTTTATCTGCCTAAGCTGATTATGTTGTCCTTTTTTTTTTGTATAGATAAGACGAAAGAAGAATTAAAATAAGCAGATTAATGAACATCGAGGACATCTGTGACATGAAGCTACAGCAGCACTGTTATGTTTGTGTGATTCAGAAAGTCTACACACAAAAACAAAAACAAAATCTGCATTCATGACTTCCATCTAGTCATGTGCATGAAACTGCTCTCCCACCCACACACGGTCACACACAAACTCCTTTTTTGAATGTAATGTGCACTGTCACAGGTTTGTGGTGACTGACTTATACGCGCATGCACATCACACATGGAACGAATGACGCACGTGTGAAATACGAGTCTGATTCATGCAGCTCCAAAGCGCAATAACGCTTTTATTTTGAAATTTTCATCTGAAAGTGAAGGGTGTGATTTTTATTTTTTTACATCAATGAATAGGGAAAAAAATAAAATTAAAAAATGAATAGTATGTGTTTAGTTAATGTGTGCACTGCTTGTACATGAGCATCAATTAGGAAAACTGCATGTGCATACATATGTGCCTATGATGACAACTCCCCCTCTGGTGTCTTTCATCTTTTCTCCAAGATTCACTCTCACGCAGCTCTAATGAATAGATGGAGATGGGAAGTAGCGCGTGTGTGTGTGTGTGTGTTTGGTGGGAGTTGGGGGTGGGGGATTTGGGTGAAGTCACTGAAGGACAGGGGTATGCAAAAAGGAAGACTTACAAGCTTGGCAGTATTCAAGATAAAAATAACTTAAGAGCCAGGAAGAAGAGAGAAACCCTTTTTTTTTCCTCAGCAGACCTTTCTATGTCCATTTGTGTTTGTATACTGAGTTTGTGTGTGTGTGGTGGGTGTGTGGGTGTTTATTTATGAGTGTCTGCATGGCATTAACGCTCAGAAGGAGGCTGAGGGAGAAAATCATGTTTAATGTCAAAGAAGACGAATGAGGGCAGGCACACACTGTAAATACACAGATGCCTCATCGAGAACATATAGGCTCACTGTAAATCTGCAGGCAGATGAAAGACGGGGGGGCACACTTTCTAAACAGCCACATGCACTGAAAGTTCAGATGGATGTGGAAAAAGCATAACAAATAGCAACACAGCCTGATAAAGACATATCGGGCCAGCAATGAACAGACACACCGCCCATCTGCTTGATCCTGGTGACAAATCAGGTTTGTTACACAGGCTAGTTATTCATCACCATATTAGCACAGTTGGCAAGACGGTCCCAACTGAAATGGTTTGGGATAAATCTGGGGCACTGGATTCCAGCCAAACTGCCTGATTGCGTTAGGAGATTTGAAGAGGCTTAGTCACAAGTAGACAATACACAGAGCTTGCATCATGACATAGAAAAACAAAGTGACAGTGGGTCACTACGAACTTGTGTTTGTGCCACAATGCAGGCTGGTAACGTGTGTGTCGACTGATGTGAAACAGCATGACCACACAGCAGGGGCAGCTATGATGTAATCACGGCTTGTGGTGGTAACGCTTGCCATCATTTATTTATTCATTTTTATAATTTTCTACATTGTTGACAGGTGCAGTGTATATTTCTGAAAACTGACTTTTGTTATTCAATGGACTTAAAGAGAAAAAAATAAGATTTGTAGATTAAATTTTACTTGCAAGTAGCCCCTTTAGAAACTTTTAAGCACATACTCAAAAAAAGGAAAGCTTTGATCGCTCTCTTTTTTTTAATCTTATCTACTATTTAATCTTAAACATACTGCAGTCATTACAAGACAATGTGTTTGCACTGTCCAGCTCTCTCAGATGACTGCAAACAACACATCTAAAGGTCCAGCCACACCAAGAACTATGCTCAGCAATAATGCTCTGTGACTGAAAGCACACAATGCGACACTCCAGCTCTATCAAGTCTCCAAAATGGACTTTGGTGACTTGCTTTTTCATTTGACTGGCCTTCACCATCAGGCCAGTTTGCACTGGTGTCGGGAACGTGTGTGCTGGAACCTGAACATGCGGAGGAACAATATGTTCAGCAATGAGTCCAGATTCTGCTAACTGGCACTTGGATTAGGGTCAAAGTGAGGCGAAGACGCAGAGAACGCTTAGATGACTGCTGCACCGATGAAATAGTATCTTTTAGTGGAGGCAGTGTGATGGTGTGCAGCATCTAATTTACTGGGAAACAAGGCTCGTCATCATTAGAGGAGACATCTATGCAGAGGTGCTGGGTTGTTGTGGCTGTGTATGGTTCTTTCACATGGTACTGAGGCTTCTGCTTGTTAAGTGAATACTTTTAAATTGTCAATATGTCTTATTTATTCAGACTTCCATCATCCAATATGCCAAAGAGTCAACAGTTTAAAGAAATCCCCCAAAAAAGCTGTCTGGTATTGGCAGAGAAGATTTGGCAAATCTTTCGTGGGTGCAATCTACACACTCAACCCAAAAATGCATGTTCCTTACAGATGTGGCGTCATTTAAAGGGGAAATAATCAGACTTTCCAATGGCATAGCATGTGTTGCCAAGAAGCAGTGTTACAACAAAGAAATAGTCTAAAAAAACACAAATTTCTTCCCATTTTCTGCGCAGGTTATAATATAGTAAAAGAAGCCTGACGTTGTCTGGAAAACAACAACAAAACAGACCGAGCTCTCTTCTAAACCAGTGACTCTTTCTTTTAATAATTGTAGTGGTGTCATCACTAACACCCGGGGATGGTGATGGACTCATCACCATGGTAACTAAGCAGCTTGGCCTGGAACATTTGCATTATAGGAGTGCAACGTCCTCGCACCATACAGTTAATGGAACAAAAGTTTGTTTCCTGGCAAGTCAACATACTAGGAGCCTCCATCACACAACACAAAGTTAAGAGCTCATGTATTTCTGCAATATCAGCCTGGGTGAAGGATTATGGATAAGGTGCAGGTCAGAAAAATAGCAAAACTAAACTAATGTAGAAAATAGTTCATCCCATTTGTTTCTTGACAGAAAGCAAAAGAAGCACTCAGGCTTTTTGTTTGTAAATATTAAATTTACCAGTATATCTGATTCTTTATTGAAATCTATCACAAAATCTCATAGTGACAATAAATAAATACCCCAAACAGTTTAAAAACAAGAAAACATCCAATCCATCCTTTTCTTGTTTCAGGCTGAATCAAAATTAGAAAAACTGACTAAAGCTGCTGTTTGACATGTAAAGGTTTTGCTGCAGAAACATGCAGACAACTAAATCTGGCTGCACATAGAAACTTTGCACCTGCATGATATTAAAAGGTTCCCCCTAGAAATACAAGATGTGCTACAGAACTGCACTGGCTTGCACACCTGGTGTCCGTGCAGTTCAGACAAGCTGCAGGCAAACTGAACTCTTGAACACTGTCGTGGGATGCAAGCTGGTTCTGCTCTCTTGCGACATTTTTACTCTTAATGGTTAAAGTAATTGCCCTGACAGCCCAAGCTGGCTAATTTGAACAGAAAATCCTTCCTGTCAATCCCAAACATGCAGCAGAATCACTGATCACATTGTCGAGGAACCTAATTCACTCTGAGGTTCGCTCCAGGCTCAGATGAGTTTCATTAATGTTGCTTAGGGAATGACTGCGGTGCAATGAAATACACAAAGTAGAGACGGTGTATGGCTCATATCCAAATGCTCATTTAAGATGCCAAATACATCAACTGATCCAGCTCTCCCACTTCTCTTTCAGCCATTGCTGCCGCCTCCTCATCCTTCCCTTGCTCTTACCTCCTTCCCCTTTCTTATCTCTCTGCCTCTGATGTGCTTTTTAAAGAGAGATATCAGAGTTTCAGAAAGCCGCACTGACTGATTGAAATATCTGATTAGAAGCATAAATATAGATGGAGAGAGATGAGGGAGAAACATGGCCTCTGGAATGCTGCAGTGACATTCTTTAAGTCTCTATCCGGCCTCCTTATAAGAGATGTGAGTTGAAAGAGGGTTTCTGCTTTCCTCCTCTCATCTCCTCCTCCTTCTACTCACTACTCAGTTTCTATTTGTGTCAGCCCCTCCTGCGTTCATCTATTTACCTGCTCTCTTCCCTCCTCCATTAATTTATTTGTCCATCTTGAAAAGCAAACACAACTCATGCATCTGTATTTTTTTCTTAACCCCATCATGTCTTAAGCAGAGGAACGGCTGCATACAGTAAACATTCTGCAGGTTTCTATCTGTTAAGCAAAATGCTTTCTAGCAGCAGGGTAACAGGCACGAAGTACTGATGCAAAATCAGGGGCTATCTGTTATCTGATTGGCTGACATGGAGAGCTGTCTGTGGGTTTTAGTTACCGGGGAGAATAGGGAGATAATGGCAGTGTGTCAACAACTTCTGCCGCCGCAGGGGCCAAAAAAAGATGGATGGGGGATGGCCTATCATGTTCAAATATGCACATTGTTTGCCATTGTTTTATGTTCCCACAAAGAGACATTTGAAGTTTGTTCTTTATTCTTTACATACATACTGAGAAGTTAATGAAATTAGAAGAACTGCTGATTATTGCAAACCATTTATGAGGCAATGCATGGACATTTTGTTTGGACTGTAGTTGCACACCTTAAGAATAAGATTAGTGATAACCAAGGACTGCTACAACAATACATTGTTTTCTCAGATTTTTCTTTAACAATGATGGAAAAATCTGAAAGCCACATCAGCTTACACTGTTGGGCACCACAACGTTGGGTAATTCACAGCAACACTGCCAATAACCACTGACCGTGCACCATTATTTAACCATTAGGCTCGTCTTTGATCGCTTATTTAGCACCTTGACATTTATCATGCTTCTAACACTGCATTGCTAAACTATAAATTATTGCAACCACCACAAAACAACTTGGCAGTTGACTGTCCACAGCTTCTTTAGTAGGCGCAGTAATTTGGTTGGCTCTAAAAAGAGGTCAAAAAAGACGACTAATGCAGTGGAGGACGAAGGACAGGCAAGTGCTGATAAAATCTAGCAGTAACTTGTTTTACAGGATAAAGAAGAGGCATCAGCCAGATCAAAACGGATTGCTGACAGGTTCAGAGGGAGCAGGAGTTCTCACTGCCTTCAGGGGGAAAAAAAATGGCGAAAAAAAGTATCTGAGCCAGCAGGAACAATAGATTTGGCAAAGTCGACACCAGAGCTCAGAAAACTGCAATGATGGACAAGGGAGGCAAAAAGACCCTTATTGAAACTTTAATGGTGGTCAACCACAATGTGGCAAGAAACAACTGCAGCGCTGTATGAATGTGTGTGTTTGTCAACTGTTGAATTTGGTTTGTAGTGAAAAGCAGGTGATTGGTGAAGACAGGAAGAATAAAAGTGTTATTATCAACAGTCCACTTTTTTTCCCCCAGACATGTCCATCAACAGACAATCAGGGAGACAGTGTACCACAACTGCTGTTTTGTTACCTTACAATAGTGAAATGATTTCCATCACACTAAGTTTTGTGCTTCTTCTGATCCGTACGTAGCCTGGCCAGCCATCGCCATTCCTCATCTACATCTTACTGCAGGGTCCCTGGGGTTTGTTTATCCCAGCTCTCTTTGGGCGAAAGGCAGAGGTACAGGCTGCTAGTCTATCAGAGGGCCACATGTCGACAAACAACCACGCACATTCACACTGTCCAGAGGCAGCTTCTTCTGCATCTGTTGGTACCTGGAGATCAAAGTTGGATCAAGAAGAACCACACTGATTCTTTTAGTCGAAGAGGAAAAGGAGGGATTGGTGCAGAGGTGCAGCTTCTCTATCCAGCTGTAATGGACGAAGCTGCAGCTCTAACTGGTCACAGCTCAAACTCCAGCTGTGTTTGTGAATGAAAGTAGCCATAGCTGAAGCTGTAATGATGAAGCCAACTGAAGCATGTAGAACTGAGACCCACGAAAATAAATAGCATTCCCAGTGTTATGAAATTGTTTGCAACTCGTGTGTTTTAATGAATAACTGTCTAAAATCACCAAATTTAGGCAGCCACTGACTCTTCCCATTATTTAAATCCCTCTTTTTGATTTTTATTCACCCCGAGAACATTTTAAAAGATACAGATTAAGTTTTTTCTGCCACGGCATTTGGAGAGGGTAATTTGAAAGAGGAAAAAAGGATGCAAACACTTGGCCCTGATTGACAGCCACAAGAGGACCCCCTGATGATACAGTGTTCCTGATTATAGTCATTCATCATGGGTGTGGGAGATCAAGTGCTGCAATCTAGCTTGATTGTGTCACAGTGACACCAGCGCCTTCTCTCTTTACCATTTGTGCTGCTCAGCCCTTTTGCAGAATCTGTTGCAGATCCCTGAGTCAGACGTATTTAATGTATTTAATGCAGCTGAGCCAAGCGATACATGAGTTCTATACTTAAAATTTACAAAACAAACTATGCAGATCAGACTATTTTGTGAATCTGATACGACTTACGCATTCCTCAGCTGTGCACCACAAGAGGCAACTTCTGAATGTTATAACAGCTTTTATTTTTAAAGCAACTCCTGTTTCATCCCTGCGTTCACAGACATTCACACCTCTGAGGAAGAAATGTGGAAAATGATGATGAGGAGGGTGAGTAGTTCTGATCCGGGTCTTTGATGACATAGTACCCTACAAATCTGAACCTGGTGCAAAACTACATATTTTCAGTCTTAAGGGGTTGTGTGATCTCAAAGTGTGTTTGAACTGGAGGACATTTCAGACAATGAAATATATGCTTTCAAGCATAAAGAAGAAAAAAGTCATTTGATACCTCCAAATCAGACCTTTTGAACATTCAGTCAAATTTCCAAGACAAGGCTCAGTCCAGGACTCATTAAATCCAGGTCAGGCAGCGGCTCCGCTGTGGCCTCACTCTCTCACACAAGAAACACTCTGACTGTGATAACTGTCTTTAGGAAAAAAAACACACATCATGCTGAAAACTTGTGGTGGCTTAAAGACCGTCTGCATGCTTGTGTGTCAGTGGTAGCACTGCATTTGTGTATTGTTAGATTTCGCTCCCTTAAAACAAATCACACACTTGACAGTTACAGACAGCAACAAGGCATTCATGCGCTGAGAAAAATGCACTTTTGTCTCACAAAAATCTGCCATATCACAACCTGTTATCTCATCCCCTTTTTCTCCCTTTCCATCTTTCATCTGTGCCTTTCTTCTTTATGTTTTGTAATGTACCTTGTACCCTGGGGATGACAGAGGCGGGCATCTATGGCATATGTGTGTTAGTTGTTAGATAAAGAAAGTATGTGCATGAGCATAAAAACCTCAAGTCCAAACAGGAACATGGATGAAGCAGAAAACCAACAAACAACTGAGAAACTCGTACATCTGCAGAGACGGGAAGGATGAAAATGGAAGGAGATACTGGCAGCTTCTACAGTCGTAAAGAACCGTTGAACAAATGTTGCTACACATGTTTTGAAAGGTAGCTGTTTAAAAAAAAAGTATTTAAAAAGTTCTGTGGTCTATAATGTGGAGTGGAACAAAAAAAAGTCCTCAAACATACACTGCTTGTGTGTGTGTGTGCTGTTTTTAAACACATTCACTGACAGGTCTCCATCTGCTGCTCTGCTCACATGATGTTGCTCCTGTTTCTCCTCCTCTGGCCAACAGAGAGCACAGGTTTACTGTCGAAGCAGCTGTGCAAATGAAAAGAAATAGTTCTGCTTGCAGAACTGCTTCTGTCTGTACCAGGCAGGAACCTAAGTGCATCTCAGTACATCTTCTGGTTGTTGCTGACATGCCTTGACACTTTATAGGGCTCTAATTCACTTCAGCAATTACTGAAAGTTTTATACTAATTCTAGTATCTTCAAACGCTTCTTGCTGTTGTTTAACAGATGTTCCACAGTGAATATTTTACAATACTATGATGTTATCCAGACAAAATAATGGTCTTAAATAAATCTGTCATGAATTCAAACTGCAATTCATTTTCTTGTTTCTTTTAATTTATAGTTGGGATATCTGACATTAAGGAAATACATTTTACAATGGAAAAATATCCTCGGGGTGAACAACAAACCAAGGATTGTTTGTTATGACTTTATGTATCTAGGACCTTCCTTCTGTCCTGCAGCCTCCCTCCTGCACGCTCACATAGTTGTGGTTCAGCCACAGTCTCCCGTCGTCACTCATACTGTCTCACTGCCGCTGTGTTTTTGTCACAGTTCAGTCAGCGAGCACCCGTGGAACAGAGCTGTGGATGTACGTGAAGCGTTGATAACTAAGGTCTAAGCACTGGTCTCGCCAACCACAAAGAATTAAGCTCATTAGAGGCTGGGCAGTGAATTTAATGAACTGCCATTAAAGCAAAAGATATAACCAGGTGGAAATGGAGTGGAACTGAGATGCTGTAAAGGTGAAGGGTTTAGAAGTTTATACGTGCTGTGCAGTCGCATGAGAGGACAACATTGTTTATATTGGTTTCAGAAGGCAAAGGTTGAGGTAAATTAAACTGCTGGCCATGCTGAGTGAGTTGTGATCCATTAATCCAACCATTTTCCAAACCACTTACTTCATTTCAGGGTCACTGTACCAAGAATGGGGCAGCTGTGGCTCAGCAGGTGGAGCGATAGTCTTCTAACTGGAGGGCTGCAGGGACAGACACAGAACTCCAGACTGCAGAGTGTTTCCCACTGAACAGGCGGAAGTATAGTTGCATGCTTGAACTCCAAGGGCCAGATTTATCAAGATCCCAGTTTGCGTGTTATATTTTCCATGCGCAATCCAGAAATTTGCACGAGGGACGGAACCACGGTTTGCGCGGCATTTACTAAGAGTGATTGCGCAAATGATGGCAGGTGCAAAGGGATTGGAGACACCCTATTTAAATGGGGGTTGTGCATGTTTTATGGTTTGAAGCATGGCAAAAGGAAAAGGAGGAGGGGAAGAAGGGAAGAAAACGCAAAGGAAAATTTGACACAATGGAACTGGCGGTGTTGGTGGATGAAACCAACAAACACTTACATCAACTACAGCAAAGAAATCTGACTCTCAGCCAAAGGAACGCGATATGGGAAAAGATTTGTGAAAGAGTAAATGCTGTTGGCAAAACGGTGCCAACAGTGGACGAAGGTAAAAGACGATATCAAGACATAAGCAGACGAACAGAGGAAAAGTTGGCCTCTAACAAAACGTCTGTGAATAAAACAGGTGGGGGCACCGTGGACGAGTTACCTCTGACCAGCACTGAGGAACAGGTGCAGCTGACCCTCTGCAAGGAGCAAGTCACTGGAATAGATGGGTACGATACACTGGACCAAACAGAAGAACAGGGTAAGCGCATAATAATACTGTTCAAACACACTTGTTATCTGAAAAGATATTTATTCAGAAAGTGATAAAATGAATGTACCTCCACGTGGTTACATGTTTCTGTCTTTCAAGTCAAATCCCTAACCAAAAACATTTATTTTAAATGTAGAATTTGCATCAGAGGTCCAGCCATCCCTCTCAAATCCCCCCAGAGCAGGTGCCACCCCGGAGGAGCCTCAAACGGGCCATGAGAGGATGCAGACAACTGCAAGGGAGATGCGAGCGGCAACAACGTTGGCATGAGCAGTAAGGCGCGACACCCAGGTCATATCAACCCACTGCCGACAGATTTTCAGCACATCTGCCCTAGCGATGGCTGTCAGTTCCGTTGCAAGAGCGCTACGGGAGGGATACAGGTAATGGCTGCCCTCAGTCCACGTGGAGAAGTCGGCCAACCAAGTCCCACAGCGACAACTAAACGGCCGAGCACCAGACAGGGAGACGTGCGCACGGTGGGCAAGTTCCACCTGAGTAAAAGGAGACGCAGATAACGCAGATGATTGTTTCCTCATTAATCCCAAAAATGTTCACATGAGGGTGAAAAATGTGTTGTCTGCATCTCCTCTCTTCCCTTTGATGTCTGCTTCTTTCGACAATAACCGCAACCATGTGTGCGCAATTACGCATACAAACTGTTTGTATGTCCTATTGAAACGTGTTAAATTTAAACACAATTTCTATGAGCAAAATTGCGTTCAGGTGTGATAAATCCCTTTGTGGGTGCTGAATTAATGTATTTACATATTCACGCTATTTTGGACGCAAACCGTTCCAGCCATCCCTTATTAGTCCAGTTCCTCTGGATTCAGCTTTGATTTCCAGCACCAACAGAAATTGCACAAAGCCCACGCGTCCTGTTGTGATTGCTTTGGTACATTTTGTACCAGTGGATATGGCCGTGAATGGGAAGAGCACCAGACCCATTTCACAAGAGAGAATTTTCACAGAATCAGTGGGTAGAGCCTCCCTCAAGTGTGCATAACACAAACAGACTGGACAGGCAAATCCCTCCTGAACACCTGAAAATCTCTAATGGAATCAAAAAAAACTGCATGTGTGCACTTTGACCTGTGTAATGATGTTTTGCAACTGCAAAAATGACCAGAAACCTTCCGGCTTTGCATACTTGACATTTCGTTATAAAGTTATAATCAAACAGCCTCTGTCTTTCAAGGAATAATGACCCATAAATACTAGACAGCAGCCTTAGTAGTGGCATCAATGGTTGCAAAGTGACCTTAAAGCTTCTTAGGATTAGCATGCACAGCTTAAACAGACCACCATATTGCAAAACTAGATAAAAGTGCAGTCCAGAGCATTTCCCTGACTAAAGTGTGTCACATGACGGCAGCACTAGAACTTCACAGTCTGACGAACTGGATGAACTGGTTTGGAGTACTGCGGCATGCTGTTTACATCAAACACACAAGTCAGCCTCGGTCCACATTCAGGACTTTTACACATGTAGAACCTTTGACATTCAGATTCACCATCTGAAAACTAAGGGTTACGTCAGGTTATCTCACTGGTTCATAGATAGATGCAAACATGGTCTCAACAGGTCTTGTCGCAGGGAGTGGTCACTTCGAACAACACTGAAACAGGAAGTTCCTGCCTCCTCCACCGAGCCAATTAAAACATGGCTTCTGGCGACGAAGGTTCCATTAAGGAAGTCCCATGTTACCCTGAGCTCTCTCAGCTCCTCTCACGACAGACTCTTGTTTTTTCCTGCCTGTCAATGCCAGGAACCCATTAAGGAGCAGCGGTGGGGAAACAATGTAAGGATGGACCAAACTATTGTTCTGCAGTGCTACTCCTTGAGAAAAAAAACATCCAGCCACGCCACTTTCTTTCTGGCAGAGCCGAGCTTTTAATTTTACCTGAAAAGCTGGCTGGAAAAGTGATGTGATTGCTTTACTGTCAGCTCTCCAGAAACGGCATTTAAAGGAGGGAGATGTATGGCGGCTTTTAAGGAGTTCTTGCATGGGCAGTTTGTCTGAGACAAGCATTGGACAATATACCAACTAACTAACTAACTCTTTTTTCTTTTTTTTCCCATAATACAGTATTTAATAGACATTAATAGTATTTAATAGACTGTGGTTTGGCATATCTGTTTCCCTTCCTCTCCCATATGATTCTGAGAGTGTTTTGAAACTTCAGTTTTGTTGTTGATGCATTTAAGAAAACTTCTCCTCCCATTTTTCCTGTTTACATTCTACACCTGTTTGGATAGATTCATTAGAGTCAACAGAAGCAACGCTCACAGTAGAAATGTCTAATTATTAAGTGAAAAAGGACTTTCTTTGGTAATAGCTGGCAGCACTGTGACTGCACACAGATCTGGGTGAGCGCTTTTCCTGGAAAATGAAAACCAAGCCAGTGTCCTCCACCCAGCTCAAGACCAAAGAACAAGGGAAAGTCTTACAGTATTGTTCCTCTCGTCTCCCTGACCCCATCTGAACAGTGAACCCCGTCCAGCGAATGTCACCCACTCACATATCCACAAAGGAAGCTCCACAAAAACGCACATACCACTGCTGAGCTCAGTAATGAGGCTAAATCTATGTTCTGAATCTTACATGGAAATGCTCAGCAAACTGACATTTAATTTAACATGTTCAAAGACTAGCAGTGGCATGAGAAATATGTAAAATACAACATGCACACGTATCCATGTGACTGGCTGCACAAAACAAAGCAAAGCATTGACTAACAGGGTGAATAATCAAAGGGTGATGCAATATGTACAATTTGTTTTCTGTCTAGAATACCCTAAGCAGCAAAAAACAGCTACTCAACATGTGATATTCCACATGTTGGTGTCATGGTAAGATTAAGCCTTTCATCAGATGCTGATTTAAACACCATTTATCTAATTGATTTTAACTGGTTTGCCAAATGTACTTCCGGAGCCAAGAGAAGAAATGTGCCCACCTTGGCAGTGATATCGCTGCCACCTGGCCTCTGTTCAAAACTGGGATGAATCAGCTTCAACCACATCAAACTCACGAGCTGCCTGGAGCCAAAGTTCTGGGTTCACAAATAAATGATACAAAAAGTCCAACAGTTATTCTGGAGTCATGAATTTCACACTCATACTCACACTGATTTTTTTTTGTCTTTCTCTTTGTATTATGAAGAGGTTTGAAAAAGGAAAGAAGAATAGCTGAGAATTTGTTCATTTAGCCTTTCATAGCATCGTGAGCAGAGTCGGTGCCCCCTCCAGCTGGAAGATCACATCAATCTCCAGCCCTGTCAAGTGTCCCTGCAGGCTAGATGCTGAACT
The DNA here is from genome assembly GCA_037176975.1 of Arrhamphus sclerolepis. Lineage (NCBI taxonomy): Eukaryota > Metazoa > Chordata > Actinopteri > Beloniformes > Hemiramphidae > Arrhamphus > Arrhamphus sclerolepis. The sequence goes on along the minus strand of JBAMYA010000019.1, from coordinate 9,523,032 downwards.
CCATATTTCCCATTTCCCCATCCGCTGATGGCACTGGTCCCATAAGTGCCCTGGATAAATGGGGAGAGATTTCACAATATGCCAAACCAGAACCCCATGACCCTGAAGGAGGAAGCAGGTATAGGCAATGGACGGAATTCGTTGATGATACATCTGTGTCCTTACACAGTATTGTTCTCTGTGAAAAAGTTTCTTTTTTCAATTTGTTATTCATCCCAAAACCATGCAATAACTGCTGTGACTCCAGCTAAGCCTTCGCAAAGTGCTACAGTCTTTAAAGTGCTGCAGCCAGTGGGAAGCTGTGGTTTGCACAACAGAGGTCCTATGGGCACAAAGTGTGCGAACATCCAGACCCGCTGTGAACTTTTCCTTCTGCTGACACTGACAGAAAGGATGTACACCTCTGGCTCTGCGATGCCAACATCATAAGACAAAGGGGCTGTGAAAGCATGGCACAGCTGATGTCAAATACATCAGCAGAGAAACGAAGATGAGTCTATCCTCCCCGTAGCACTCCCTGAATGCTGTGTGTCTGCGTGTGTCCATGTGAGCTCTGACTCTTAGTTGTGCTCTCAGCGAGGGGTTTTTGGCATCTTTGATTGACACATATGGAGAGTTTAGGGAGTCTAGTCCCTCCCACAGCGGAGCTAAAAAGCCCTAAAGCTTCTTAGCCCATATTCAGCCACTTCTTCTATGAAAGTACATCCTTTTTAAACCAGGAATACAAGGGAGATAAAAAAACAAAACAAAAAAAACAATTAACAATCCAACCTTTAGTCGCCCAACATTCTTGCAGAGATGCATTTATAGAAGCTCACACACACCTCCAAATGTCCTCTTTTGTCTTGGATTGAATTTATTGTTTTAGCTAGATACTGAATGCATTTATCCCGACAGACAATCAAATCAGTGCTCACATTTTGTACACGAGCTGTGGCCAAACAAAAGGATTTAAAGGTTCAGTGAAGCCTTGGAAGAAGTCAATGGACGTGGAAGTGTGCTGAAAATGAACCACATGGGAGCACTGGGCTCTCAGCCAGTTGACACCAAGCACAGACTGGCATCTACTGGCATCGATTAACTTCTCTCTCTCTCACACACACACACACACACACACACACACACACACACACACACACATACCATGTGCACTCCTGCCCATCTCAGCTTTGACATGCTGCTGTAGACATGCCAGACACACACAGATCGTGGCAACATTTGCGGGAGAGGACTGTGACTTGTGCCAGGTGGTTTGTTAGATGTGTTTCCTGGCTGACAGCTACCTTTTGGAATAATAAACCGGAATATTGTCATTGTGGGAATCAGAAAACACTGTGAGGGCGCTGAGGTAAGAAAAGCATGGCTTGTTAAGCTGTTCACGGTGCAGCAGTTCTGTATAAGAGCAGCCATCCCAAGATGCTCACTAGAGTGGCTACAGATTCTGGGTGGGCCAGCGTGTGTGTGTGTGTTTGTGTGTGTGTGTGTGTGTGTGTGTGTGTGTGTGTGTGTGTGTGTGTGTGTGTGTGTATATAAAGTCAAATACTATTTTTTTTTGGACAGGAAGTCACAATCGTGTTTCTGTTGTGAATTTGCAAAAGTCTGAAGAAGTTGACATTAGCTGGAAAAATTCAATTCATTATTCAAAAAAATATCAAAACTTCACTGATCCTAATTGAGCCGGTCTTTTACATGTTAGTTTTTTCACAAAATTGCAGATAGTGAAATATGCTGCAACTGGTAAGTAGGAAATAAGGAAATAAGATGACAGACTGTTGTGCTGAAGGCCTTCGCATCAGCACCTCTGAATTGTTCTCTGTCCTGCAAGGGAGGTGGCAGGCCTCCGGTTCGACACATCTGGACTGGATGGAGTACTTGTCTAGCCTGGGAACATCTGGAGATCATCCAGAATATGTTGGGAAACAATGATGGCCGTCTGCGTGACAGCTAACGCCTGGCTGAAACTGGGTCATGTGACAGCAGTGGATCTCAGAGCCAAATTATAGTTTCAGAAAGTGGAATAACTGAGATGGAGAACAGCTGGTTTATGTCAGAAAGTCAGGATTATACAAAATTTGCAATTCTATTACTTTTGTAAATTTATGTCAAAATTTTGCAAGAAGTTGTTGTTTCCACCTAAAAACAAAATAGTATTAGTTTTGTAACTTTTCAAGCAAAAACTCAAAGTGTGGAAAATGTCCACACTTGATTGATGAAAAAAAAAAAGTCTGTTCGGGATTATACAAGAAAAACATTTTTTCAGTGAAAAACTCATAGTTATATTATAAAGGTCATAGCTTTTATTCAAATTTTGGATTTGGTGACAAAAATTCAATAAAATTATTATTTTACGACCGAGTTCAGAAACTAGCAGGAAATCCCTTTAACAGTGATGGTGATGATGTGACCCTTTCACAGTAACCATGGTGATGATGTGGCCTTTTGGCTAGGTGGAAACTCGCTGCAGCTTAATTCAGACAAGACTGAAGTGTTGGTGATCCTGATGACACCATCCCAGGGATCAACTGATGCTTGGGTGACCTGAGCTTGAACACTGAATTAAGCCTCAAAAACCTTGGTGTTATCTTTAACAACGCAGTGTAAAGAGCATCACTGTAAACAGCTGACAAGAAATAGTTTCTTTCAGCAAACGTAGGAGAATTGTATCTAAAATTGATCTGGAGCTGCTTATTCAAGCATTTGTATCTTCTTGTTTAGACTATAGTAACAGTCTTTCACTTGTCTGAATAAAAAATAGTGGTCTCGCCTGCACCAGGTTCAAAATTCGGCTGAGAGGTTGTTGTCTGACACCAGTAGAAGGGCTCATATGACTCCAATATTCAAAGTCCTTCATTGGCTCCCCGTCACGTTTCATATCAGTTTTAAAATCCTGCTGCTGACCTTCAGAGCCTTGCATGGTCAGGCTCCCTCCTACATCAGAGACTTGTTATGTCCCTAAACCCATTCTCGTACGCTGAGATCACTGGACCAGAACCTGCTGATGTTCCCTCGTACACGTTTTAGGACCCGAGGAGACCAGGCCTTTTGGGCTATCACACCGAGGCTCTGGAATGAGCTTCTCCTCTCCTTATGGTCTTTGGACTCTCTTGGTGCTTTTAAGAGGAATCTCAAAACTCACTTGTTCCTCCAAGTGTTTTAACTATGGAAGGTTTGGGGTTGTTTTATGATTGTAATTTATTAATGTTTTCATTTCTATTTCATTGTTTTTTGCAGTTTATTGCATTTGTGTTTTATTGTTCTTCTACAAAGCACTGCTGCCTGTGAAAGGTGCTGTAATTTTATTTTAATGGTAACCATGGTCACAATGTGGTTCTTCAATGGTAACCATGGTAATGATATGGTCCTTTAATGGTAATCATGATGATGATGTGACCCTTTAATGGTGATGTCAATGTTTCAACGTTAGGAAACACCAAGTTCAGACCTGACCCTATCTGAACTAAACCAGCATGGGCAAGAAAACTGGACCCTCCAGGACCATGTACAGACTGACAAAAATAATTATTCACATGCAGATAAAGGTGACAGGCAAATTTAATTTCTCTAATATTATGATTAGAAAATAAAGCAGATTGTAGTTGGTCATCTGATGACTTTAAAAAAACATATTTAAAAAAACAGGTTTAAAAGTGAGGGTACAAACTTTGAGACTCATTTGCTCTCTAAAAATCACCTCCCTGGTGTCGGCCCTCCGAAGACTTTATCAGAGTTTATACAAGGAAAAACGCAGATAAACTGTGATTTGCCATCAGAAAGCAGTAAATTGGGTCACCATGGAGATTCTGGCCTCTGATGTTTCCTCCAGAAAGAAATAAGAGTAAAACAGCCACAGCTGCTTTATGTTAATATTAATCTGCTCCACTGACAAGGGCACCCATTCACACAGTGGATTCAGCCAGTACACCAACCAGTGCACCAGCCAGTACATCAGCCAGTACATGAACCAGTACATGAACCAGTACATCAACTGCTTCACCAACCAATCAATAAGTACATCAACAAGTACATCAGCAAGAACATGAACCAGCACATAAACCAGTACATCAACAAGAACATCAACCAGTACAACAACCACAACACAAACCAATAGATCAGCCAGTACGTCAACCAGTACATCAGTCAATACACCAACCAATACATCAGCCAGTACATCAACCAGTACATCAGCTAGTACATCAAGCAGTACATCAGTGAGTACTTCAACCAGTACATCAACCAATACACAAACCAGTACATCAGCCAGTACATCAGTCAGTACACCAACCAGTACACCAACCAGCACATGAACCAGTTCGTCAACCAGTACATCAACTGACTGTGGACCACCAAGTCCCCCTGTAGACATCAGGGTCAGCAGGTGGTCCAGCAGGTGGTCCAGCTGGGAGCAGTGCTGCAGTGGTTCAGATCCTACTTAACAAACATATGGTTCCCAGTTGTGACTGATGACCAGTCCTCCACTTCAGCACCTTTGACCTCTGGTGTGCCTCAGGGATCCATGGATCTGTTTCATTTTCTCTATACGTGCTGTCATTAGGATCAATAATCCACCACCGTAACGTCTCCTTTTAAATGGACGCAGATGATCCTCAAATCTGTCTGCCAGTTCTGCCATCATGAAGTTCACTAGGATCCATCCACAGATGCTGAGAGGACCTTCAGCTCTGGCTGTGTCATCATTCCCTCCATCTAAATGAGAGTAAAACACAACACATCATTTTCCCTCCTACTAAACCATCCAGTAGAAAACCATCTCCTGGTGTCTCAGGTGCTGGTCCCCCAGCCCCTCACCTTCACCAGGTGATCCAAAATCTGGGTGTGACTTTTAACGACTGTTTAATAAACAGATGGACTCAGTTATGAGAGCCAGCTTCCACTTCTTGCCAAAGTCAAGACTTTTTTAAGCTGTGGTGACCTTCAGAAATCTAAACTAATGTCCTACCTGTTTAGGCAGCAAGTAGTGACTTTTAAAGGTGACTTTTAGCATTTTCTTTCATAAACCTTTTTTCGATTGGGATTTTATTTGGGTTTTTCTAAGTAATTTTTAGTTTTTAATGTGTCTGATGACTGCGGATTATCTTGTTTATCTTTTACTTGTTCTTAATTGCTGTGAAGCACTTTGGTCAACCTTGTTTCTTTCAATGAGCAATACAAATAAAGATTGATTGATCGCTTGATAATTTTATGTAAAAATGTTGCAAGTTTGCACAAGATTTTTGAAACACTCAGAAAAAGTCAAGATTTTTGAAGATAAAGTTGGTCTGAATTTGAATTTGGGATTTTTACAACAGAATTCTGCATCGCTACAGAAATAAGATCTGATGATTTAAGGAAATTTGAATTTTTTTATGACAAAAGTTGGCCTTTTTACAACAAAGCTTCTATCGTGGAAAATCTGTAATTGTGCAAAAACAAAAAAATTTTTACAATACATAGTTGTACTGAGTCAAAATAAATAAATATATTTTTAAAAGGTTTGTGATTAAACAACATAAAGTGTCAATTATATAAAATTTACAATTTGGCTTGTTAAAGTCACAAAAAAAGTCGCAAACTTGAAACATGAATACAAAACGTTGCTGTATGATGTGAATGACTCAGTTTTTGAGTCAACATTCAATTTAAGTTGTAGAATTGTATTATATTATATTTTTATATTGCAGCAGCCCAGATGGGTTAAATGTGGAGAAAGAATTTACTCACAAGGATTAATAATAGTAAAGCAGCACATAAATAAATAAAAATAATAGTAGTGTTAAGAGTTACATGAAGTATTTTGTAACTTTGGATCAGGACTGATTTTTGTACCTGATTAAATATAAAAGGCGTCTTTTGTCTTTTGTCTTAATGAGCTCTTTTGTACGTTTTCTTCCTCGGTGTCACCTGTTGCGTCTCGTTTGAGTTCTCATCTGGAAAACACCAGAAAAAAACAAAACATCTTTGCACTCAGCTAATGAAGACTGCTGCTCCTGTGTGGGTGCAGTTGGATGAGATTTGATTAAAGTTTCTGATCAACTGAGAGAAAAAGAAAAAGAAATCAAATCGATACAGATATTCCCATTGAGGGATTATCCACAGAGGGAGAAGCTGCCGTTTGATCTCTTAGTAGATCACAAGTCCAAAACTGGGATCCCAGCGACAGGATATGATACCAAACAGCTGGTGGGGAGGTGGGAATGTACGGTAGGTGGAGGGAAAGAAACCCTCTGTGTGACCTCTTTCATCGTCTCCTCAGCGTTTCCCGCCTCTTTGACGAGTGAACATCAGCCTCTCCTCCTTGTTAAGACTATTGATTACTCTGTTGTTCTTTTTTTGGCAATTTTTTTCCCCATTTTCTATCACCCAGTGCTCATACCTAAGTTGCAGTCCTGGGCATTGCACCCTCTGTCTCCGGGGGGCCCTGCACTGGGCTCAGGCTTCTATACCTGAGTAGTGAACAGGCCCTTCTTTTCACCCAAGGGGAGGGGTTTCCCCAGCTGGACGTACCACGTGGAAGGATCACATTATTCCAGCCAGGTCCTCCCCGTCCCATCAGGCACACTGTCTGACCAGGGGTGTGTACCGCCCAGGGAACACATGCAAACTCCAAACAGAAAGGTGCTTTCTCCAACTCAGGATGCTGATGACATGGAGAAGCAAACACGTCTCCAGAACCCACAGCTTCCCTGGCAGGAACTGAACCCAGGACCTTCTAGCTGTGAGGGGAATGTGCTACCCGCTACACCACTGTGCCCCTGATTACTTATTTATTAGTCAGCTCTATTGATCTGCAACAGCAGGAGGAGGTGGAGGGAAGACTGATGATCCTCTGGCTGAAAAACTGATGGTCACTTAGGACGAAGACGAAGAAGACAACGATAACTCATCCGACCTGGACAGACTACCAACGACTGATCCTCGTTTGTCTGGATTCAACTTTGAGTCGTGAACCACAGATGCAGAAGAGCCTGCACCTGGACGCCAATGGACAGCAATATAACCAATCAGAGAAGAGAAAACGTGTGATGTAGTCAGAGTGACAAGCAAAGGTCGTCTTAAAAGTCTCAATTTAAAGAAGGAAAAGATTGTAAGATATATGAAGAACATTAAAGTCTTCAGATAAAGGTTGCAATTCCAATTCTAAAAAAGTCCCAATTTTCCAACTTAAAAGAAAATCACTATTTTACAAGAAAAAAGGTCTGTTTTCTTAAAAAAAAAAAAAAAAACTAATACGTTCTAATGAAAACCTACTGATTTTGCTACAAAATAGTGGTGGGCCCCAAGAGGTTAAAAAAATTCTATATTTTTTTTATGTTTACAATTTTCATTTGAAAAAGTCTTGATCTTCTAAAAAAAATGGAAAACTGCATTTTTATGAACAAATGTGTCTTTTTTCAAAAAAGTGAATTTTCTTGAAAAATAGTGAATTGTGCAATATTGTATCTTTTTTGAAAAGAAGTTAATTTTTTTTAACTAGGGAATTTTGCAATATAGCATATTTTTTCAGTTACCGTAATCAGTAAAAGAAAGGAATAAACAAATAAATAAAAATAAGATTTTCTGAGGAAAATAATTTTTTTGTTTTTTTAGAAAAAGTTTAAATTTTCATGAATATCAGATGTGATTTTCCAGGAAAAAAAATGAATAAATAATGATTCTTAAAAAAGGGGAAAAAAAGCCAAAATTTAAGATGTAAGCTTTTATTCGAGGGGGAGTTACTATTTTCAAGTGTTTAATGTCAGAAAGAGTCAAATTTTATGCAAAAAGTTTCAAAAATTCATGAAAAAGAAGTGGATTTATTCATCAAAAAAAGAAAAAAAAAGAAAATTTTCATGTAAGGTTTGGGTGTTCCAGGGGAAAAAAAATCACACTTTTACAAAGAAAAAGCCAGAATTCTGTGTGGGACAAAAAAGAAAACAAAGAAAAGTTTCAGTTTTCTGACAATGAAAAGTTGATTTTATTTCTTCAAGAAAAAAGTCAATTTTCATGAAGCTAATTTGATTTTACCTCAAAAAAAAAAAAATCAGGAAGCCACAATTTTCTGGGAAAAAGTTACAATTTTCAAAGAAGAAGTCGAAAGAAAAAGATTTGGAGGCTTTAACAGGATGTCCAGATGCAGCAACAATCATCACTAACATGTAATTTAACATAATGAGTTTTCAGTTTATTAACTTATCTTTAATGAAACGCTCAATCATCATTTGAAATATCATAACTCGCATCTTCATCACAACTTCAACTGCTGGTTGTCAATCAAAATACCAAGTCCCTGATTCTGATATCTCATATCTCACTTAACAGAGAAGAGTTTGTATTTAAATAATAACATTTGAATAAAGCCAGCCGGCAGGTCCCCGTCCCTCTCTGCTGTGCTTCAGCTCAGCTTTGCAGAATGGACAGGGGACCAAACCCATCCTACCACCTCAGTTTTTCTGCCCCCTGGGCGCGTTTAAAGACAATTGTAAAACTATAACTAGAACAGCAGCTGGTTTATATCAAAAAGACATGATTTAGTAAACGTTCACAACTTTATAAAAACCTTTTTCTCAAGTTTTTTCTTTGTCTTGTGCAACTGCAGGCTTTTTCTCTTAAAATCAGGACTTTTTACATTACTTTTCTTGACACTCATCTGTCTTTCCCTCTTGGCATTGTGTTATCGTTTGAATGTTCTGAAGACGCCTATTGATGAATAATAATACACTGAAAAAGAAGTCTAAGGAAAAATGGATAAAAACGACCTTTTAAATCAGAGCTCCTTTCAAAACGGAGTCTCACAAATTAAAAATATACAGTACGCCCTTCTGAGCATTAAAACACAGTTCTTCACAGTTCAATTGAGCCGGCGCCTTTCATTTATCTATTTATCATAAGAAAAGATCCTGGGAGTGTACAAGCCTCTGATCAAAGGAAACACTCCTAATCCACCTCATGTGTGAGTCTGTTTGATCGAGACGGTTGTACACGTGTTTTCATCAAAGGACATAAAGCTCCTCAGAAGTACCCAGGTCCTTTCTGAGTGTTCTCAGATCACCAGTAGAGGGTCCCAGTTTAGTTTTCTTTTTTTCTTCTTCTTCTTTTTCTTTTGAAGCTCAGAGCAGCAACCAGAGGAGGAGGCGTTCAAAGAGTTAAAGAGCTGGAAAGTGGCTGCAGACGTTGTTCTCTGAGTAACCTTGATGAGGAATCCTCTTCAGATAGAAGTCCGACTCCTCTGATCGCTGCAGTTCAAAAGGCTAAAGTCAAACTCTGTTTCATCACCATAGTTACCATTAAAGGGACGTTTATTCTGTACTTTCTCAACCATTTCCCTCTAGTTTTTGGAATCATTCCTTTACAAAAAAATAATAGTAATTGAAAAAGAGATTTTATTGTTTTGTTGTTCTCTATCTGTATTGAGGCTTTTTTTCTTTCTTTGTAATAACCAAAGATTTCTCCCGTATGACTGCAAATTTGAATATATATACACACACAGACACACACACACACACAACCACATGCATACACACAGGCAAAGTGTTGC
>JBAMYA010000019.1:9510186-9513421 GCA_037176975.1 Arrhamphus sclerolepis | reverse complement strand
CCCCCCCCCCTTTTAAAGCCACGGCACCCACAGAGAGCTACAAACCAAAAAACACTCTTCCCCCCCACACCGCTCTCTCTCTCTTGTGTGTGTGTGTGTGTGTGTGTGTGTGTGTGTGTGTGTGTGTGTGTGTGTGTGTGTGTGTGTGTCTGCTTCAGTGCTTCAATGCACTTTCCATCAGATTAAGCTGCTAAACCTCTCCTCTAGTACAGTTCGACCTGATGCTTTGGTCTTTTGTGGCCTAGTTGAACCTAAAGAATGTTGATATCAGTGTCTCATTAATTTTCAAGAAATTTCTCAGAAACCAAAGCTTTGGACACATTAAACTTTTCATGGTCTGATTTTTGATCAAGAGGGTAAAGTTTATTACAATCAATACTCTGGACTGCCTAAAGATTCAAAAAACAATCAGTGCATTAGCCGCCATTCTGTTTTACTTGAAACCACGATGTAAACTTCCTGTTTGGTCCTGAAGAGAGAGCCCCGTGATCACCAAACTCAGAAGGTGTGATAACTCCAGGTCCAGAGTGAGGTACAGCCTGAACTGGAGGAAGTTAAGTATCTTGATGTCTCATTTAAGAGTGGGGGGGGGAATGGAGCAGGAGACAGACAGGTGCAGCATCTGCAGTGGTTCAGACTCTGTACTGGTCTGGGAGAAGGTCTTGAGGTAGAGGCAAGACTTTCTGGAGATATGATTTTTCTCAGCCGGCCAGGGAATGTCTTGGCGTCCTCTCAGAGGAGGTGGAGGAGGTTTCTTGGAAGAGGGAGTCTGGGTTGCACTGCTTGGACTACGGCCCCTGCAACTCAAACCTGAATAAACTGGGATGGATGGATGGATGGATGGATGGATGGATGGATGGATGGATGGATGGAGGCAATATCTCTCTGACGCAAATGTGCTTCAACTAAAAATAGTTTTATGCTGTTAAAAGTTCCTCTCCCAAAGGGGGTGCATTTTCTTAGACGTCCATGACAGCACGTTTTCTGCCCATAGGAAGTGCACCAACACACCAAAGTGCACTAAAGTTTTCATTTCGAGGACAAAAACCTGCATGAACAGTTCGTTTCAAGCACTGCTGTGATGGACATACTTTTAATCCTTTTAATGTTTTACATGAAAATGAACACAAATGGAAAGTAGCACTGCAGGGATTTGATCACTAAAATCTGAGCTGACTTTGATCATTTGGCAGAATCTTTGGAGCCCTTTTGCAAAACATCTGTATGAAACCACGTTTTCCTTCGACTGGGCCTTCTTCTCTGAGGTTTGAAACCGCAAGCTGTTTATCCTGACATGCTTGACTTCTTGACAGATTGCAGTTCTGTGGGCATTTATTAACCTTAATGTGAAAAAACACTAATGCATCATTTGAAGAGCATTTTCTTTTTAGCTAACCTAGAGCTCAACCATTTGCTGGAGGCTGAATTTCAAAGGGGGCTTCAAATGAACCCATTTAAAAAGCTAGAGTTGTAATACAAATGCATGAGATTAGTTTAAAATAAATGAATCATGTTGCTGATTATACAAAACTAACCTTGTAACTTTGCATTCACAAATGTTAATGTCTGAACTGAGAAAATACTAACTTGATGAGTGTTCAGGAAATTCTGAGACTTAGTTTTCCAAAAGGCATGCTCAGTACTCACTCCAAAGCTCCAAAAAATTCAAAAATTTGTTTTGTCTTTTTCAAAAAAGGCCGGTTTGCTTGTTTTCATTTCCAGAGAGGCCGATATTTCACAGATGCAGTGTTTCAGCAGACACTGCCTATTTGAAGATCACACATCATGATATCATTACGCCGCATGCCTCTGGCAGCCACCAGCATATGAGCTGGTATGACTCACCTCTCTGCACCCACAAGTGAACCACGCTGACACACATGTAAACATAAACATACACACACATAGCGAGGGTCTGTATGCCAATGCAGGTCACACATTTCTCCAAGGATAGCGAGCGTTTTTGTGTGACCAACCAGAAGCTGACCAGTGATGGAGACAGGTGCCCCACGAAACAGTACAAACATTTCTCATGTGAAGGATTGTTTTTTTTTAATGACATTTTAACAGGTTAGACAGCCAACCATGGCTGATGCTCTGTGGCGAGCAGGAAGAGTGGTGAGAAGGACTGAATACAAGCAGACACACGAGGAGGGAGACGCAGGAGGACTAACAGAGAGGGAGAGTAAATGAAGCTGAAGAGTGCATGCAGAAGCCGCCAAGCCAAGGCTGCATGTATGACCACTCTGAAAAACAACCACCCCTCGCTTTTTCCTGCTCCTTGCCATCCCCTGCCTGGTTACTTTTAAAGAATGTCAGTATTGTAAGCGTATGCATATGTGCACAGTCAGGCTCCAGCTGAAAAACATTAGTCAGGCAGCAAGGAATTTTACTGAGAGCCAGCCTAGCTCATGACAAGCTGCAGAGGAGGAATCAGCTGGTACAGACGGACAGAAAAGTCGGGAAGAGTCTTAAATTGGTTTATTTATTTATTTCCATGCTGAATACCCCTTAATGTATATGCATGATTATGTGTACGAACATCTGATTATAACACAGATGCTGAAGAGTCCAAAGCTCAGGGCATAAGAAATAAGCAATCAGCATGAAGAAGGAGAAAAGGAGATGATAAAAGCTAGCAGAGCAGAACCTTGTGTTTGGTTTCACATGTTAGAATGATCCAAAAAAATGTTTTCAGAATAAATGCAAAAATAGAGGACTGTGGCCAAAGGACAACACAGGACAAAAGTGAAACTTGTAGCAGAAAGAAGACAGAAGACAGACACCTCAGCTTTGTCTCAGCTGAAGGAACAGCTGGGAAGAGAAATAAAAACATGTATTCTTCTCTTACCTCTGCAGCTTAGCGTTGTATCCTTTGGGATAAAGAAAAATGCAACAAGGTAGAAACTTCAGTTTCAGCAGCAAGTCTTTTCAAGGTAATCTACTGTCTCATCTCTATCTGTCAGCCAAATGCAAGCTCGTCGGGCCTCTAGCATGACACTGTCTAGCTACGTGGATTTGTGTAAATATATCCTAGATGGTGATAAATAGTGGTGAGTGAAAGAAGAGTACTATGCTAGAAGGCAGACAGACAGGATGAAACAGGAGAGCAGGGAGGGAAGAGAGCAGACTGAGTAGGATGCAAAAGCTATTCTTTCCTAACATCAGAGCGGCTGGGCTGGATACACCCACCTCCTCAGCATGCATCAAATAGGAGCCTGCTCTATATGTAAAC
>JBAMYA010000019.1:9470186-9507686 GCA_037176975.1 Arrhamphus sclerolepis | reverse complement strand
GACGGTCCAGTGGAGATGGTGATGCTGCTGCTGCTGGATAGTTCAGCCTCCTTTACGCTGGAAAATGTCGCACCCTGTCGGTCCAACCTGAATAGCATTTCCCCTCTGTTTATGATAAGAACATTTATTCTCCAAATATAATTAAACTTAAGTGATAATATATGTCAGATTATTTAGAACTGTACCTAGGGTGATTTCTCTCAAAACAACAGCAACAACAAACAAAAAAAGAAAAAAGAAAATCAAATTAAAAGCTAAAGTAACCAATGAAAATGAACGATGGACTAATTCAATCCCATTTCTCTCACACAATACTTTATTTCTAACTTATTTATTTCTTACTTTATTTATATTTTTCATTCTTGAACTCGCACATTGTTTGTGTTATCTTGATTAAAAAATATCGAAAACTATATCACTGATTTTAAATACTTTTTGGAGGGGAAATGCATATAATTACAAAATATTTTTGCAACATTTTTATTTGTTTTTTTGTTTTTTGTTGTTGTTGTTTTTTTTCGTGTGTTTTGTTGTTTATATAATGAGTTAAAGCACACGTTTCCACTTTTTTTAAATGAATTTTTTTTTCACCCCTACGATATGTTAGTGCCTAAAATAGTATAACTTCTCTTTTCACTTAATGTTTAGCCATACCCAAACAAAGTACTTGTTGGCTACTACATGAGTCACAGTGTTTATTCTGTCATGGCCTCACAAAAACTACAAAAATGGCGTTCGAAAGAGGCCGGCTGGGCCTTCATTTATTTGGGAGTCTTAATATACTCCTGCTGTCAAGACGGTAAATCTGTCTTCTAATATGATCTAACGGAGTTCTCCAAATATTTTCAAGTTTTATGAGTATACGGGATGTACTTTTAATGTCAGTTGTAGTTAATATTTCATATTTTTCGTTTGTTGTTTCAAAGTAGTTACATGTGATTTACCGGCGACGTAACGGCCAGCAGGTCTTCCAGCAGGAAAAAGCGCCAACTTCTGCTGCGCCGCCTGAACAGTGAAACACTGATGTAAAAGGTTTGAAAAGATTGGACGTTTCTGAAAATTTAAATCTGGGATGACTAATTTAGGTAAGTTTTCTTAAACGGGGTTTCATTGAATGCAGTTTTGGCAGTTCGTTTGCTTGAGGCTAGCAGTTAGAAACAGCGTGTTTACTCCTCCCACTGCCTCACAACACCGCACACTGCCGACCCAGTTTTGTCGTTGTTTTGTCCGCAAAGTGTTCGACAAAAGCGGCCAATTATGGACTGTTTCGGTGTTGTCGACATTCCCCAAAGTTAAATGGGCAGCAAATGTACACCAGTTATAAAGGATGGAGTCGTCACAGAAACCTCGTTAAGTCGGTCAGTTAATGTGTTATATAATGCTTATTTCAGTCAGTGACTGCGTTTGGCTTATCAAACCAGAACTGTATGGATTGATCAGATCGAAACAGTTTCCTTGTAGTTACATAACCAAAGCGTAGACAGAAGTGCGTAGTTACGTTCATTCCTGTTGTACTCTCATGGCGCCCACAGAAATCACTTCTTGCACTTCTCTCCTTTTGCCAGTGGGGTGCGCTGTTGCGTCTTTTTAAGAGGAGAGGAAAAAAAAAGGTCCATCCTCAAGGTGCCTGAGAAAAGATGCCAAGTCTACAGGGTGAAAATGTTGTGGCCACGCAGGGAAGCCCAGTGAAGAAGAGTAAACTCTCTTTGAAGTTTTTCCAAAAGAAAGAAACCAAACGGGCTCTGGATTTCTCTGAACCTCAGTCAGATGAGCCAACAGCAGCAGCAACTGACCCAGAAGAGCCTGAAGCAAGGTAGGTCTGTAGGGCTCTTGATTAGTTTAAGACGGGTCACACACAGCTGATAATTCTAATTTAAAACTCTTTGGGATACAGTGATGCTTCTGACTGACATGTAAACGGTATAACATCATATGTCAATGTCTACATAATCTTGATCAGTTTTTTATTTTTTAAAATCAATCCCAATTCTTATCTGTATTTGACCTTTTGGGAACCGAAGTGCCCCCCTCACTTTTATGAACTTTTGTTGACTGTCTTTAGGTGTGTGGAAGGGTAGAAAAGAGATTATAAACCATACTGGGTTAATTCATATTGTAAACGGGAAAGGAGGCATTTTAATTCCATTGAGGTCTTACAATCCTACTTTTTGACACACATACCCTTTTAAGAAAAAAAAAAAAAGCAAAATCATTCAGTGTTTAACTAATAGTATATAGACTGGAAAGGAAATGACAGCAGACATTTTTAATAGATTATATTCCTATTTTATGTGACATAGAATCATTAAATCTTATATCCCCTACACATGCAGCGAAATTCTGATTTTTATGTGATGTCAGCAGGCTAATATTTACACTTTTGATCTGTCAAACTACAAAAGTCAAATTATAAACTTGTACTGTGTCTTGCCTCACAAGTCTAATATAAAAGAAAACTATGGATGCTGACTGTAATCAAGCAACTGTCCTCTGATTTTCTTTTTTAATTCTTCACTGTTCTGCAGCGGGGACCAGGTGGTCCACGGTCCTGCTCCCTGTCCAGCTTCACCTGGGGTTCCTCCACCATGCCAGAAGAAAGAGAACTTGTTGCCATTCGTAGGCTTCAACAACCTGGGCAACACATGCTATTTGAATAGTGTCTTACAGGTGGGTCATTAGATAAAAAGGGTGATTTTTATTTATTTATTTATTTTACATCTTAAAATCTACAAGCAGAGCCAGAAATCTGAGACCACTGATGTAGGTATTGCATAGCTTTTCATTTCTGGAGAAGAATGTAATGTTTTTAGCAGCATCTCAGTATTTGTTTCCCTCTGTTAAGCAGCACTCAGTGACTTCTCTTTTACTGAAATACTAAGAAGTTGCAGACAAAACGGTGTTTTCTGTTGGAACAGCTTCAGGTTGGAGATAAGTGGCTCCACCACGTGTTTGTTGTCCTGAAACTGACACACTGTGTCCAGATCAGCTCATTGTAGCTTCTATGTAGAGGCAGTGTTTGGATGTGTAAAGCAAGGCTGTGGAGGTTTTATCACACAGACACTCGTATTATCTCCTCAGCAACACCTGTTCACACAGAGTCTGTAGCTGCACTTTCATATTTCACCTCGTGTTTGGAGTAAATGAAAAAACATCTACCCTTTCATACGCAAGGACACAACATAAAACAACAGCCCTCAAGCCTCCAGCTGCACAGTAATTCAGCTTCTTAATAGCCAGAATAACATTTGAATGTTTTATATAACATTAAAAGTTATGTCACTGTGTTGACATTGGTGTCATTTTATACTATACTAGTTAAGTAGTTAATCCATCCTTGTTATCTGTAATGTTGGGGGGTATTTAAAGATTCTCAGCTGCTGGTTTGTGTATTATCTGATTTTTGAAAGAGAGTGGGGAAATGTGTTGCAGCACCCACCCGATTTCTAGACTGAAGCTGTTTCAGGAGGTTGGTTTTGTTGCAGTTCCTCCACTGACAACTAGGTGCTGGCTTCAAAACAGAGCAAATGTCCATTGACTCCCATGTTAAAAGTTCCAACTTTGCAGCAGATTTAATTGTATTTACAGTCTGGTAGTTGCAGGCTCACAACGCATCCTTCATGTTGATAAAGGAGTGGCTTTGTTTTTACTTTTTTCCTGTAAGGACACCCCGCAAACCGTGGCTGAACTGTGTGATAGTGATGTTAGCTTGTCATCCCTTATCTCTGTTTGCTCAGGAGAGGAGCTGCACGTGAACTCGTATTCTAAGTCGCTTTATGTGCAACCACAACTGAGATTAAAAGCCAGCCACTATCCAAGCCTTGTTGTTGTTTTTTTATCACCTGTTAATGTTAACAGCTGGTGTAACATTTTGATTTCTTCTGCAGGTTCTGTATTACTGCCCAGGGTTCAGAGAAGGATTGAAGAAGCTCTACAACTTGTCCAAACGAAAAGACAAGTCAAAGGAAGAAACTGATAAAAATGAAGAGGTTGGTACATGGGAACTAGTGTAAAATGTCTTTTTACAATTTTATAATTGAATCAACAGCATCAAGTCAGAATTGTAGGTGAATTGTGTCATTTTAATCGTGAAATGCACAAGAGAAAATGTGTTTATTTTGAAATTCAAGGATCTTTCTATCCGCTGATGTTTTTTTGCCGTCAGCAGTCGGATTGTGTGTCTGAGATGCTGCCAGCTCACATTGAGCTCGTTGGGAGTTTCAACAGTCTAATAACGTCAGTGGAGGAGCTGCAGTCTGGCTTCCTGCTCAACCCTGAGAGCTTCAGTGAAGGAGAGCTGGCCACCCCGCCCCGTAAAGTACTGCACACGCTCAGGTAACGTATTGATCATTTTATATTCTCGCTGTTATTTCTTTTATTTAATCCCAGCTCCTACCAACACTGTTGTGGTAATTCTCCATCATTTTCAGTTTCTTAAACTCAGCAGAATTAATTTGAAGCCTAATCATCCATTTAAATTGTCGTTTTCCCACCAGTTAAGTGTTAGTTTGTTTTTACAGACGGCTGAACCCCATGTACGAAGGCTATCTCCAACACGACGCTCAAGAGGTTCTGCAGTGCATCCTGGGATATATTCAAGAGGCTTGTGACACCATCAAAAAGGAGCAGGAGTTGGAAAGGTCGGATGGTGATGGTGCCAGAGAAGATAAAGTGGAGAACAACATCCATTCGCTCTCCAGTTGTTCTGGGACAGAATCCAAACCTCCCACAGACGAGGACTGTCAAGTCAGCGGCAAGAGGAAGAGCGACACCGAGGTGGGAAATGCCAAGAAGAAGCCAAAGTCTGCTAAATGTAAGAAATCTGACACTTCAGAGGACGACATCTGCAGAAACGTACCCCTCACCCGCTCCAAGAGGAAGTCTTCCAGTGACATCACGGTGGACAGTGCTCAGAATAAGGATGGTGATGAAGAGGGAGCAAAGAAAATGAATAAAGAGGAAGAGGACGTAGAAGAGGAGAAAGATGAAAAGACAAATGGGAAGAGGAAGAAGAGAGGTAAACTGAGCTGGTTGAGACCGTCTGGGAAACAGCCAAGTATTTTCTCCAAGTTTTGCAGCGTGGGAAAGATCAGCTCCACAACTACGAAGAACAAAGCAGAGCAGGAAATCAGGCTGATGGATGAGCAAGATGGCGAGAGCAGAGAAGACCTGCCGGCTGAAAATAAGAATGCAGAGAAACATCAAGGTATGACCTGTAAGAGGCAGGACACATGCACACATGAGGAGAAACTTCAAATTAAAAAAATAATGGCAGTTCATGTTCATGTCTTTTAAAGCAGCTCACCAAACTGTGTCTTTGTGTTTCTGCTCATTTTAGGAGGTCTGGGTTTGATGGAAAAGTTGTTCCAGGGTCAGCTGGTCCTGAGGACTCGATGTCTGGAATGTGAGAGCTTTACAGAGCGGAGAGAGGACTTCCAGGACATCAGTGTCCCCGTCCTTGATGACCAACCCAGCAGCCCCGGAGACCTCCCTGAAGGTGAGGATTTTTACAGCCTCAACTGAGGAAAAACGTTGTTGTTCTTAAAACTTAAAAACGGCACCGTGATCAAAATAAAGGCAGCGGTACCGGGATTCAATGAAGGCTCTGGGTGTGAAATTAAAAATGTGTTTTTGCTTTTTGGAACATTATTGTTAAAAGTTACACCTATAGAGGAATAAAATTGTTGGGGAAACAATCAAATAATATATAATGGCTTAAAAAGATCAGCATTCGTTACATTTATGTCATTTGTTTTCTTCAGTTTCTCCAGACCCCAAACCAGAGTTGAAGACTCTGCAGTGGGCCATCGCCCAGTTTGCTGCGGTAGAGCGCATCGTTGGGGAGGACAAATACTTCTGTGAGACCTGCCATCATTACACTGAAGCTGAGAGAAGCCTGCTGTTTGACAAAACCCCTGAAGTCATCACCATTCACCTGAAGCGCTTCTCTGCCAACAGCTTGGAGTAAGTTCTAAACCTTCTCTTCCGTCTGAACATACCACCGGTGGAAATATCCCTTTGTGAAGTCACATAAGAAACATTCAACAATTCCCTTGTTTTTCATTCATAATAGGTTGAACCTTTTTCTGTCATTGATTAATGAAGCTTTAGTTTAGACATCCCCACACATTTATTAGCTAATACTTCATCAGGGTTGAGGATTTTTTTTCTTCACCAAATCATTTGTATCTTTGAAGAGGCAGTAAGTAGTCTTAATGTTATTTCCTTACCTCCCTGTTTGTTTTGGTGCAGGTTGGACCCATATGCAGGCCTCTCTAAAGTGAACACTCCCTTACATACACCGTTGACCTTATCTCTGAAGGAGTGGTGTACGAAATCTTCATCTACTGAAGGCCAGCACTACCAGCTGTTTGCTGTGGTCATGCACAGCGGCGTCACCATCAGCAGCGGCCACTACACTGCCTACGTCCGCATGTCCGACCTGAGAGATGAGAGGCTTTGGCTGCGGGACAAAAAAGAAGCCGAGGTGGAGGAAGAGGAGAGAGAAAGTAAAGAGGGAGTGAAGAAAGCTGGAACGGTGGACTACGATGATGGAGAGGTGTCCTTCAGCCTGAATGCAAGAGGACAGAGATGTGCGAGTTTGGCCAACACTAAACCAGGGAGCAAAAAGCTATCAGAGGGTGGTGTTGGACTGTTGGGAGGACAGAGGAGTTTGTCCAGTTGTGACATCGGGAACAGCAGCAGCAGCAAACACAAAGGAAAAGCAGCCAGCGGTGGTGCATCAGAGGGATCAAAACGGAGAAAGAGCATCAACAGTTCAAGGCAAAACGCTGAGGCTGGACTCAAAAAGGAGCCCGAGGAGATATCAGTGACTTCCTGTGATAGGATGGAGGCCGTGGAGCTGCAGGCGAAGAGCAGCCTCCTGGAATATGAGGGGAAGTGGCTTCTGTTTGATGACTCTGAGGTGTGTCTGTTTGAGGAGGAGGATTTCCTGAGAGCCTGCTCCCCTGAAACGAGCTCCTCCTCCACACCTTAC
Source organism: Arrhamphus sclerolepis (assembly GCA_037176975.1). NCBI lineage: Eukaryota > Metazoa > Chordata > Actinopteri > Beloniformes > Hemiramphidae > Arrhamphus > Arrhamphus sclerolepis. Next base: position 9,500,692 of record JBAMYA010000019.1, on the reverse strand, counting down.
CTGCTGTTCTACAGAAAGATACCTGAGCTCGGACGCTAAAACGAAGGCCTTTTGGCAGCTGAGCCCATAGATGAAAGGTGGATTCACTTTCAGATATGCTTTCGTGCCAAAAATGACTTCTGTTGCCATCTCAACACCTACACTGACTGTGTTCCAGCCCACAGCGCTGTAGCTGCAACAGTATCCTCATGTGGGACCAAAGCCTTTTCCATTCTTTTGTACGCTGGACTCACTTTACGGACGTTAACGGGAGTCAAAGTCTTGTTTTAGAGCTAAAGTTTCAAGAAGTAAAAACTTCAAAATGGTTCACAATGTCTTTCTTTTCTTATTCAGTATTTTTCAATGTAATTTTCACTCTCTAAAACAATATTTTCTCAAAACAGTTTATCCAATTTAGAAATTTCTTTTATGTAACTGAAATCTAAAATTAGTTCTACTACTATGGTAAAGAAACGTGCAACATCGGGCAGAATAAAAGTGACGACGGCAGCAGATACAGGATGGAAGGGTAATTACTGCAAAAGTTTGGGCAGATCTTTTGCACTTGCCAAACTGATGCTCGTCAATAAAGCTGTAAGATTGTTTTTTATACAAATTTTAGTATGAATCATGTTTGTCCAGCCAGTATTTTAAATCTGAATTTATTTAAAGCTTATAAATTAAGCTGTAATTGAGTTTTATAGTGTAGAGATCAAGACGGGGGGGATTAAACATTCAGTCATGCACTGACTGGCACTGCATATCTTTTATTTTTGTTTTTTTTCCCCTCCTCCTCCATGAAATTGGAGAATTTTTGTCTTGAGCTGCAAGCACACTTAAACGTTGGCCATTTGTTATATATGTTCATAATGGTCTCCAAGCCAGAATCTGGAACAAGTTACAAGCAGGATTTTTGTGGTCAGAACTTGATAAGACGTCCATAAAAATGGACAAATTGTACATCTAGAAGTGAATGTCAGTCTCTCCCCCAGTTATCAGTCATATTACATAAAACACAGAGTCGGTGTGACCTCGACGCCTACAGGTGATCTTGTTCTTGGTTTTATGTCGCTATGTAATACTTTACAAAAATGCATCATTATTCCAGGATGAAACGAGCCACAAGTGTCATTTAAACTACCGTCCCCCGGCTGTAATTCACTCTGACTTAGAGGTTCATACTATAAGCAATAAAGTTTTTATCTTCACGTCCTCTTTGTTGATTCTTTTGGTTTGAAGGCAACATAAACACAAGAACGGCTCGTAAACAGAGTCACAGCACACCGTCTGAACATTAAAATATTTATTTAGTAAAATATTTAAAATAAAACAAAACTACATAAAATTATACAAGGATGCTTTGAGTACCTAATTTTAAAACATTGTAGCTTCACTTAAAATAATAAAGCATCATGATAAATACTGGTACTTTTTTTTTTTTTTGCCGTTTTATTTTTTCTGCCCACCACTTTTGAAATACATAAACTTTCAAGTTGTAAAATGCATCGCTACACCATAAAAAAAAAGTGCACACATGATTTTTTTTTTTTTTCTTTTTGACACATCGTACATAATTAAAAAGACACCTTGACTTTTAAAATAATACTTTTTTTCTGCAGGCTCCTAAAAACGTAAAAATGTTGGTGGAAAAGAAGGTTTATGGCACTTAAAACTGATCTCAGAGCAAAGTTCGTACCGAGCTGTCCGTCAGCTGACGGTTTCGTTGGTAACAAGTAGGGTTCACATTAGCTTTTTAAGGTAACACAGAAAAAAAAACATCCCTACTGTGATGCCAAGGTATCTCTTTAATCTTTAAGATCCATTTGTTCACTTTGCCAATTGTGTAACAGTTCGTCTGTAAACAAATTAAGACACTGGAATGACGTACCAAGATGCAACTCTTTCAGCCTTTCTTTTTACACGCTTTTTAAAGCACTGACCACCTTTCAAGAGACACTCATATTTACACTTGAATAAATTAATATTGCAATTTCTGGTATGTTTTTGTGTGAATGAATGTGTATATATGTGTATATATGTGTGTGTGTGTGTGAGAGAGAGAGAGAGTGCATCCGCTTCATCTTCAAATATCAAGCTTGCGAAGACTCAGTCTGCTGAAGGAATCTCTGCAAATTGATTAAAGAAAATAAAAATAAAAAGCTGTTTAGAGACAGAAAACAGCTTTTCAGCGTTGACATCTTTTTAACTTCCCCCATGTTAAACATTTAACATAAATTTACCATTTTAAGGTTTGATAAACTCAGAGCCGGCAGTTACCATCCAGAGATCCAAAGGTAAAAAGATATTTGTCAGTCTCACTAAATATGTGATAAACCTGAGACAAATATGCTTCCAAAGATGATTTTTAACTTCATATCTGTCCATCTCTCTACTAATGTAACTATATCTATCCATAACTAACTCTAGATCTAAACTAGAACTACTTTGCTTTTACTAACAAGAAATGTTGACATCCCAAAGCATTTACTTTTTTTTTTTTTTTTAATTTCCTAATTATCTCATAAGGACAAAACCACAACACAAAACTACCTTATCAAGCTGTCCGTTTGCTGCATGATTATTACAAAGGCAAAACAAACAAACAAAAAAAAAACTAATTTAAATGAACACTCAAAGGAAATGATCAAACATACTCTCTCACACACAAATGAAACCTGAGACGACGTGTTCTGTTACCTGTGAGAATTAACCTGGAGGACAGGTTTATAAAGCTGAGGGATCTTCCTGTTGATGAGGGGCTGCAGCGCCTCCTTCAGTCTGTGGTAGTTCCTCTCCAGCTCCCTCTGGTACTCTTTCTGGTCGGGACCAATCAGGCTCTTGTTCTTCCGAAGGGCATCTTCACACCTTTGGCAAAACTGGGATGTAAGTTCTAGAACAGACCTACTGGTGTTTATAAGCTCACCAACTGTCAGAGAGCTCACAAGCCCAACAGCTCATTCACAAGATCCTCATCAATCACCATCCATACTGTACCTCTTTGTGAAGTCTTTAAAGCACAACCGTAGCTTATTGTGGTGTCTGTACAGTTTTGGGTCACTGGGGATCTCTGACAGGAACACCTGAGCTACCTCCAAAGGACCCTTAGAAAACCACAGCATCTGATCAACGCCAAGTTACTTCATGTGCTGTCATTTTTTCTTTGATCTATTCTTGCATGTCCTACCTGGTTTACAGTCGTGCCCACTGACCCCTGGAGGACCATTTGCAACATTTTAGCATCAGCAGGGTCCTGGTGGGTGGCGAACGCCAGCTCCTGAGTCTTCTTCTGCATGTCCTCTATCGCCACCTCTATAGGCGTGGATATGATCTGGAAAATAACATTTGAGACGCTTCACATGTAAAAGTTGACCAACGAACTGCACACTCCAACTGTTTGAAACTCTTTCCTCTTCCTCTAACGACAGGAAAAGTCTCAGCTCAGTTAACCGTTCCCCCACCTCCTCTTTGTGTATGATGTTGATCCGTGTCTTGATGTAAGGGAAGGCGTGCGACGTGGTGAGGATGGTCTTCCTTTTAAACTGTTCGTGCAGGTCCCCGTGGGCCCGCCCGTCCAGAGTGAAAGGAGTGCAGTAGACAAACCGCCTCAGGTTGTAGTTCTTGTCAAAGTACGTGATTCGGTCCTTCATCTCGTAAGTGTCAAAGTACGGCTCTACATACGTGATTTGGATGAACGCCTGCAGGAAGCAATGCAAATGGTTTTATTTTATTTATTTTGCATGGAGGTGTGTGCTTGTGCCGGCACTAACCTTGTTGGGGTCCAGCTTGCACTTGTCGACAGGGTTGGAGTCTTTAATGACTTCTACTTGGTCCTCTCCAAATCGTTCCCCGTAGAAGCCCTAACAGAAAACGGAGCAGAGCAGGGCCTCGTCAGTCCTGGTGAAGGGCCACTCGAAGCTAGCGTGATGACAGGATAACGAAGGTGCTGTTTACCTCCAGCCTGTGAGAGATTTCAGCCAGCTTCGTGATGGCAGGTTCTTTGTAAACAAACTCCTGCTCGTCCAAGTCTCCAAACTTTGAACCGTAAAATCCGACTCTGAAGTACGTACCAAACATCCTCTTCCCGTCCTGCGACCACACAATAGTAACCGTTAGAGGAAAGTCCTTGGGTTAAAAAAACAAACACTTTACAAATGTAGTGAAAATGTTTACATCTGATTGTTTTTACACATTTCAGTGAGAAAGGTTTTCGCCCCATTTTTACTTTCCAGTGTCTACAGTTTATGTTAAAGACTGATCTTTAAAAGCAGAATTTCTAGTCTCCCCTGAGATGTTCTATTTGGTTCAGCTCTACGTTTTATGTTGTCTTGTTACAGCGTAACATTTTGCCTTTACAGTTAAATGTACCTAAAATGTGTGCACTAACACCAATGAGCACAGCTGAACTGCAATCAAACTGAGAAAGGAAATGATGGGAGGAGGATGCATCAGATCCCAGCTGTGACTGCCATGCTGAAGAAGCTGATCTTCTGAACGGTCATCTTCTAATTAGACCACACACGCCCTGACCTCTGGTCTCTGCTGACGAGCAGAACAATTTTCAGGTCACATACACCCGACTAGGTAGATATTAAAAACTAAATATGAATGGAGGCCTTCCAACAGCAGCCACGTCCAGATCCTTCCTGGACAGGTGGTTTCAGACAGGTCAGGGTGTGTGTGGTCTAATTAGCATATGACCAATCATACAGGGCCTCATCCTCCCGCTCCGCTTATAGGCAAACTTCTGAGTGGACATGAGCTTCGAGAGCTCTTTGTCTCCACTCAAAACAGCTTTTTTTGTCTCGTGACTCTTAAATTTGTGCTCTCCACACGTGACATTAAACACACTGAACACGATTTATGTGTTTGCAACACAAAGCTACTAGTGTGAATCTGTTTATTGGAGCTCTCCCTTTTTGACTAAAATATTCTTCCATAATATTTATTCTGAAAAGAAATCACCAAATTGCATCATAAACCTCTTTGCTGCTTTTCTCTGGATAGTATAAACAAAAAAAAAAAAAAAAAACTGCACAGCTTCTGAAAACCTTCTGACAGTCCCGTACATATTATTCATGATGGAACTGCGAATACTGAAAAGATGTCTTCTCTAAATGTTTGATGTTGACACAAAAATAAACTTTAGCTCTTCACAGTCGCATAGGAAGAGAAGTAGTTTAAGATTCATTCAGAAAACAATCAAAAATGTAAAAGTAAATACCCACTTAAACTGTTTTAGACACAACCTATAATTGTAGTACAGCCAAATGCCCAAAAGAAAGGCCAGATGCCTCCACATCTTCTTTTTCAACAACTTTTCACCATCCACACAAAGGATAAGTAGGTACAAACAACCAAAGTTCACCTATTTTTCAAACACCATCAACTTTTTATTTATTTCTCCCAAAATCAGCCATAAATGGCAGTTATCCACCAAAAGAATCATGAGCAGCAACATTTACCAAAGAATAAAAATAAATATGAATCAAAACCATTTACAGTTAATCCAGCCATTCAGTTGCATCTTTTATACCTAATATCTTCAGTGACCAAAAAAAGAAAAAAAAAGCGATCATCCAGCCTGCACAGGCCTGAGCTACGAGGCAAATCGCAACGTCTGGTGGCTTCAAGACAAAGTTTATTCTTAGTGTGAGGATGTATAAAGGTGTAATCAGGTATATGCAAGTGTGCACGCACGGCATGAAAAAGGGGAAAGCTGTGAAAGTCCTTTTAACCAATAAGATTAGATTATTAGATTATTAGATAACTCATCTTAGTAGCTCTTCAGGGCAAATTCAACAAAGAAAGCATATATATTTTTGTTTCAATTACTGTTTTAAAGAATATTCATGAAGTATTTTAGATGCCCTGAAAACTGAGGAACTTACCAAAACACACAATTAAGTAAAGTGGGAAGGAAGGGTCAGCAACCGTAGAAATCAAAAAGGAGAAAACAGAACAAATTTTAAATCGGGATTGGGTTGCCCCAGAAAATTTCAAAAAACAATACAAACTGGTATATCCACTGAATTTGAAAAAGAAAACAAACTTGATTTGGAAGAGACCATGCAAAGGCAGACAGCGATGAAATAAAGAAAGAAACGAACAAAAGATCCACAACCTTCAACCCACCATGCTCTTAATGCATGTCCAAATGAACCAACAAGGTTTTTTTTTCTCCATTTCATGCAACAAACCATAAGAACTCAGAAGTTAATGCTGTTAACAAAAAGACAGGATGGATGAACAAAAGCAGGGGTCGATTTAGTTTAAACCATTAAAAGGAAAAACAGTAATAAAACAAATAAAAATAAAAAGGGATATCAATTAACCCTGAGATTACTGTGAGTTGAACCCTCTTTGGTAGGAGGAAAAAAAAAACAACCTGATTTAGTAATTTGGTTCCAGCTTCAACCCAAAGTTGGCAACATCCTCATTTTAAAGGTTAATTTGATTGATCCGTGACTAGAGCAGGAGGTCTAACATCCTTCATGTAAAAAAACAAAAACCAGTACACTGAAATCGAGCCCTGTGGATTAGGATGAGATGAGATGAAGTGTGAAGGCACACTGTGCCAGTCAATGAGTGTGCTGAGTGACACATCAACAGGCAGACAGAAGGTGGGTGAAGTGCAGATTGTGCAGATGTTGCATTCGCATAGACTTTTGTCATTAGTGTTACACAGCATGGCTCCCATGCACAGCCTATCAGCACTGTCACATTAAAATAAATAAATAAATAAATAACCCCTCCTAAACAAGACGAGGAGGGAGGAGACAGGGAAACAATGAGGGTGTTGCTGATTGGACAGCAACTTTCCCCACTGAGGCAGACAGTTGACATTGTCTGCAGATGTTAATGGGCTGGATGTATGGAACAAAGCAAAGAGAGCAACAGAATGCCCACAGCTAGCAAATAAAAAGATGTAAATAAACAGAAAAAGATAAACATGAGCAGGGCCAAGCAGGGACTGTTTTACCACCTACCTCCCAGCCAGTACTCTGTGTAACAAAGAAAATACAAGACACGTGAACGACAACACATATAAAACCCTCTCCCTCCAAAAACTGTGGCGCGCACACACACACACACACACACACACTCACACAGAATGTTACAAGGAGATTGTACACTTTGAAACTGATCCAGGTTACAAAGTTGTCCAGCTGGAGAGCAGAAAATCTGACCTCACACAAAAGTATGAGAAACAGACGAGGCCAAATACTATTAAACTGTTAATTATCATTATTATCGCAAATCCAAAACTTTGCGAAAGCAGTGGCCTTTTACATCAGACAACTGTCACCATGGACACACTGTCAACAGACAACACTGAATCACATGACTGGCCTTTAACGAGAACAAACTTGGAGTCTTTTGTGGCACCTCATACATCCTTAATAAATTAATAAAATAAAAGCATGTAGGGTGTCAGACAAAATGAATAAACATGCTAAACAGAAATGCAAAAATAATTACATCATGCAAAACTGCGTCTTCTGAAGCTCTGCTGATGAAGCTTTGTACTCAGTGCAACCTAACCTTATTAAAAGAAACCTTAACAGTTTACATCTTAGTCCTCATCTATGTGACTGATCATGTGTATGATGAAGGTGTATTTTATGCAAAAGCTCATACATGTGTAAAGTTTTCAGGTTTTTATCGTTAGAACAAGCCCTTAACATGCGGCATGGTAATAATTTGCAAAAATGTTACCACAAAATTCTTGCTAGATATACACAAAACTCTCTAGCTGCAACTGTCTCACATCAAAAGAAAATAACAAAAAATGAAATGATATTTGGGTCACACTGAGGTGAACATTTCTCTTTTTAATATTACATAAATTCTGTTTTCTTGGCTCCTCAAATCATGGAGCCTGGTGTGGAGAGAAAGTCCTGTTTGTGTGTTGTGTATTTACCTGATGGACTATTTTGCTAAAGGCTTCCTGCAGTTTACCATGAATGGTGGCTAGCTTCTTTGCATCTCTGTTGGCTTCATGGATCGGGATCAGTACCTTGTACACTTCGTTCACTGCCTCATACATGCCGGCCTGGAGGGGAGAGGAGCATGAACATCAGTGCTGATTTGTCTGTAACCAAAGATCAACACTCTAACAAAATGAAAACTAAAATAAGGATGTCTGGACATCCACTTAGTGTTTTGTAGTGAACTTAACTCACAGCTTTGGAAAATGTGAAATCTATAAAATCATTGTTACATGACCAACACTCTCCTGACTGACATGTACTGTCATACAGAATAACTTTTTTATCTAAAATAGGTTTAAATATTACATTAGCTGATCTAATGATCCATCTCTCACCATGGAGAAAGAGGCAGCTGCCTGCTCCAGGAGGCCTACAAGACCAATTTCAGTGAAGTACTTCCCCGAGCAGATGCCCTCCTCGTCTGGTGACACCACGTCGTCAGAGACTGCAGATTCTTCCAGGATATTTGAGGAGATATTCTACACATACATACAAGGTGCAAGCGACATTCATTAGCAGACTTTAAAAAGCCATGCTGATTACACTCATTTATTTTATTCTACGGCTGCTTTTTAATTACTGATGGTTTTTAATATTACTGTTTACAGTATATTACTGCATCTCCTGTTTAGCGCTCTGCTGCTGGAACTCTAATTTCCCTGAGGGAACCTCCAAGGGACTTAATAAAGTTCTGCCTAATCTAATCTCTATTCAATACTTACCTGAAAGGTGACACAGCCTACAGGGAGATATTTTCGGTCCTCAAGCATGCTCAGGTACTCGGCTACTAGAGCAGCGCTGTGCACCAGGCACTGAGCAGCCTCAGCATGGTTGTTCCTCTCTGAGTGTTTTCCAGCCATATTCTGGAGCCACGTTAGCCGCAGGTCTGGAGATGTCTGGTAACCTTTCGCAATCCTAATAGTGGACCCAGAAGGCCAGACAAAGTCAGAACACACACAGGAGAGCATACAGCCAACAACATGGTGATTATACCGGAGAGCAGAACTGTAATGGAGAAGAAGCTTCTAGATGAGCTGTGTTTTGTACCTGTACATGAGATCTACCAACATCTCAGGATCCTCTTGATGTTCTTTCATCTTTACTGTATCTGACAGGATCATGTGCAGATTAAACACAAGGTCCTGGACCTAAAAGTAAGATTACAGATCTCAGGATGTAAGTGTTTATTTACCAGAAATAATCTGAAGAACTAAGTGCTACATTGTGTTTTCCAACTAGTGTTCTCTCACTGGCAGGTAGAAAACAAGCTTATATTTGAATAATTCAGTACCTGGTCTGGGAAAGTGGTCTCCCTTAGTTCCAGGTCTTCTTCTGCATAGGTAAGGATGGTCTTCAGAGAGCGACGGAGAAACTCCTCATTGAAATTCTGTGACGTTCCCACCAGTGAGGACAGAGACATGGTCACCTGCATCTTCACTCTTGCAAAATTCTAAAGTGGCAAAAAAACAAAACAAAACACAAACACCTTTCAAAAACAATAATTGTGCCAAGGCCATAAGCTGACATGTGACAGACTGAGACTAAAATAACTATGCAGTAAAAACTTCCTACGCAGCTCAGTGTGTGAGTAGTCTCACATTTACAAAAAAAAAAAAAGCATATTATTCATCCACGAGCATACCAGACGAGCATGCTGAATGGAGTCTTTGCCAAATACGTTGATGAAAATACTATGCAATACTCAAGTATGTGCACAATTTAATACTAGTAGTGCCATTATAACAGCTTCAGATGTTTTTAATCTTGTCACCCAACTAAGACAACTAACACCACAGAACATTTAGAACTGTCAAGCTTTAGTTCTGCAGATGTACTTACATTGCCGATCTCAAAGTTCTGCCTCATAAGGAGGTAGAGGGAGGCACTGGCGTGTGATCTGATGGTACTTATGCTACTGCTGCAGCTCCTCAGAAGTCGCAAGCACAAATCCGCACACTGCTCTGTTTCTTCCTCAAACAGCAGTTCAGGAAACTACATGCATGGCATTAAATACACACAGATTAGCAAATTACAAGTGCATAATCTTGGAATACGTTGTGAAGATTACATGTAATCAGGCCCTCTTAACAACAAATGGTCAAAACTCCAACCTTTGACACCAGAGCTCTCTGTGTGGCAAAACAGTGCTGAAGGTAGAGGGCGCTCTGGTTGCAGGCCATGCTGTGGAGCAGCACCTTCAACACACCTCCCAAGATGCTCTCCTTGGATTCTGTCACTGATACCGTCTGGAGGAAGATGAACAGGGAAAGAGCTTCAACAGAGTTTACACACACATTTGAATTTATATCTGCAAGTGCGTGCGTGCGATGTCCAATATTAAAGCCTTTAACTAACAGTTATTCAAGTGTCTGTTGCTGCACTCCTGTATGTTTAATCACATACCTGCACAATGATCTCCAGAGTATCAAGAATGATTAAGTTGGCCTCTGTTGCAAGGTTGCCATCAATAAGGGCTTCGTGTTCCAGCTCCGCTCTTGTCCTACAATTCAGAAAATAAGGTCTCAAAATGAAATGAAAATACGAATTTTGATAATTTCCCCTTGAATGCTGCATGATTTTGTAATCTCTAGATTCAACCCGTTGCATAAGATCATAAACAAAGTTTGAGTTGGAGCTGGAAAATGCATGTGCTGAATGGAACCTCAGCCAGTTATATGATCTTATATAATCTTTGAAATAAGACACAAAGTAAAGTACTCTGTGTTCCTCAACCCTGCTAAAAACCCAAGGTTACACTGAAAGCTATCCTTTATAAACCAGCATGATCTTTACCTTTTCAATTTACCCACTATAACAGTACATGCTGTTCCATGAAGAGACATTCTGTTTACACCTACAACATCCATGACCAAACAGTTAACAGATCTGAGGAAATTAAAGAGGCTGTTGTCATCTAAATGGCCTTGCAAAAATATCTGAGTTTGAAAGGTAGAAGAAGACTGGCTTTTAGTCATGATGCTCAATAATACTGTTTCCAAAAGAATAAATAATTAACAGAATATGTCTGAGACTTCTCACTATATAAGAGGTAGACACGAGTCACAACCTCAGAACAAGAAGCATACTGGTTAAAAAGCAAAACAGACCCACAGCAACCACTACCAACCCCAAAACATACGCTGTTACCGGGAAAGAGGGACTGGTGGGACGGGGAATTCAGGGGTCAGAACCAGCAGTCTCTGTTGGTGCTTTCATGTGCATGTGAAAACTTAAAAAGTTGAAATGGAGAATAAATTAATGCTAAAGTCCACTAATTACATGAGTGGATATAATAACAGTGAAAAACAAATAAATCAGAAAACTATCAATAATTTGTTTAGAGTCAAGTTCATCTAGTTGGAACCCAACTATGAGGCCATTTACAGTATAAAGTTTGCTTCCACTTCAACTGTCTGACTTTTCGCATACATGACTTTACACCCAAGCAGAGGCACTGAAACGGGGGAGGGGTAGCTGAAAGCAGCACACAACAAATGTGGATCATACAATACCTGACTGATCTGTGACTCCTACATAAACACACAGCAACATGAGAGAACAAATGGAAATTAACAGAAATTAACACTGACGGAGAATTTACAAAAGAACAGAAAAAAATACTGGGGGGGGGAAAAAAACAGCATTCTGTTCTTCTGTAAATCCAAAAGAAAAAATATATAAAACAATGAGTTTGTGAAGGACATGTATCCCTATGTAATATGAAGTTAGTATATCCTGTTAAAAATAATTTACGCTATGTAGCACTTAAATATAGTTTATAATATGTTGCTTTGTGCCTCAAAAAGCATCTTCACATTAAAATGGAATAAATAGTTACTATAGTTGGGAAAAAGTCATCAATTCATATAAGTCTTTGGGTTTGGCTGCGATGCAGAAGTTGGTAAATCAGAAACTGACTTTTCCTTCATCAAAGAGGCAAAATTATATGCAAAAGAAAACATGAAATGTCTAGACTGATGAGAGAAAAGGCAAGATTCTTCTAAATTGAAAGTTCAATCAGACTAACTGGCTGTCTGTAGCTTTAACTGGGTACAGTGTTGTTTTAAAGCTACACTATCAGTGGCACCAAAGAAAAATTCACATCCTCTTTTTAATCCAAAATGAAATGTCTGACCGCTTCAGCTACAAGATGCGAACCATTAAGTCAATTTTCTGGCCTCGTTGAATATTCTCTCTGCATACTTGCAGTGCACAAATTATCAGTGTTAATGCAGTTGTGCTCATACATGTGCTATTTTGAGTGCATACGTATGGAATTTGCAACACAGCCAAGGATAACAATGGTTTATAGTTAAAAAAAAAAAAAAGAAAGGAGCCTGAGACCTGCTTAGGTGTCCTGGAAAACCATTTAAGGTTTTTCTGTAACAAAAAAGTATAGGGAAAAACGGATTAAAGTATTTGAAGAAGCATACTTGTCCATCCTTTCAGTATTTTGTCGCCAGTGAGTCATGTCCTTCCTCCATCTGAGGTTTTCCTGACTACCAAAAGCACTGCCAGATGGACTTCGCTCTAAAAACGTGGAAAAAAAACAACATTATTTACATCAAGTCTAGCAAAAGAAGTTGTACACATGGGAAAACACAACTATCTCTGCTGTAGATGTGTTAGCAATCAAAAGGTGAAGCTTCATATTTGTTGTTTACACAGAAATTGCCAGTGTCTCTATTTGTGCATGCCAATCACAAATTTACCTCTTTAGTTCAAAATGTATTTAGTTAAGTCTTGCATTTTTTTGCACGCAAGTCTACATGCAGCTGTGCATACATTGTCTGAGCAGGTTTAAAAAGTGTCTTCCCCCACCTAGTTGTCCACGGCTGCGTCGCACCATTTCCTGTCTGGCCCCGATGCTGCCCAGTATGGCCTCCTCAAGCTTGGCTTTCATGTCTTTGGACTTCTTAAATGTTAGGCTGTTCATGCGTTCGAATGCCTTCTTCCCCTGCATGGTGAACACAACATGGGCCTTGTATCCATGAAGAAGAGGGTGAGTGGATGGACAGAGAACATATAGCGGGGAAATTATTTGCAGCACAGCACCCAGCAAGCAAAGCAAGTTAGTAGCATGAAAGCAAAAAAGGCCAGCAAAGAGGAAACAGCAAACACAGCACAGCAGGGAGTGACTGAAACACAGAAGTGGCTGGCTGAGCAGAGAACAGAAAATTATCTACCGCAGTAGCCAAAGCACAGGAAGCTTTTGTTTCAAATGGATGAGGCCAGTGCAGGAGCAAACACCATTTTTCATGTATCACACTTCAACCAATAAAGTTTTGTAGTCGCTTATATATTCACTATTTAAATGTACAAGAAGAAAGTCTCAAGATATGAACACAGTTATACTGCAGAAGCCTGAATCATCTATGTACTCTTTATACTCATTGACATGTTGGTCCAGTTCACCGCTATTATTATATCCACTGTTGATGCTACCTTGTACTAAAAAGCTTGAGCAGAAGGAGACTTGACTGCCTGTCAGCTGGACATGAGAAAGTCTTTTGAATGGGAGGTAAACTGTCTTCAAGAACCAAGAAAGAAGTCAAACTTGTGTGTGTATGCTTTAAGGAAAAATAATTTTTGGCAAGGTGACTAGGAATTTACACCAACGTACCTTGTACTCAAAGCAGGAGACACAGAGGTAGAGGAGATCCAGCAGGCGGTTGAGCTGGGACACTGACAAGTCTGTGAACCATTTCTGCAGCACCAGCTCATCGGCGTTCTTTAGTACCCACAGCAGACAGATCAGCAGGCTGCGACTGGACTCGGCTGTAAAGGTCCCATGCTGCCGATTCGCCTGTAAAGATGAATCATTAAGAATCAATGAAGAGAAAAAGATCACAGAGGGAGGAAAAAGAAACGAAAAAGATGGTGTAGAATATTACAATGAGACACTTTCATTGACAAATAACTGCACGTGATCCTCACTACGTTCTGTTGTGAACAAAAAAAAACTACCTGCGAGTTGAGCAAGAAGCTATTTGGTCGAGACATTGGAGATGCAGTGGAGGTGCCGGCTATTGCCATGGCAACAGTCTGACTGATCATACTGTTACTCTCTCCCTCAGCTTCTTCTCCCCCACTGCCCACTGCTGCGCCCTGGGGGCCGCCTGGCCGACCCCACTGGTTGAGGGTCTCTAGTTAGACAAAAAGAAGAGAAAAGGAAAGAAAAATGATGCCGGAAGATGAAAATAGGACATTATGCATCTCTTAGAGTGGGGTGAGAGATATAAACGTCTTAAGTATGTAATGCTCTTTTAATAGTTAAAAAGAGATAAAATAAAATAACAGCCAAAATAACAAAATATTTTAAAAAGAGCAAAAGAAATGAGATGAGAATGAATCTATGATACTCGTCATATTATTTTAGGACGCAACATCCTTTGAAGCTCAACAGATAACCTTTAAGGTTAGAACAAATGCTTTCATGTTTAAATATAACTCTTTAGGTGCGGTTGTTTGAAATCTATACGGTTCCATGGGTCCTCCTCAATTTTGTTCCAGCAGAACGTCACAGACTGGATTTGACAGTGACATTTGACAGTTGAAAATAAAAATGCTAAAATTAACATCCTACTTGTATGATTTAAATATAATAAAAAAATATGCATGCCTATATATTTTATAAATCTGTTAACTTCAGAAAGTTTATAAATCCTTCAGTGCAAAACTTTAAGCATCATTGCAAGATTTTGATAGTTTTAAACCACTTCATGTTAAAAGTATCGTTTCATCTGTACCTGTAAAGTCATGTAGCTGAGGCAGCGTCTCCATGACGATGCCAATAAGAGGCAGGTACAGCATGGCAACCCGAGCCTTGACTTCAGGATCAGCGTAGCGTGGGTCGGAGTCGTGGCTGGAGAGGAGGTTGTGAACGACACTCACCACTTTCTTATGCAGACCAAACATTCTAAAATTAAAAAGCACAAAAAGTTAAATTCAGGAGTATAACAAAGTAATGCAGTTTCTTTACTCACAAGTACAAACCGATTCTAATGCTAGAACACACTTGGTCACGTTTAAACTCTTTCTTTATCAACTTTTCTCCATGAGTATACCAACCCTTCATTTTCTGGGTCCAATATTACAGACAGTTCAGACAGCACCAGTCCAGCCAGATAATGCTGCTCCCTAAACGGGACGGACAGCTCAAACATGTTGGCTATCTTTTGGTCCTGGACATGTGTGGAGAACCCAGAGCTCTGTACAAGAAGAGAGAGATTACCAGCAAAGACACCAGAGTTATTATCTTACCTTGACTCTAAATAAAACTAATCTAAATCTAATCTATTCTGAGAGTGTCTGCTAAAAACTGTGACAGTGGTACAATCTCTCCAGCTGATATCGTCTAACCTGTGAGGTTGCTGAGGACACAGAGGGTGAGGGTGACGCAGGGGGTGTGAGCAGGCTGCAAGGCAGATTGAGGGTAACGTAGTGTTCATGACTGCAAACAATTCTCAAGAAATCGAGCCTCAAAGACTCCAGGGTTGGGTTCTGCAGAGCGTAAAGCTTTGTGGACACCTAAAGGACAGAAAAAGGAAATGGTGTAAAGCACTTTAAAATCAACATTTATACTAAAAATAGAAGGACTTTCTGTCAAGGCTAGTTCTAAATTATCTCCACAAATTAGTTCTTGACGTACTTGGAGCTCTTAAAAAGGTAAAACACTTTATTTATGCACTGAACATAAGTTCCTTGATAAAAGGAGATCCTCAGTAAACACAGTATAACTTGTACACTCCCGATATGTCTTATATATGTACATAGACATGCATTATGCTGATTTCTCCACTTTCACATTGATTCTGATCTTCACGACAAAATAAGAAGCGTACCTGTTTCCAATACGCCTTGATCAGGGTGAAGACAAAGCCTCGATCCATGACTGACAGCAAGTCATTGAGGAAGAAAGCCAGGCTGGTGTTTAGCCTCTCCACCAGCTCTAAATCCTAAAACATAGAGAGAAAAGCTTTAAAAACCTGTACATGTATATGTATAAGACAATGCAAAGCATACTTCATGGAGCTAAGCGTAGAGTGCCATATTGTAATACAGTGGTACCTTGAATTACAAATTTAATTTTTGCTGTGACAGAGCTCGTAAGTCAATTAGCCCAAATATCAAATCAATATTCCCCATTGAAATTAATCCATTAATCCATTCCATCCCCCTAAAAAAAGTGTATTTACTTTGGAGGTCAGACAGCTTGTACTAACAGGAGATGCTGGTGGAGGTGGACGGGGAAGAGAGGGCAGAGGGATTCCTTTTGTTTTGTGCTTTTTCGGTGGCTTTAGTTTGTTGCTACACGTTATTGTTGAACTTAATTGAAATAAAACACAAAAGAGACGTTTCCTCGGTCAGGTGGGTGACGAGTGAGATGCGGGATTCTGACTGGATTCGCTCGCCAAGCAACAAGTGGCGATGTGCCTAAAGCTTCATAACTCGTTACTCACATTTCTGCTCGCAAATCAATAGAAAAAAAAAATAAAGATACAAAAATCGGCGGCATGACGCTTCGTTACTTGGAAAACTCGTTTGTTGGGACACTCCTAACTCAAGGTTCAACTGTATCACCAAAATATTTGACACTGCAAAATTCTAACATAATGTCTTCTCTGTTCCCATAAGCTGAAAGCCTGAAAATTAAGCCTACTGGTGACAATATGAGACACTTGACTCGGATTTTACTTACTTTCTGGAAGCGAGAAACAATGTCGCCAGCAATGGTGCTGACCAGGGCTGTGAT
This sequence comes from Arrhamphus sclerolepis, assembly GCA_037176975.1. NCBI lineage: Eukaryota > Metazoa > Chordata > Actinopteri > Beloniformes > Hemiramphidae > Arrhamphus > Arrhamphus sclerolepis. Next base: position 9,483,967 of record JBAMYA010000019.1, on the reverse strand, counting down.
GTCATCCATGAAACGCTCAGGGAAGCGGTTCTTCCGGGGCGACTCCAAGCGTTCGGTGAAGTAAAGGTGGTGTATAATACTCTTCACCTGTGATTAAGGCATTCATCGTGATAAATAGCAGCATATCCATCATGTTCAAATATTAGTTTATAATGTACAGTGCATCTGGAAAGTGTTTGCAGTGCTTCACTTTGTCCACATTTTATTTTACAGTCCACCTGTGGTAAAATCAGTTGATTACACATGATTTGGTAAGGCACACCTGTCTATAGAGGGTCCCACAGTTGGCAGTGATGTCAGAGCGCAACCCAAGCATGAAGTCAAAGGAAGTGTCTGTAGGCACAAATCTGGGGAAAAATTTCTGCTGCTTTGAAGGTCCCAGTGAGCATCTATTAAAGTCTGGAACCACCAGAACTCTTCCTAGAGCCGGCCGGCCATCTAAATTCAGCAATTGGGGGAGCAGGGCCTTAGTCGAGGAGGTGACCAAGAACCGGATGGTCACACCATCAGAGCACCAGTGTTTCTCTGTGGAGAGAGGAGAACCTTCCAGAGGGACAACCATCTCTGCAGCAATCCACCAGTCAGGCCTGTGTGGTAGAGTGTCCAGACGGGAGCCACTCCTCAGTAAAAGGCACATGGCAGCCCACCTGGAGTTTACCAAAAGGCCCCTGAAGGACTCTCAGACCATGAGAAATAAAATTCTCTGGTCTGATGAGACAAAGATTGAACTCTTTGGCAGGAATCCATTTTGGAATAAGGCTCTAACATAACAAAATATGGACAAAGCGAAGCGGTGGGAATACTTTCCGGATGCACTGTATCAAGATTTTGTGTCCTACCATGAGTTCAAAGAAGAACCAGGCCTGTTGTAGAGCACCCTCGCGGACGCTTCCACTGCTGACCACCCACTGGAGGGCTAACTCCTCGTGGAAGAGCTGAGTAGCAAATTCAAAAGGCACAAAGAGGCGGACAGGGAAGGACAGGTATGGAGGGGGAACAGAAAGCAATAGAGCCAAAAGAAATTATGTGAGCTGCCTGAAAAGGATCCTCTCTATTTGTGACACAAAAATATAATTAGATCTACGTGCTGTGTAGTAATCAGACTCTAAACAAGATTGTTATAGGGGTTGAATGAAAATAAACTTGAAATGCTCTACACTTTTCTTGACAACTGATATATTTGATCTTGAAACTTTTACAATGACCCTGTGCCAGGAGAGGGGACGCTGCTTTAAGATGAAAGTATTCTTCAGTTTGTTACTGTCACATAAGAGAAACAATAAAAAATAAAATAAAGTAAAACAAAACACATTACATTTGTGGCCTTATTTACCAGGGGACAGGATGACCAAAAGATGTAATAATGGTTAGAAACACTATTCTCTACATGAAAGAAGAAGAATTCAGTAAAGCTCCTGCTCCCCAAACACTGGAAATGAACGTCATTAAAAACACAGAAAGGTTAGTTGATATAATTCAAAATAAATATTGAAAAAAAGGAAGAAGAGGAAAATAAATAAATAAATAAGAAACAAAGTAATTCTAAATTGTAAGCAGCACTGTTGCTGCATGGATTAGATATTTTTTCTTCTTCGTTTGTTTATGGGAATAATCTGCTTTTCCCCCTTTTTTTTAATACTGTGCATTACTATTAATAAATTATATAATCTGTACAAATATCCAAGATAAACTGACTAATACATCCTCTCATGTCCGGCAAGTCTTCATTCTACTGTTGCCTTAAAGATAAGAAGCGGGCAATCCTGTTGGTTAATAGTTCCATTTTGATACGGTTTCTCAGGAAATTTCAATTTTAGAGACAAAACTGTTAAGTATGTACAACCAAGTGGTAAAGTAGAAATCTTTATAAATAATATTCACCTCTGAACAAAACCTCTCTCTAAATATTTAAGTTTCAGTATTTCTCATTGGATTGCAGCAGCTGGCTGAAAGACAGTTTTGGGATGCCTCTTTGAGCGATGCACAATAAATAAAGACTTACCAGACTATGTGGATACAGGTCACTGTACCTCACAGGAACTTATAGCCAGACAATAACCAATAATCAGAGCTTCGCAATATATTGAGAGTAAAAAAGAAAATAAGAAACAGACGGCATTCAACAAGACTACACAACAACCAAATGTGACATCAACCAATCCAGAGGCACACATCCACAGACAGGACAGATGAGGTGGCAAATAAGAGGAGGGTGGGATTGGCTCCTCCCCCAGTGCAAGTGGCTCTACCTTTTTTGTGGGCAACCGTCCTGTTAAAGTTTGCAAGAAACTGGCGCTCTCAGTGTGCGAAGACATGCGATTGCCACAGCGCTCCATGGCCTATGAGTGGGATGAATGAACGGTGAAAGCAAGGTTAGTGGGAGAGCAACAGGGGTGTGGGGTTATTCCTCAACACACAGGCAACCGTGTGTGCTGAGTCACACACATCCCCCCCACACACATGCATAAAACTCACTTTTGTGATTTGTTGGACACACTTTTCATACATGAAAACACAAACAATTAGACACAGGACAGGGCCACAACAAGTGTTGTACCCGTAATCTAAAGCATCAGTGGCGTCAGGGCCTTTAGGGCTATTCACACAAAGAACAGAAACTTTAACAATAACTATATTCATGCACAATGTTTAAAATCATGACTTCAGACCTCTATTAACTATAGAAAGAATGATATTGGCAAACAATATAATTTGGAACATTTAGAGTGATTAGTTGAATGATTAACTAATTGGCTGCCAATCGAGATCCAAGATCATGTTCTCTTCTTGTTGCTGAAAGTTGGACGGAAAAAAAGTGCAGAACTTCACCATGTCTTCTCGTGATCATTTTAATGCTACTTTTCTCCTTCCTGATAAACTTTTGTTTGGTAATTAATAACACAGAAAACACTTGTCCCCCTAAAAGCCACCCAGTCTTGGCTAATGGCCAACAATTAATAAACAATTTATCATAATGATACAAAGCAGAAAACAACACATTAAAAATAAAATAAAAACTACGACACTGCACAGTGGTCTTTGGTGATGGGACATCTGCGCTATTTCTTTTGTTAATATCATCCTCTGACAATTGTCAGCATAATATCAATCTCATGCAGTGGTATGAAAACATTTGTTCTTTAAAGAAAAAAGCATGTTTAAAGAGAAATTCGAGGTCATCAGCATAAGTGTGCAGCACATGTTTAGCGTTATTGCTCAACAGTGTGGATGATCATATTGTTATCATTATAGTTATTGTTTTAGTGTGGATGGCCTTTGAAGGCAGAAATACTAAATGGTTGCATATAGGTCCATGGCAAGTGACTCCTTTCCCTGATCTTACAACCATTCCTGAATGATGCACTATTCTGCATCCCTGCAGGTGAACACAAGACCGCAGAGATGTAGAACAGTCAAAACGGTGACTACCCCACAACATCAAAGTTATCATTACTGACAGGTAGGTGAACTAGGTGCCATTCTTTGACTGTAAAATCCAGTTGCAATCTTGGCTACTTGATGTGTAAATTAATTACTAACTAAGCCTTATGACATGACAACTTAAAATGACAGAGGACGTGACATCACAGAGTTATAATGTGAAGCAAAGACCTCACACATATTGATACACATTCACACTCACAAATAAAACCATACTTCCGTGACAAAGTGAAAGGTATGTGGGGTGAGCAGGGAGTCATGCAGCTGGATTTGGTAGAGTCAATCCAGAAAGGAGAAAAGGAAATTACAATTTGAATGAAAGTGAAAAATTTAGGATGCCTATGGAAATGGTTTCTCTTTCTCTTTTTCTCTACTATCCCAAAAAATCTTCTGTGAAATGTGTGGATGTAAAAAGATCAGATCTTAACTTTATTTTAAAGCAATATGTGATTACTGTGCTGTAAAACTAAAACTAAAACGGAATGTAAACCCAGCGTGAAGAGAGAGAGAGGTCAACAATGTCCAAAATATTATGTCATTGATAACTCTGGTCTCAAATCAAAACTGATGTCTGGATCTAGTTTACTTTTTGTTCAAGCACAGAGAAAAAGAGAAGTGTTAGGCGTGACAAGGCGTGAATCTAGCAAAGTAGGTGGACATCTGAGACTCTAAAGTCCTTTTCATACCTGGCATGAACATGCATTTTTGGTTATCCAATCGCAAGTGCACAACACTAAATGTGTAACTTCACACCTGATATTAAAACGTCTTCTTTTTAGTCTCGAGTAACCAGTTGGAACTGAAAAGAACTAAAGTCCCACACTGACTCGGATTCTTGTGAGTTTAATTTACCTTTGGGAATTAATAAAGTATGACTGAATCAAATCTGTGCACCGACTGCCCCGTATGAAAATTTTATTTTTACCCAAAATTATCTGGACTTGCCTTAACTTAACTGATTTGTGATAAAAGATACAGATTATAAGGTCAGCCATGTCAGCATGTTTTTTTTAGCCTAATAAAAACACAGCATGATTACACAACCTGATGACTGCATTGCTAAAATAATAGCCCTGATCACCTCTGAATTTGGTCTGAAATCGTGTCCCACTGCATTCTGCGCACCTGCACATCTGTACTTTTGAATGTCCACTTATGATCGGATCACTTCAGAAGCATATTAATGCCACGCGTGAACAAGGCCTAACATAACATTAGGGAGGGACATGGAGACGGCTGTGACTCCCATGTGTGGGACTATGGGAGAGTTGTGCTTTAAAGCTTTTGAGAATGCTGTAATATTCTTAAGTTTTGGTCCTTTATGTCTTTGTGGTACAGTTGTAAATCTCTGCAATTTGGTCACATTGAGAAAAAGTGGTTGGCAGTCACAGTGACATGACTTAAAAACCACCGTGAGCTCCTTCACGAAAGGATCAACATATTTAGGGAAGATTTGAGCATGGAAAAATAAGAGAACATAAAAATAAAAATGTCTGATATCGCCAGTAAAGCACACAAATAAACCAAAACTCCAAATATTCCAGTATCCATTCAGTGTGAAAAAGGTTGCTTTTGTAGTGAGGCAAAGTGGAGAACGGGGCATTCATAAACCACCTGCATGGTTTCTGGAGCGGACCCAGGGCTGGATCCCCAGGGGGCACTAGAGCCCATGGTGTGCACCCACGAGTTGGAGCGGTCTAAGCCCTAGGTGTGCCAAGGTCAAAGGACACAAGGCAGGCAGGAAGCAAGGGAACAAGCGAGCAGCACGGAGGAAGGAGGAGGGAAGGAATAATGAGAAGTTAAAATGGATCAGAGGTCATGACTGCTAGAAGATATCAAGGCTCCAAAAAGGTTAGCTGTAAGTAAATGAAAATCCAAGTCAGAACCACAGAGGAGCAAAGCACATAGGTTCTCTCTGTCCCTTTCTCTCTGTGTACAAAAATAACTTCCCCTCCCTCAAAGACAAAAGAAGAAAGGAATAGTTGAGCATCAACAGCAAAGGGAGCATTAATCAAAATGGGGCTGCATCCATCATATCATGGTTACAAATACAGGAGACCATAAGAAAGGCACATTAAATCATTCACTCATTGCTCATGTGCTTGCAGAATTAAATAAAAACTTTCTGAAGTGGGAACTCACAGAAATACAAAACAAAAAATACATGACAACAGATAAATAAAATTAAATCAAGAGGGGAAAAACAAAGCCAATAAAAGATTGAAACTACACTACTACAAATGACATTAAAGAAATGTATTAAAATGTTGAATTTTCTGTCTTGACTGAAATATAAAAGCAGTGTATGCTTTTCAAAATGTGCACACACCAAGCTTGCGCATATGTCTGAAAGTGACAGGTTGATGTTACAGCGGTTAGATAGATAAGATGTTCAAGCTTATGTTTACGCATTGGTTATAGAGTTTACATGTTGATAAAACTCTGGGTCACAGTGCTCATGGCCTCTGCTTTATGTAGGTTAAGAAATATAGATTCTGTGTGGCTGCCATTCTTGACTAAAATACTTCACTACCAGATTACAGCAATGTTAAATAAATATCGTTGGTATCTAGCATACGCAAGCAGCATGGACAAGTCAAACTGTGCAAGTGCCTCCATAAAAAACCTTATGATGAGTGAATTTCCTTCGTACAGTGGATCTAGTATAGCATTACTTCCATAGCCTTTATTATGCCATGTTAAGATGGTACCAAAAGTTGCAGCTGGCACAGCAATGACCATCAGTAAGATATCCCCCGTTTGGGATGCTGGTACTACATTTAGTGAAAAAATGAAATGCCTTCTTTTGGTTCTGACCCATGCAGAGCCATTAAACACTCGATCATTCAATTGAAAAAATGACATTCATCCCTGCTTTTGTCTACATAGCATTGTTTGTGAAAGTTTCTAATTTCCATGTTTTCACATAAAACTCAGGAAACTAATAGCAGATAACTGTAGTTACAGGTTCATGTTTGACAACCTTACCTTGCTGCCAATGATGGACCGAACCTCATCGTCAGGAGATGTGGGTGTACCAGATATGTCAGGGTTACTGTTGCTAAGGCTACGGGAGCGGTTGAGGTTGAGACTAGCTGGTCGAACAGCTGAGCGAGCCATGGTGGCATAATGAACTGAACCTCCTAGCCCTCCAGGACCTGGAGCAACACACAGAGGAATAAAAATTATCTATAAAACTGGTGTTTTATGAGGTGACAATGGAATTAAGCGTAAGCTGCTGATTGCAAAACTTGTGTTTTTTTGTAAACATAATAATTCACTAATAACATAAAATATGATGGATAATTTGGTGGTCGATGGTTTGTGATATAGTATCATAAAAGAAGTACAAAAATAGTGTGTTTCAAAAACCAAATATCAACAATCACACATCTAACACGTACATAACAAATACTATTTGAAGTAACACAATTTACATGTAAAAAGCAAGAAAGTTTCACACAGATTTAGATATTCAGTACTGGAACATATCTACCTGTTAGGGATGAATTGGGATCTGTGTTGGGCAGGTAGAAGATAAAATGGACGTAGGAGGGGAAAAAAGCAACAGAAAAAAAGAAATAGAATAAAAAATTATGGCATGCAGGTTTGATAATAGACAAGTAATTGAGGGTGAGCTGGAAGTTAGACGATGACAGTAACATAAAAGGCCCAATCAGAAGAACAGATAACAAATAAAGGAAACAAATGCAATAATGTCTCTACTGGCTATAAAATACCTGGTGATGGTGAGTTAGGGTCCATACTTGGTAGACGGAAGACATAGTGGATGTAAGAGGACAGCAGGCTGTTGCGACCATGCATGTCTTGGCTGGTGTCCAGGCACTTATGAAGACGGTTCACGATGGATGCCATGACCTCAAACGATGCTTGACCCAGATTGACTGTAACACACACACACGACAGTATTCTGTGGAATTGCTGTATATATCACAAAGCATTATAAAATGGAATGAATTGCAAATGCTCTGAACCAGGAACTCTGTACTGCAGGCGTAACAAACATTCTAAGCTTCTTTATACATACATTTTAAACATCAAATGTACATCAAATATTTACTCTTACATGTCAAAACTCCTCCAAATTAACTGTGAAGTGTGCACTCTTATTTTCAATTAGAGTAATCCAACATCATACCAATCTGTCCAGCAATGACTGGCGGCCGAACTACGAGAAGCACCAACTTGTCCAGGAGAAGGTGAAGAAATCGCACCACCGGCTCCAGCTGAGATGAGTTGAGTGCAGCAATGCTGGATTTAAGTTCAGCCTCCAGGTTATTTTCCATGATGCGCATGTCTCCTATCCTGACCGGGAACATGTGTTCATCCAGGGCATGTACCAAGGCAAAAAACTTGTCCAAGTACTGGTCCTGTATGGTTACAAAAAAGGGGGAGAAAGCAGATCAGAGATCCACAACAAAAATGAATGGAAATTTTAAAAAAGCACAAGAGAAATAGCAACCAAATTTACAGGAAACGTTTTAATGGTGGGGGAAAAAATCCGAAAGTAGGCAGATTTACTCATCTATACTTGCCTCTAAGTCGGCAACTTGGCTCAATGAGTAAAAACCGCAAAACAAACATGACTACACAAGTGAATGCAGCAAATCTAATCTGTTCCAGGAGCAGTGATTTATGAGCACATTAATCCCAGCTAGCCTCCTAGGAACCACAGTCAAACCCTCCACACCACAGAAAATACAGAGATGGAGGAGACCCCACTAAATCACTGGCAAGGTAGGATTCACCCACTAATGAACTGGTGTTGGAAAAGAATTATGGTCTAAATGTGAGAAAACAATGCAGCCGTTTCTCGAAATCTTAATTGAATTTCAAAATATAACCCAAATGATGGATATAAAATGTATTTTATAGTAATTTATTTTACACTGAAGCCATTTTTAACTTCCTGAGAGTTTATTTTACTAACACATAAGGTTTATATTGAAATAAACTGTTTGTAGATAACAACTGGCATGATGAAACAGTAATACAGATGGGAGATTATGACACTGCTATGAAAAGAAAAATCTACAAACTGACGCTACTGTAAAACTGCTGCATGGAGTTTGTGTACCATACCTGTGTATGGATGGTTGAAACAGCCACCACTTCAACATTAAATACACCTCGATGGTTGTCCACCCATTTCATTCCTGGGAGAGGAACCTGAAATAAAACAAGTTCATGTGGCAATATGGAAATAAATAGTGAAAGGCAAGAGCCAGGAAGGCATGTGCTCCACATAGTGTTCATGCATACAGGCTACTTGAAGGAAAATGTAAGTAATAGAACATTTTTTTATTCTAAGTTCTGTTTTTTTCTCTTTTTATTAGAGAAATTTTGTAAAATCTCCTAAAAGTTATTATAAACTTAACATATCATAACAGCTAATTTGGTCATAAATGTACATCATACCCATTTCATTCTAGGCTTGATGCATTAAGTCTTTTAAAAGGCCTTCAATAAACTAAAGATTGTTGAAAACGACAGTCTAAAATGTTGGGGATTTAATGTTGACTAAAATCTTTATCTGCCTGTGTATAAATCAGAAGCATTAAACAAAAGCAATATTTGCAAGCTTAAACTTCCAACTTTGTTGTGAATTATAACTCTGCCCTTTAGGTCTGACAGGGAGAAACACAAGTAGGTTGTATCTGTCTTATAGCGACGCCATGTGAGAATATGCTCTTTAGCACCCCTCTCTGGTTGTGAAGCACAATTGTCTGTGCTGTGTGAGCTTCCATAGGAGCCTCACAACACTGGCCAGCTGACGAGAGAACCGGCGAAGAACCGCTGGCTCTGCCATGTAGTGATAGCGTATGTTAGATATCTTCATTTCATAGTTAGTGCCTGGCTAACTCCAACTAGCAAACATTGTGCCAAGTTCTGCAAAACTAGTTGTGCACTTTGATTGGGAGCTGGGGGTGTGCGTCTTCCTGAGCGGTTAGCGGGATGGTGGGGGTGTCAAGTGCTTTAAAGATTTAATTCATCAATTGAAAAGAAAGAAAAAGAAAGAAAAAAAGCACACTTAATTGTTTCTTACATCTGGGGAGAGAACAGAGTAAGACTGCGGGGGCTTCTCCAGAGATACAGGCAGGCAAAAGTGTCCTGTTCGCAAACGTCCATTCTGCAGCATCGGGATCCACTGGAAGTTGGAAAAAGAAAAAAAAAAAATCAAAAAATAATTTAAAGAAAACAGAGATTAGAGTTTTACCCTGATATGCTTATGTTAATGTATAGATTTGCATCTATGGCCAAACAGGTGAGAGCACAAATAACTGCTAACTAAAACCAGAGTAACGTTGTGTTGTTATGGTAGTGTTGATCTACCGTGTATCCCACAGGGGTCTCCAGTGGTGTGTTCTGCTTCTGCTGGCAGCTGACGTGGTAAAAGGTGAAGAGAATGTGGTGGTGGTCTGACAGAGAAGCAGGCAGCTTGATCTTGACCTCATCATGAAAGTCAGGGGATCTGCAGCAATTAGTAACCATTAAGTAAAATCTGCACCAGGCAGTGCAACAAACAAATTTTTATGAAACAAACTGATGTTCTGTGAACGGAAGCCAGCCAGTGATTCATGGTCATCCCCACCCCCCTACCCCCCTTTTAATATACACACCCACCCAGACAGTGAATAAACTAATCTGTATGGCTATGGCCTGTTAATCAATCATTTGAACCCAGTCTGATATGCAACGCCAGCTGGAGGATGCCTGATGTCTATCTTTTTCTATTTCACCTTATCATTAAGTAGTCTTCCCTTCTCCTCTTTAACGGTTGTCTTTTTAGGGGCCAGCTATATTACAGTCATCCACTTAATATGCAGATTATTTGCAGCAGCCAGGACAGTGTGCTGCAGCTATCACGGTGTATTTTGAGTGATTAAGAAAGAGTATGAGAGACCTCAAGAGAGAACATGTAGACTGGACACTTTTATCACAACTCACTGAACTCACCATTATTGTAAAGGACCCATAACTTTACTGTGATGTGTATTTTTTCTCCTTTTTAGAGTCTCAAAACTCATATCCTCTATGAAGTATAACACAAAACAAAAGTGACAACCCACCAAACACGAGTAAACAGATAAAGTGAAATAGTTTAGGTGACTGTATTGATGTACTTTCATTTGCCTTCTGGATTTTCATCCACGCTGATGATGGACCTGCGACTATCTGAACTTAATATACTATATAATCAAAACGTAGGCAAATTTTCTTTTAATGGGTAACAGAAGGGGTTGTAGTATTGTACCATGTATTGTATTTCACCCACCGATCAGTCAGCACTGGGCATAACCACTTTTAATCCCCTCTGATGTACATCACATGCAGTGTGAAAACATTTTCCAAGAATGGTGAAGGCAGAAACTGTCCTTTACATGCTGCTTACTTCACGCAGTCAAGCAGAAGATAAGGGGGCAATATTTCACTATTACTGACCTATTTTTGGAACTGTCTAGACACAGCAGAATAGTTCTATAAGACATCATTTAAAACACAGGATGTTCATCATTTGTTAGATAGGCCACTCAAAAAGAAAGAAAAAATAGTTAAAAGTATAGCAGCTTCTCCAGACAACAGTACATCACTGCTAACTCGTCGATATTTCTGCATTAAAAGTCTAAATGTTAATCAAGTTTATGAGTGTGCAACTGCCAGCTTCATGGTCAGCAACTCCTGTTACTCTGCAGGACATGTTTTTAAAATGGGACAAGTGGATCATAAATACCACTGGGGTTCTCTTATAAGACTCATTCTGAAAAATACATAGAATGTTTAAATAAGTTGAACAAAAACTGTAGCATCCATGCAAGTACAAATATGAAAACCATATGAAATCTCCTCATATTTCATTTGGAGCTATCAATTTATGTGTTGGTGATCTCTGCATTGGGACAGTAGCTAAATGATCTAAACATAGAGAATTACATAACACATCATGATTCCCTTCAGTTAAATTCTTTAAGGTCCCACAGGAGGAAACCTTCTCTCCAGGCGCATGCAAAGAAACAAACAACCCAAAAGTGCAGCAGGCCCATTAACAAACCCACCAGGATCGACTCAGAGATGGGAATGACCAAAACTGCTTAGAAGGGGTCACAAAAGGGCTTTCTTTTCTCATGGGAACAATCATTTTGGTGCCGCATTAGAAAAGCCAAATTGTGGTGAAAAAAAAAAAAAACAACCCCCAATGAGCAACTTTTATTGCTCTGGTAGAGAAAATGTGTTTTTATCTGGGCATATTTCAAATATCAAATAGAAGCACAATGATGGAGCTTTTCCCAAGTCATATAAAACAAAAATTTACTGATTTGAACTCCAGGCACTTCTTTATTTTTTTGTCTTTTTAGGGTTGAAACACCACAAGAAAATTAATGCACAGATATTGCTAATAAAGTGAATGATCATATTTTCATCTTTATGAAGCATAATTGTCATGGATATATGGATAAATATGATTTTTCCTACATTCCTTAAAGAAGAAAAAAAAAATCACCATGAGTCAAATGTTTTGGTAAGTTGAGTGTTTCAACAGTATCATTATTGCACTTATTCTTTTAACCAAAGGATGCCAAACGTGTTTACCTGTTGTGGTACACCACTGCAGTGTAGGCCTCTTTAGAAAAATCTGCACAGCTTGACTTCCCAAATATAACCTGAGGAATAAAAAGCAACATCTCAGAAAACAAAACACATCAGATAACATGTTGTAATGAACAGTTATCACACCCTAATAATGTGTTTCATTATTAATGCAACCTGCTATCATTTTCTTTTAGACAATGGCATACCGGCATTGCATTGTTTGGATCCTCTCCATTCATAAATTGCACTTTTACTGTGATGTTGCGGGCAGAACCTTGGCGGTTGGCAAAGTTAAGGCTCTGAGGGTTCACATACAGCAGATTCCTAAGAGACAAGGAAAAGCTCATCAGAAAACGTGACATAATGTGCCCAAGAGTGATGACAGGCCAAAGCTTGTATAATAAAAAAAATGTATTTGAGCAGCTGTTCCATGGTGTTTCTTTTTTGTTTGTTTTTCAAAGGCAAATCCTTATGTCAACTGTTCAGTTAAATTGCTTTTCAAATGACGGGTTCGTGAAAGCAGTGCATCCTTTTGTTTTAATTTGTATTTAGGTACTGGAAACACCTCAGAGAAGTGATGCTTGTGATTTTAAAAGAAATGGTAAAAGTATCAATAATAAGGATTCTTTACTCCTTTGAACTGTGTTTTGAGATTAAAAGCAAATTACAGATTTCTAACGTTAAATTACATAAACACAAATTTTACAAACTGACAGTTTTAATAATAGTTGTTTTTTTTATGTTAAATTAACAAAACAATCTGGTGCATTTTTTCCTCAAATGTCCTCTGGCATGACGACTGGTCAAACACAAAAATGTAGAAGAATTTAATAACAATGACCATATTCTTCCACACAGATCCATGAGCGCCTCTGGTCTTCTGATAATTCACAAGCATCTTCAAGAGTGCTTGACCTATTTATCTAAAAAGTTACATCAGACTCCATGGACTGACCTATTCAAGGGGGAAAGGCTATCTTGTAAGGTTAACCACACTCTGATTGGTAAATACAGAGGCCAGGCCTCCTGTATTTACCAATCAGACCTCCTTGACCCTATCCAGTCGAGACAGATCCCCCACCCTCCCCCAAGTCTGCTTCTGCTGGAGGCATTTTCTCCCAGTTAATTAGGTTTTTTCCACCCCCCTACTTGCGCTTGCTAAGGATAGGGGACTGCACCAAGATGAAGATTTGATACAAAAGCTGTGTCCCAATCCAGCGTCCGCATCCTTCGAAGGCCGCATTTGAAGGCCGATTACGTCACAGCGACGCACCGAAGGCTGTCCCAGTTCGAAGGGTCCTTCAAATGCGGCCTACAAGCGCGTCCTTCTTTTCCCCAATTTGAAGGAGGGGTCTGGTGTATCCTCTCGACCTGCCCTATCCCGAGACGAATTGCGAGTATACCGGAAAATTCCATAGTAGCCAGGACGGAGCTGTGTACGCAAAAATCCTAAAGCCTAAAGAGGTTATGGTGACAGGCTTTTGTCATCTGTGTAGACATTTTTTGTATTTTATTTTGTCAGAAATCATCAAGACAGCAAATGAGCTTGTACACCGGGTCCCATAATTCTTCAACTATTGCCGCTTTTATTAAGTTTTCGTTAGGCTGAGAAAACAGAACAGTTATAGAACAGTAATAAAAAAAAAAAAATTTAAACTCAACAAAATTTCGATCTCCATTCTCTCTTCGGTTCAGCGCTGTCACGGTTGCTAGGCAACAGGACGTACGCC
>JBAMYA010000019.1:9446211-9462917 GCA_037176975.1 Arrhamphus sclerolepis | reverse complement strand
TCACCATACGTCCAGCCCCAGCAGCCGATAGTGCCAACTGATAAGAGCCCACCATAGCACTCACATCGAATATTACTAGAAGAAGAAAAAAACATGTATATATAAAGCAATGACAAAAAGTCCTATAGAAAGGGGTAGTGATGGACACCAAATTCTTATATCTGCAGCACAAAGCTGATCCATTCCTAAAGTTTTGCAATACAGTAGGCCAAACATGTCACAAGTCAGACCTGTAGAACCGCTGTAATGATGCAACCACGACATGTAGGTTATTAACCTATTGGCTTTAACAGCAGAATTGCTATTATGCAACATCTAATCCTTTGGAAAAAAAGGACATATTGATCCACATCAGCCATGTGATTCCATGCTCGCTGCAAAATACCACAGTGCTGCAGAAGTATAGAAAACTACGGGGAGATTACAACCCTAAAACGTATATAATGCTAGTATATTTGTAGGTGAGATAAAATGCATAGGAGAGATTCTTTATTAGCTAAGTTATTTAAAGCATATTTGTCCTTTGTGATGTGAAACTGTACAGCATGCTTCCTATAGCTAAAGGAACAACTAACATGTTATTGCATAATGCCTGCGGATTATACAAGTCAAGGTTCAAGAAACACACATTTCCATAATTAACGAGGCCCAAAAGGTTATATCATAGACATATGGTGATAATATTCTCGTTGAAAGCTTTGTGATTACATTTGGATATGCTAACCAGTTTATTTCCCATTTCATTTGGGGGATACAGCAGCATTAGCCAATTTGTGTCTAAAATATTGATGGTACAAAGCTTTGATACTGCACTGATACAATTTTTCTGTCTGTCTTTTTTGTTTTATTCTCTCAAGTATTTAAAACATAGTCATGTCATTTTGTGATTTGTGCTGATATTGTTAGGCAACATGTCTGTGTGTTTCCTGTGTTATTGAGTCATATTGACTCTGTCATTATTACAACACATCTGTACTGTAAATACGCCTCATGATAACAGTCATCCCGACAAGAAGCTTTGTATCCCAACAAGTCATATTTAAGAAGAAAATAATAAATCAATGTTAAAATGTGTAACAATCCAGCTTGACCATATTTTCTCATAACTTTGTATTTTGTTTAATAAAAATGCTGCTAAAAATGCTACTTTCAAATTAAAGGCCATGTGAAGGACTCCTATTGTAATGCATGAGAAGACTTACTTAAATGCTCTTCCACTTTTAATGAAACTCAGAAGGAATAAAACTCCTTTATCCAAAACATTCTGTTACATATCATATGTTGATTATATCACCAACAGAAAAAAAAGTCACGCACGCTTAACGAGGACATGTGCTTTAAAATAGAAAACAATATTTTGGCACTCAGAATTACTGAATGGCTATTGGTGTACTCTTCTATTATTATCATTATTATTTTCTTTTTAAAGATTTTGTGACTCTAGTGGACCTCAGTATTAAAAGGGGCAGAGAGAGGAGGGGAAGACATGCATCAAAGGGTCACAGGCTGGGAGGATGACACCCTCCATATATGGGCCTTTGTTAAACCCACTGAGCTATGTGGCAGCCCAATTTTTTTATTTGATTATTTGACTTAAAAACTATTTTCATTGCAGACAGGATGAACCCAAGACATTTCTTGTTAAATCTTATCTTCTTTGTTACATATTCAAAATAAAGTTGCTATTTAGGGATAGCAATGAGATTTAGCATGTGATAATTCTGTGTTGATACAAAAGGCAGACTCGTGAAAAAGTTGAGGCAGCTTTAAAAATCACATTCTATACTGCTTGTACGTAGTACTCAGTACTTGAACAACTACACAATTGGGGTGCTAAGCTGACAAAACAAAGCATGGTTTTTTGTGTTGATACTATCTGCAATGACTTAAGTCAATTTAAGAGTATGAATGTGTTCCTTTTTTTTAAATTTCATTTACTTTTCAAAATATTTTCCATACTGTCCCAACCTTTACAGATTTAGTGCTGCAAGTTTATTAGCCATAATTGAAGATGCATTTATAAACATACCCAAGAATAATTTAATAATGATATTAACAGTCAGGAAGGTTAAACGTGCATTAGTTACAGGTCTGTAATTAATTAATAGGAAGACGACTGGTTACCTGCAGACAAACATGGTTTGCACTTGTGAGGCCCTGCCAGCAGCTATGTCTGGTAATATCGGTCCCTCAAAGTGACCTTGACAAAAATAGCCCTTGTTGACGTAGACAACACACACTATGTACATAGCTCATATCTGCTAGTGCACGCAGGTTTTGTCTGCATCCGTCTTCAACGCAGCGGCAGACAGGACATGCATTTAATGGCAAACATGAGGTTAACATTAAGAAGCCAGTGCCAGTCATCACAGTGCAAAGAGCCTGAATTCCATTATTCTAAATTTTAAATATCCAGGTCTTTCCTCGTTGGAAAAGGTATAAACTGACTCATTTTTGAAAAAGCAGAATGTAAAGTCATATTGCAATATAATATTGGTCTAGATTTTAATCTATATGTAAGCCAATGAAGATCGTGTTCTAGCAAGTTTTTAATGGGAACTTGGAATGAAAACAAGCCTAATGTGATGAAATTACCTGTATGTGGTGTTTGGCACATAGACATCCCTAGCAGGGAACTCCAGGATCTCTCTGGTGGGGCGCACTCTGCTGTCAGGGTAAGGTTTAACCTGCAGGAGGTCAGGTGTCAAGCAATAGTGGGGGTTCTCTGGAGCTGGAGAAATATCCAACTTCAACTGGGCTGTGTTCACAGAACGGGACAGAGGCGGAGGAACAGGAAGGCAAATAAAAAGGAAACAAATGAAAGAATTTTAGCTCCTTTAAATGATAATAAAGAAATTAATTCGAGAGCTATTTTATACCTGTGATGGGTCTGAGTCTCCTCAGCACTGAAGAAGGCCGTCTCATATCAGCTAAGAACTTGTACAAATCCTCGTCACTGAGCCTATCACCCTCCTAAAAAAATGTGCAGAATAGAAAAAAAATTAAAAAGGTACAACATAATGTAAGATGATGGATTTTTTTTTTATGCACACCTGTTTGAAGAAGTTGGTTATCGTAAGTGTTGCTGGTCTAAAACCTGTCAGACTACAAGATTCATCTCCACTGGTGGTCCTCTCGAGAGAACGCCTTCCCATAATGCTTGAGTTTCTGCGCTCTGACCATGAGCCTTTTCTCTCTGCACAAAACAATAACAACAAATTCAACAAACCTACTGAATAATAATTTCTTAAATCTACCTAGCAACAAAAGGCAGTCATTACTGCCGTTAACTTCAAAGAAACCTTGCGAGTTCAAAAGGGTAGACAAACAACAAAGGTTGAACTCAAAATAACACAACAAGGATCAATACAGCTGTATACTTTAGAAGATTTTCCTGTCTGTTTGAACTCGTCTTTCTTGCCATTTACTGTTAGAATTTGTTTTAGTGTTTAAGAGTTTACCTTAAGTTTTCAAAATAATGTGGTAATTTGACAGGCTCCTGGGCCTCATCTGTGACTGCCAGGACCACAGATTCTCCCCATTTACAGATAATAATATTCATCTTTGAGACAGTAAGGAAGAATAAAAACCATAAGAATGCAAATTCCTCAATATTGTGACTATTAACCACTTCATACTGAGATCCAGAGTCTCTGTTTACATTTACTTTGCTATGCCCATTGTTAGAATGTAAAGTCAAACCTGAGAGGCTCATCTCCAGCTCTGTGTCTCTTTCAAGACTGCCTGCACTGTTTACAATGTTCATTAGATGGATGGCGGTCCAAGCAAAGGGCATTCGGTAGCGGCCCAGACGCTGGCAGAATTGCTCTGACTGGCTACGAAGCTTCTCCAGTTTCTCCTTATTCTATTAAGAAAAAGGCAGGGTAGTCACATGACATGTATCAATAAAAGAAACACAGCTTACAATAAACTCTATATTACGACAGGGTACTATTCATTCACAAAAAGCACGAGTAATATCATTATACTGGAAATAAAACTGGTTGGGTCACCCAAAAACAAGGAATGTCCTTTCAAATGTGGAGTATTTAAGGAACTTTGTTTCCTCATATCATTGGGATTTATTTGAGGAAACATTTATGTGGTATATATAATTTTATTCATACCTTAGCAGCATCCGACTCCTTGAAGACCATGTAAGGCTCTGCGCACTCTCCTATATCACCTTGCTGCAGTACCTTCTCGAGCTGTTGACAAAGAACAAAACATTTTCCAGAAACATCGCTCAAGTGCAGAAAGGAGCCGATCACACAAATCAAAGACGGCATTAAAAAAGGATTTACGTTTTTTTTTTTAATCTTTAATTTAAGAAACTGAGGCTGTGTTGCATTTATACTTCATCATAGCAACATCATATATTTTTCTGAGTTTCAAGAGTACCACTGTAACAATTTTCCTTAAGCAGAGGATTAAAACTACTGGCCGTTCTAACCTTGCAGGTTCCTTCCGGGTGAATTTACAGAGCACTTCCAGCATCTGTAGCTGTTCTCATAGCCAACAGAATATATTTTACTGCCATGGAGGACACTGTGATGGATGTTGTGTCACTGTGTTTTCTGACTGAATTTAAAGCAGCACAAATGTCATTTTGTCATTTTTAGCACAATGGGCCCCCCTATAGGTACGAAGGTGAAGTTGCTTTCACAGTGGTGTCCCATATTCCTCTTGTTTGATCTCTTTGCTGATCACTCATCAGTCATTTTTTTCCCCAAGTCTCTTAATCACCTCTGGCATGATGCCCATTGTAGCTCTGCTGACGTGCAACACAGCGCCATAACAGATTCACATTTGCCACAATAGACAACCAGGATGGGAGTCAAAAGTTACTTTGGCTAGTTTTTGAGAATAGCAGACGAACAAATAGACTACACTTCCTAAAAGTAAGAAAATACTTATTCAAATGAATATTTGAATGAATATTTTAACATAAAAAAAGCATTTCTTGCTGCTTTAAAAGCTGTCACTTTCTCACGTTGTATTAGATTTATTTAAAGCACTTTTGTTAACTCAACTACTTTGAATATCATCTTAAAATAAACCCTCAATATAAACAACTTTATTTAGTAAAAAAAAAAAAAGAAAAAAAAAAAAAAAAAAGAAATTATACTAGAAGGGATTTACCTTAATGACTAGAAAGACATCCTGGGAGGGGTAGGTGATAGAGAAAATGGCAGAGCGTGCCAGCGTGGAGATGGCTGCTGTCTGAATGTGAGGCCGCAACATGGATTTTGTCTGCTCAGAGTTTAAGTCAAAGAAAAAGTTTTCTGATATCTGAGGGGAAAATAGAACAGAGAAGCATGTATTTAGACACCTATCAGAAATGTATTCACACTGCTACACAATTTCAAATATTTTTAGAAAATCAGCCGCTTTGAGGGAATGTTTATGTCAAAGAAATAGCAAACATGACATTTCAGTATAAGAAATAAGCAACCTAGGACGAGCAAGCTGCATATACGACAGATCTGCTCGTCAAGGCTGCTGCTACCCTCAAGTGTTTGTTACTGTAGCTAAAGGAGAAAAAGAAGCAGCATCAGATGGGCTGGTTCAGATAGATACATAGTTTCCAGTGTATGATTTAACTGCATTCTTAAAGCATAACAGGACCACAACATAAAATGTTATAGTCCACTCATCAGATTCATTTTAATGGTTTGTGGAAGTGACCACACAACTCAGAAGTGAGAAGGCATGGAGGAAAGGACAACGGCTTACCTTTTTCTTTTCCTTGACATCATATAAGGCCAAACTAGCAAATATAGGTTCAATTTCGATCTCAAACCTTCAAGTGGGAAAGAAAAGGTGTGTCAGCAGAAAGCAGCACTTAAATAAAAGAACTACACTACTTTTTTTTTTTTTAAAGAAGAAGAAAAAAAGACTGTCTACCACTTACTTCAAGGACAAGCATTTGACAAGTAGCCTCTGGCCAAAGTGTTCTTTTGGTACTTCAGGCACACAGTGTCGCTCAATGGGCTCCTCCTACACATTAACATTGAAGATGGCATGTCAGCACCAGCACTAATAATCTGCAGCCACTTGCAAACAAGAATTAATTAATGGGCTTGTTTGAATCAGCAACAATTTTATCCAAAATTATAATGGTTACATTGTAAATTTAATTATAGTAAGTAAATGAAGGTTTCAGGAAGATGTGTATCGTACCTCATCAAGAGCTGGGTGTAGGGCAAAGAGTTCCCGATGCCGACTGGCCTTGCGCTGGTCTTCATTGTGCCGGTCAATCTCCTCATTGGGAGCACGGTCAAGGAGGTGAGGCAGGAGAGCATCGGGCTGGGAATTCTTTAAGTCAAAGATGCTGCAGGCCCAGCTCCCCCGTGGAGTGTCATCTATAGACATTGACCTCCGCTTCAGATCATCCTAAAAGCACACGCATAGATGTGATGCTGTCAGACCAATTCAAAACTGAGAAACATCCTACACGTGCACCTAAAGATGTACCATTCAAATCTCAACTGGGGTTCAAAATTTAAACAAATTCTAGAAAGACGATATAGACAAAACAAAGCAATAAATGAAAGGTACAGAAGCACATGGACTAGGGCTGGTTGTGGTCTTCTTTGCACCCTGTAGTTAAAACGTGTCCATACACCCACTCCCCGTTACCTGGTCATCCTGGTAGCTGCTGCTGTCTGGCATCTCATCAGCCTCAAACACTTGTTTAGGCAGGCCTTTCTGACGCTCCTTCTGTTTGTCCAGAGTATTGGGATTAAAGCCTGTACCAAGCTTATGATATCTGAAAGACCAAACAGCCATTTTGAAAACTGAAATTAACTAAACAGAAGTGAACACCATAATACAGATTTTCTGAGTTAAACAAATGTAATCATTTAATAAGTAACGCCTTACTTTCTGTTGACAATGGCCCAGTCTTCTGTGTAGGACCTGACACAATCTCTGACATGCGGATCGGTGTCCCTGCAGACAGACAGACAACCAAACAAGCTAAATGTTAACTATCTAGCGAGACTTCAAATGAATTTTAAATGCAGAGTAATCAACGTCAATTGAACAAAAGTGATATTTATTCTTTATTGCTCATTCCTCTGAGAAATAAACTGTCAAATTGAGTGCAACATCTTCTGTGCTATATGTAAATAATATTAAATATTGCACTTTGCTCTTTATTAGTTAGTGGTGATGGTATAACCATGATTCCATGAACAGAGGGTGGTCTGTTTACAGAAAGCATTCATTTTATTAGCTAATATCACTTCCTGAGGGGATGGAAAAAAAAAGAAACTGTTGTCATATTTTACCTTCAAGCTTATTGGAAAGAAAATTATTATTATTGGAAATTAAATATACACTAAAATGTGTATAATTTAAGAATGGGATTTCTCAAAATTAAGTTTGAAATCATTGTAATGTATTTAAATTTCTTAAATCTTTTTCGGTTCATAAATGAGGAGGAAAAAATGAATACTATCATTGCAAATATGCTTTGAGGCTGTAGTTTAATTTCAAACTTATTAAATAAAGCCTGTTTAGCCATGGCCTATATTTACCCTTCTTCTGGGACAGCTGGTACCACAGTGCGACACTCTCTGGGTGTGTAGATGACCTCGATGTCATCGTGGGGAAACTCAATCAGATCTCTTAAGGGGCCAGACTCAACAATGGGAGGATGTGTGATGAGATATTCCTCAAAGTCCACCGGCTCCACTGCCTCTGTGAGGGGTACCTGGTGGGCGAAGGGAAAGGGTCAGATCAGACCAAATACAAAAATGAATCAACAAAATGAACAAGATGAGTGCGTGCTTTATCACTGGACACCATACACAGCAGCAACAGATCTAATAAGACTTCATTTATTTGATTTCTGTTAGAAGAGCAGTTATGGCCTGTGGATCACATTAAATTTAAATACATAAATCCATCCTGTGAAAGACACATCTGAGATTTTAAGAACTCCATTCATGCAACCTTGTGCAGATACAAGTAAACTAACTGCCAACTGTGGAATCTCAAATAAGATAATGGTTTCATGAGTATTAGTCTGCTTCAAGCTGAGGAACCAAGGGGTCATCTGTATCAGCAGTGGGTTAGATGCGAATGTGTCTGGATCCGTCTCTCCCACTCTAGAGGAATTCAAAAACAAATACCTTTCAGAATTTAATTTAATCTAACTGTTGCTTCATTAGGAAGGAAAGATGAGTATTTGTTTATGTTTTCACTGAGAGATGCTATGGCTCAATTAGCACTATGCCTGTTTTTTTTTTTTTTTCTTTCTCTAGACCCTAGTGGCCTTTAATGACAGTGAGCAGACAGGAACGTGAGGAAAGGGGGAAAACACTCAGCAAAGGGTCACAGGTCGGGGGTCGAACCTGCAACCACAGCAGGAGGACTTAAACCACCAGACTACGTAGCGACCCAGCACTATGCCTTTAACAAACAAACTTTCTAAGCCAAACATAAGTAATCTTTGAAACACTGAAACGCGGTGATGTGGTGAATAAGGGTTATATTTACCAGTTATGAAAACGTTTAACATTCAAAAGGAAAAAGAAAAAATTACTCAAGATAAGATAATACCTCCATTATGGTACACAAGTACAAGCTGAAAAAGGAGCTGCTTGATAATGAAATAGCATGGCGCAAACACAAAATGCACTTTTTTTTCCCAGTCATGATGTTAGTAATTTCATTCGATTATCAAAAGTACGTGAGCAGTGAATTCATCAGCAATATAAACAGCTGTGTTCCTATTCACTGTACCACAGTTAACACCAGAGGTTTATCAAAGCAGATGGAAGAATCCACTGTGTGCCTACTGGTAAAAGTCAAGATACTCAAATTTTATTTGACAGTGGTTGGAATCCTCTCTCATCCTGCAGCTCTGCAGACAGTCACCAAGCCTGTCTACAATCTTTAATCTGCAATGTGTGCATGCAAAGTACTGATTACAAAACCAGTTTCAAGATTGTTCCTAATATCAAACCAAGCCGCATGTAAACAGTGTACTTTTAATTAAAGGATATCTGGTTTCTAAGTTGCATATAAGACTGAGTAACATTAAGAAAACTGACCTTTTTTTTCATTAAATAGTGCAGTATGAAAAAATAATACACAAAAACTACAAGAAATTTTAAGATACTTGTTAGGTAAGAATAAATAACTAGAATGATTTGTGAAAGAATAAAGTTACCTGCATAGAAATCAGTATTTATTTATTCATTTTAAATGCTGAAACTTTGTTTTTGTATTTTTGTAGTACAGTCTTTAACTTTAATGCCATACTGATGGTTTCAACACAACAAATACAAAAGATCTTCTTGTAGTAAATTTAATGTTTCATACATGGATAGATGGTTGTTGCACCATCACAGTGTTGTGTACTTGGAACAGTTTTTTTTCCAACAACCCACAGTAATATATATGACCCAACATGCCATCATAAATTTTTATTTTGAACAACATTCAGATCTTTCATGGCATCTGCTATCCAGACATTTCAGTTCAAGTTCAAACCATAAAACAAATTAGTCATGTGGTGGGAATATTGGCAGAGCATGTTTTTGATTACTGTCATCTTCCCTGCAGTATAAATATGTTCATGTAACCGATGCTCCTTTTAAGGAACAAAGATCCCTTTCTCTACTTTTCACCATTAAGCTGTTTGCATGCATAGCCTGGATGGCATTCACTAGCAACAAACATCTGAAATGTGTTTTTTTTTCCAATTCTTTATATCAAGGAACCCTTAAATCTGGGGAAAAAATGTTATACATTTCAAATTCCTGATGTCTAAAATTTTAACTGACCAGAGAAAGCCAACTGTAATCTGTTCACTGGGTAATTAGCAATTACCCATAAACACAAAAAGGAATCAATGATCTTTTAAGATATTTCACAAATGCACTACATCCCTGAAATGTTCAAGACATTTTCTGGAAAGACTGAACATGACAATGCAAATGTTGGCCTTAGACAGGCCACACTTCT
This sequence comes from Arrhamphus sclerolepis, assembly GCA_037176975.1. Lineage (NCBI taxonomy): Eukaryota > Metazoa > Chordata > Actinopteri > Beloniformes > Hemiramphidae > Arrhamphus > Arrhamphus sclerolepis. The sequence continues at coordinate 9,452,936 of JBAMYA010000019.1, read as the reverse complement.
TTGCAGGCTTTATCCAACCAGTTTCTTAGAATCATGTCTGCAAAATGTTCAATGACTCCTTGCGTGAACAAGAAAAATAATTGTCCAGAAAAAAACACATGCTGATATGCCACTTCTGCCTTTGCTTCTCCAAGTCTTGCCAGGACGCCGTTTTCAATACCGTATCTAGATACGCATTTAGTATAGTCATCAACACAAATTATGGATAATCTGGAAAAGGCATCTGCTAAATGTGGCACATTATAAACTAAACTCTTAACACACTCAGGAAACAATCCTGCCAACTTACAGTTATGAGAATGTATTTTAACCAAAGAATCACCTCTAATGAAAGAATCCCTGATCTTACTTTTAAAAACAAATGAACTACATTGAGAGGAGCCCATAAGAACAAATACCAGTTGTGCCATAATGCCAGTCAATGCAGCATACTCGCAAATACACATTCAAGCAGGCAAACTGGAACCGTGTGAATGGGGACTGGACAGAAGCATTTTCCAAATGGTAGCAGGGGGATGACCGTCGAGAATCACCAGCTTCATTGGATCAAAATGTGGGTGTTGCTGGCTTAAATTATTCCTCCTTGAGAAAGTCCAATGTCAAGAAAATAAATTCAAGGCTGGTGATTGGTGAGTTATAATGATTTTACCCATGCAAGATAATATTGCATGTGCTCTGTACAAAACATAAAATACTACTTAAATATTGTGATGATGATGATGATGATGATATGTATATGCTGTTTATACAAATGCAACTACAATACTTGAGAAATTAAGCTGTGGTAAAGCTAATCTTTACCCAATTCCCTAGAAAACTGTTTAAACAAAACTTTAGACTACTCACTGTATTGCTTGTTGTGGTCCCAACATTGAGGTTTTTGAAGAGCTGCGGGGAGCCCCCATACTGTCCAGCTATCTGTTTCCGAACCTCTGCTGCCACGGTCCTGAAGACAGAAGAGAAGTCCGGGGAGGAAAATAAAAATGCATATAAAAAACTGTGTAATTACAACTGCATTGTTGTTGAAATCTTTCACAATCAGAAATCACAGTTCAACACAGTCCAAGTACGTCTCCCATAGTACAGACAGGATCACACAATATGGTTATTTCTGCGCTATTTATGTACTAGCGATATAATATGTGAAATATCATTGATCGAATTTTATTTAGAAATATCTAAGGTGAAAAATCTAAAGAAAAATCAAAGCTTTTATAGATATGCTCTGATAAATGCACATGTGTAGCTAAAAAAGTTCTATGCATTCATTGACCGAGGCCAGCTGGTGAACTTTTCATATTTGAAATGTATTCTAAAATTCAAATATTCCTGCATGAATATCAAAATAATATACTGCTATACAATACTGAAGTTACTATCTAACTGCAGAGGCACTGCATTACCCCCAACACTAAATAGATCTTGTTTGAGTTCTGTTTCTCTGCCTCTGTTCAGAGTTTTATGGTCACTTCAGACAACATCATACTGTACATTAACCTGACAGTGAGGACAAAGAGATGAGCACATAAAAATCCCCTGGATCTCAGTGGTCAGCACAAAGATTTTGCTGTTCAGCCACTGCTGTAGCTACACGCAGGTCCTTTAAATCACAGCATCCACCAAAACCACTCAGAGACCTTTACCTTGAGCAAAATAACAACACAGCAAGTCACCAAAGTGACACAAACAAACAAGAAATTAGCTTCAAGAAAGAAAAGGCAAACCACTAAAGACTAAAGGTGTTACTACACCGGTAAGATAGAAGCTATGATGATCCAGGGATATGATTAAATGTCTTCCTTTCTTCTTTTTTCATAAAACCATTCCTCACATCCAACAAATTTATAATGCATCCCCCCAATCTGCATCCTAAAAGCAAGACCACAATAAGCAGTTTCAAGGTTACTATGATTACAGTTATAAAATTGCTGTGAGTCACTCAACATGGTCACTGAAAACAACCGAGTCACACATGTTTGTTTCCAGATATGAAGTATACAAACATGTGATTCTCAAGCACTTCACAAAAATGCCAAACACAAGCTGCATTCGTGATTTTAGGTGTAAAAACATACGTCCTGATCTGACCTGACAGCTTATGATGAGCCTGATAAAGGTTCTGTAGAGGGCTTTCAGTGGACTTAGAGCACTACAGTGTTGTCACCACAGCAGAAAAACTAAAAAGCTGAACTGGCAAACACGATCCAATACCTCATAAGAGACATTTACTTTGCTAAAATGATGTCAGCTCCATGACGACATATTCCAGACATTAGTTACAGGTCCCCCATGAGAAAAAATATGAATTTAGAGCAGCTGCAGATCAATAATACCAAAAGCTTCTGTTTAGGCTAGAGGCTAGACACTAAATACAAAGTGGCAATTATGTAATTTAAAAATTACTCATTCATAAACATTTGTTACATTTGTTATAACATCGGAAGGCATTTCAAAAGGTTTTTATGCCTGCTTGATATCAGAGATTAAATTACTCTTTGAAAGAAAAACAAGGCACTGAAAGAGGAAAAGAATATAAGCTAAGCTCTTTAAGTGGTTAGTCAGTCTTTATGTTCTCAAATAATCTGCCTATCCCCTGCTCCTGCAAGTGATTTTGCTAAGTTTAAAATTTTAGAAACAACAGATGTTAGATTATGTTAATCTTTTGCTTTTCAGAGCATCTGGTTGTCTTTCCATAGGCAGTTTAGTTATTGTTTTATATTTGCACATTCTTTACTCAAATATCTCTTCTTATAATCATATTTTGAATGTGATCAATTTCCCAAAGAAGATAAATAATAAACAACAGATGCAGATAATAAATTAAATAAATAATAAATTATTTTTTGTTATGACAGTTGTGTGCAGAAGATTTGATAATGGTAATAGAACCATTACAATAAAAGGTGAGCGTGTTTCTAAAGTATAGGAGGAAGAAAATAAATTGATTTCGTAATCATCTAAAGCTTTTTCTTCATCTGAACAAACCAGACAGACGCACTCTAGCTCAGCAATTATAGGATGACTTAACTGTGCATTAACTTATGATCGAAAAATACGAATAAACATGTCCAGGTGGATTTCTACAGTCCGTCCACATTATGTCTGGGATGGTGGCATTTGACAGCTTACACAAAGCCCTTTGTTAAGGAGATTACTTTGATCTGTCTAAGGGATAGGGAGCTGATTATAACATCAGTATCTGACAGCACTTGAGAGAGCCTTTTGTTCCAAATCAGACATGTTTTATCTCCTCACAAGAAGGCGTTTCTGAAAACACGGCTACACAAAGTTGTCGCATCTCTTCTAATGTCAGCATCTACAGTAGCTTCACGTTAGCGGTTGTAGGCGAGGCTGCTGCTGCTGGCCAAAATTAACGGTTTCTAAAATTACGAGAGCGGAATATTAACGGGAAGCTAACTCTTTTTAATTGTGGTGATACGTTCAAGAGTGAAACGATGTAACTTCGTTTTAATATTGAGTGGATAATGAAAGCAGCAGCTAACAGTGTCACTGTCTGCCTGGGTGGGTCTGAGCATCTCTGCCGTTACGACCAGCTAGCGAGCCGTTAGCTTGGAGCAGCCAGGCTGCTGGGCCTCCTTCTCAGGGTTCCCGCAGCGGTGGTCCGAGGGAGACCCGCACAAAAAAAGGGAGAAAACGACAGATGGCTTCGACGTTCATGTGGAGAGCTCTTGTCAGAGCCTCGAGTCTTTACCTGCTGATTTTCTGAGCGAAGGCGCGGCGTTCAGCCATGGCAGTGGCCGCTGATGTGCTTTAACCAAATTCCCAGGCAGCAGCACCCAGTGCGTTAGTTTCCACTCACTCAGTCAGTCAGTCGGGTCACAGGGAAAACAGGAGAATGGGAGCATTATTACCGTAATGATCGCAGTGCGGTGCAACAGAACACACCCATTAAAAAGCTTTTGCGCTTTTTAGGGAGTGCATATACCCCAAAAGGTTTATTAGTGTGTTTTTGCCTCTGCTTATGTCAAGAAACTACCTATAAATTTAAAGCAGAGTTAATATATTAATTGCAGGTGAAACAAAAAAAAAAACTACCATGCTATCACATGTACATCATATATAGTGCTATTTCTTCTTCAATTTTAGTAGATATTGTTTATCTCTGTATTTTTCTATTTTATTACATTTATGATTTGTTATTGTTGATTTGGGGATTTGTATTTGTTTTTACAGCATTTTTGGTCAGCTGAGGTTGTTTTAAATGTGCTTTTAGAAATATACTTGAGTTTAATTTGACATTTAAAAAAATGTATAAAATAATTTAAAAAAAGAAACAGGTAAAGTCTTGATTTGACAATATATTTAAGTAGAAGCCAAAGATTTAAATGTTTAACTGATTGTTCTCACATTGTGGAAGTTTCCCATAACATAGTAATAATGGTAGCAGGTCTGGACAATACAGCCAATATATTTCAATAATTACACATTGTATTCAGTAATACAATGTATTTCCAAAGTTTGGTAATGTGTTCAAAAGTGATATCATAATTATTGAACAACTATATGTTAAAATATTCAGTATATTTTAATTGAATTATTGTCCAGCCCTTACATTCTAAAGGTCTGAAACGGCTGCAGTTCTTGGAGTAGTAGAATCCCATTTCTATTGTGAGCTAGCATTGTCATCTTGATATAAAAAAACAAACAAAAACAAAACAAAAACATTAATCTGGATTGACCTGGAATTAATGTATTTTTATCTGTAAAGCACACACACAGAAATCGTACAAGTGCATTTTGTTTAGAATCTGTTAAAGAGTATAAAATGTGTCAACCACTGTCTCTTTCTGAAAAATTTGTAATTAGATGCATCCTAGGACTAGATATTAATATAATGACAATACATATCCCAATGGAAAGTGTTTCTGTAAAAATAATATAATTTATAAAAACATTTTTAATATTTTAATGTTCATTATTATTATTATTATTATTATTGATGTTATTATTATGACAATGCTAAGAGGTTTGTTTGTTTAGTAATGTCACATTTCTTGGTTATGAATTCAAATGAAAGGTGAATATTGATTTATTAACTTTTAACCTTTTTATATCTATGTGGTGGCAGGGTGGGGTTCTGCTCAGCTGCAGAGAAGAGGTGAAGCTGCAGGACAGGAAACAGCACCTGAGAGGGGCTGACTGGCACACCTGCGCTGCATGTGTGCTAATCAGGGTCCCTGTATTCCAGCAGTAGCACTCTGGCTCTCAGGAGAGGACAGTCAGATCTGTTCATGTGTGATACTGAAAAGTGTGAAATAAAAACTGTGAAAACTGAGCTCTGTTGGAGCATTTGTGCTAACCTGGTCCCAAGTAGCTGGTACATGTTACAATCTAAACCAATAGTTTTATACAATGAGGTGTTTATGGATTTGGTCATTTTATTTTTCAGAGTTTGTGGGTACAGTTATTTCTGGACATTGTTGGCAGTTTCTCTGTGGTTTTCATACTATTCATATCAATACCGGAATTATATTGTATCAATAAAAATTAGAAAACATATTGCAACGTACATTTTAGACATTATCCTGCCCTGATGCTTTCTGACCTTTTCCTGTGTTGACTTATGAAGAACAAACAGCTTATGCTGAAAATGATGAAGTAAGACGTGTAAGTTTAATCAGCAAGACTATATGTAAAGATTATTTAGCCTATGTAAAAATATTAATGATGTTAAATTGTGTCTGAATTCTTATTATTACAAATATAGCCTTTTATCTAATTTAGGTATGATTAATAACCATTGACAGCTGCTTTTTTTAGACAATTTGACCTACCATTATGTTTTTCTAAATAATGCATTACTTTCTCATTTCATCAAAATCATAATTTGTGTGTGAGCACTAGAAAGAAAAAAATAATCACTTTTTTTTTTTCGCTAAACCGGCACCACCCCGATACTTATAAATGTGGTGTCGCTTATCTAAGTGTAATAATGATAATAAGAATGTGACGGTATTCTTCACAATTCCTTTTTCTGCAGGATGGGGCGCTTGTTTTGATTTAAAACAAAACAAAACAAAACAAAAAAACACTTCCTAAATGAAAAGCAATGTCAAATAAAGCTTAAATCACCCGTTTGAGCTAAGCACCGCCCGCTCGGACTGCCTTCATATATAGTGGCATTCTCCCTTTCGCCACTTCTCAGCGGAAACCCCGCGAGATCACCTGACTCGGGCGGCCCACTTCCTCAAAGTGTAAACATTAGTGTTCGCAGGGGAGTGTGAAATTGCCTAGAAGGTCAGGAATTAATAATAATAATAATAGAAACCATCTTTAACTATGTATACAATACAACATTTCGTTTGAAGTTGATTGGGGACCAGTAACATGTCTGTCAGTTGAAAGTAACCGTACTGGAGAAAACGATCAGGTAATTTCATGCGGTAGCGCTTACCATCCTGACGTGAAACTGCAGCTCTTAAGTAAAGTGTGTTTCTGTTTGTGTGCACTATGTTCAGGTTTATATGCTGTGTGGGAATGGGTTCCTTCCCTCGCTGGTCTAAATGGAGAATAAAGGGAGCGACGAGGTGGAAAAAATGAAGACAAAGTTCATGTCCGTATGGCACAATGTTAAGTACAGTAAGTATTTTGCTTAACACATAAACATGTCCATTTATATTCATATATATGTGTGTGTGTGTGTGTGTGTGTGTGTGTGTGTGTGTGTGTGTGTGTGTGTGTGTATATATATATATATATATATA
>JBAMYA010000019.1:9432728-9442915 GCA_037176975.1 Arrhamphus sclerolepis | reverse complement strand
ATATACATACATACACATAGATATATAGAAAGGATATAGATTATTAAGCTGCTGTTGTTTCTCTATTCGACTTATTTTGATTCAATTTAAACAAGCGAAGCAGCTAATCAATAAAGGGTATTCACGTGATGTCACAGCAGCGGAAGTTGCTGCGGTTACGCCCCACTGAGTGGCAGAAAGAAGGAGATGAGTGGCGGCGTTGGCTTAAATACTGTCTAAACTTAAGAACAATATCAAAAATTGGGGAAGAGCTGGTGTGCGATTGATTGTACGAACAGGTTTGAAAAGCAGTCGGTGCTTTCTTTTTACAGGCTACCGAAAGCTAAAGAAAAGAGAAAGAGATGAATGCTTTCTTCTTTCAAAAGGAAAAAAAGCTGCGCTGTAATGCTTGGATAAACTCTGTATGTAAAGCAAGAGTGACAAATAGATATGACATTCTGCAAATTCTTTATTGAAAAGCATTTAAATAGTTTTAACATAACTGTCAAGTCAGTCTAGATATGCTTATGTCTCACTTTCCAACATTAAGCTTGAACCAGTGGAGAAATAGCCAAGATAACGCCAAAAAGCACTGTAAGCCTCGGTTTAGAACAACAATGTAAAACATAATTAACATCTGTAAAACGTGTCAAATGCCTCCTTTTGAATGAGAGAAAGATACCAGGTAGCAGTTCACAGCAGTAGTTAGTAATTTAGTCGCTAATTTTCAGGCTTCACTGTGTATTTTCCTGGTGCTGAAATCAGATCCATATAAATGTCAGGACACGTGATTTCTGGCCACATGTCAGTGTTCGTGGACCTCTGGTTCTTTGGTAGCTCGGACGGAACAACGTCGAGTCCTCATTTTTCCCGGTCTCGCTGTGTTTACTGCGACACTCCACATGTTGGGAGAGGTTTGTTTCGCCACTCAGTCTGACTGAGAGGGGCGTGGCCTAGAGGGGAAGTGATGTAAACACATACCCTCTATAAATCATTTGAATAATTTCTGCTAGCAGAGAAAAAGAAGCAAAACGTATATTAAATATAGCAAACAGACCGATGATCTGTGTCTGTTTTAAAGAATAGGCAAGGTTTTGGGAAAAAAAATGAGATAATGAAAGTTTAATTTGTATTCACAACGTAATTTACACAAGTGTCCTATATAGTAAATAAACAGAGGATTCAATAAAGGGCATTAATATCATGCAGATGACTAAAATGTGCTAATCCAGCTATCACACACAGACCTTAAATGAACTGTATTTCAACAGCTTATTGTTATTATTGGAAAAGATGCTCATACATTTTGGTTTTTAAACAAACTTGGAAGAGTGCCTTTAAAAATGAATTTGTAGTCAGTCAGTAATATTGTTGTTGATTTCAAGATTAGGATTATATAAAAAGTTCTGATGTCTAAATAGAATAACATGAGCACAAACGTGCCTTTCCCAGTCACCTTCTCTCCCTTCTTACTGTCTCTTGTCTTCTTTTCTTCTCTTTTTCTCTTAGGAAAGCTGTCGAGGAAGCGATGGACTCTGGTTTGGCGGGTATAACTGCCTATGTCTCCCAGGACTGCACAGGTATGAAAGATGATCCTGCTGTTGATAAAACAGGATACTGGGCACAGCGCCCAAGCCGACCTTTCTTTTTTCTGCCGTCTCTCTGACACTGTGAGACTGAAACTGCGTAATGTGGTGACAGAAGTCTCACTGTGTCTATTCCCCAACAACACATCAATTCCAAATCTATAACCTCACACTCTGACCTCCTCTTAACCTCGATATCTTAGGTGTTGATTTATGTTTGTCTTCCCAACAGCGGGAGGTAGCTGTTTGTCTGAGAGACGGTATCTTGTGTTGAAAGTGTTAGAGACACAAGGAAAATAAAACTTTTAAGGCTTAAATTATTGCCTGACTAATAAAATGTCAGATGAAAATTTTATGAACCATTAGTATTCATTTAATAATGAAAAAAATGCTTCTCAAATGTGGAGGATTTGCAGATTTTTCGTTTTATGTGATTGTAAAGTGATTTTCTTTGTTACTCTCTAAAAATGTGACATTTCTTACCCTCATTCTAATTCTGCCAGATGAAATCCTTTAATGTGCTTCTGTGCAAGCTTAGTGGAATTAACACGCATGCGTGTTACTGCATCCAGTCAAAAAGAGCTTTCAGGGGGACAGACGTCACTTTGATTTGTTTTTTTGTTTTTTTTTGTTTTTTAAAAGGGGGTCAACGTCAAACAACTGAAAAAATTATTTTAATTTTACGAATGAACAAAGGGGCAAGATTTTCTCTGTTCATTTTAAATGAAGTAACTTCTATAACCTCCGTTACAAAAACTGATTGACTGACATTATGCTCTTCTGCAAATATGCAGATGCTTTGATAATTTTTCAGACATTAATGATATATTTAAGCTATTTGCTTTTATCTCCAGGAACCTTAAACTTTCCAAGAAGACCAGACCGAAGCGCTGTTCAGCAGACAGACAGACAGACCTCCGTCTGACCTTTGTCTTATTGATCCTTCATAGTGTACAGTGCTGATGTCGTCGATTGCCACAGGGCACCCAGAGCAGGGCAGGCCTCTGATGAGACAACAGACACCCCTCCTTTAGCACAACATGACCCACCAGCATCTGCTCCAGCGTTGCCGGACGACCGAGCTGTCATCATCCTCATCCCTGTGAGGCTGGGAGGGGAGAAGACAAACCCTGAGTACTTTGACTTTGCAAAGGTGAGGGTAGTTTTTTAAATCTCATCTAGCTTAATAGCATATTTAAGAATAAAACTGCTTGAAGACTCCACAGGCTAAAAGTAAGTCAGAGGAATTATGCTGTATTTGGTGAGTGGTCAGTGTGGGGAAAAGATCAATTCAAAATATATATGCTCAAACGTAATTGAAATACAACAGGCAGGAAACAAAATGAAGGTATTTAGGCTCACAGACGGATGAAGTGCATGCTTCTTTGTGTGTTCATTTAGAGCATACTGAGTCTGGAGTACTGCATAGGGATCATCGGAGGAAAGCCCAAGCAGGCCTGCTACTTTGTGGGATTTCAAGGTTAGTGTTAGCATAATGGAAAACAGAAAGATACACACAGAGGATGGCGTGAATAACAAATTATTTTTGCATAATATACCCTTCGCATGTGTAGAGACAAAGTAAGTTAATGTATTCTTGCTTGCATGAAGAAAGCGGAGAGGAGTGGAGATGAAAGCGAGTGAAGCAGGGCTTACTTTATTCTCCCTGACCCATCAAAGCCTCACCCATTTATCACAAGTAAACCTCCCAAGTTGTGAGCCATAATTGATTTCCATAGGAGGCATGCATTAAATTTCATTCGGGCCCCAAAGTGAGCCACTCTTCATCACCTTCAGGAGCCAGGAGGAACCTTCAGTTGTACATCTTGGCAGTCAATATTTGTGCATTTACATTTTACCAATTTGAAATACAGCAGTGGATGATGTTTAAATGACAAGCAATAAATTCTTCCTGCCAGGGCGCGGTTCAGCGCTGCATTTATCATATGCAAATGGTCGAATATAATTGTGTGTTTGTAAATGTAATTCCTTCACACAAAAATTAAATGACAACAACTTTTTTGCAGGTGTAAAGAATGTGCTTGTACAAACGTAGCTGATTATGCAGAATTTAATCCACCCTGGTGGATATTAAAAAGCAACAGCCTTCTGGGGAGGCATATTTGACGCACACAACCCCAACAGTTGGCCAAGCGGATGACTTTGAGCTGCTCTGCATAGAAATTGAGGGGGAGCGCATTTTTGTAATAATCTGATGTTTTTGAATAACTTGTCTCCTGTTTTGTCCTTGCAGATGACAGCTTGATTTACATGGACCCTCATTACTGTCAGTCTTTTGTGGATGTCAGCACCAGCGATTTCCCTCTCCAGGTAATGTGAAATTACACCGACAAGCTGACTGGGGTCCCCGTAATGTGAATTTAATAGTTTCTGTTAGCACTTAAGGGTGTGAATCTTAAAGAACCACTCAGCCCAATTATAGAATCCCTGTCTGCTGATTTATTTGCAGCTCGGACAAGTGAAGCTGCCACTTAACAGAAATACTGCAAGTACACGATCAGGCACTGTGGGGCTTAATGTCTCAGAATCCATAAATAAAAATCAGCTTTAGCACTGTATAGCTACTTTTTTCTATGCTTTCTGCATGCTGTGGAATGCAACATGACAACCCACCATAGTTGTAAATTTTTGGACACAGTGACAGCGGATAAATAGAATTTCATTCATCAAATGATGCGGAGTACATCTTATTTTTCTTGACGCTGTCAGGTGGTGTGTGTGCGTGTATGCCTTGCAGCTACCTGGCCCCTCAGCATGATGAATATGTTCAGATGTATTATGCCTTCTTTTGTTTAGTCATTTCATTGCCCCTCACCAAAGAAGATGCCATTCAGCAAGATGGACCCAAGCTGCACCATTGGTTTCTACTCCAGAAGCCTTCAAGAATACAACAAAATCAAAGAGGAGCTGTCCAAGGTGTGAAAAGCTGCAATGACTCTGAACACATTGAGGAAAAATAACTTTTAACCCACATTTGTATTAGTCACTTTCAAGACACTATTTTATTTCTATTATAATAATCATGGTATATGCACCACTTAGTTGACCACTAGGTGGCACCATATCGCCATGAATCAGACCTACTTTGTGCTTGGCCTCTCCACACAGCCATTATAATGGATAGATGTTTTAAACTAATCTCACCTCCTTAAATCCATCATGCCTCTGCTCAAAGTACTTCTCTATTTGTATTGACATGAATGTAATTTGCATCCGGAGCGGGTGCATGCCTCTCTTTATCTTAATGGCTGAAATTCAGAACAAAAACGCTGGGTTTGTTGTTGTTCCAGGTGCTGCAGCCATCAGCAAAGGAGAAATACCCGGCGTTCACTTTCGTACAAGGTCACGGGAGAGATTACGACCTGTCGGCGGGCCTGACCCCGGTGAAACTAGAATGGCCCTTCATCCGTGACACGCGGCAAACGGTCACCACTGCTGGGGACTTTGTGTTGCTTTGACAGCCGTATTTAAAAGTGATGAGGAAAGTCGCTTTAACATGTCAAACTGCCTGAATTCCAGCAGATTATGCACAAGGCCTTTGTGATAAGTTTATACTACTTTTTATGTTTTCTGGTTTTGTTCAGCGGTTACTATTTGGTGGCCAAAGAATGTGAGCACACTGATAATTTGTCAAGAAGCTTTTTGACATCTCCTGGTGCTCAGCTGAACCTAAAGTCCTAACATTTTTAATATTCTGGCTTTAAAGAAGAACACTTCACATTGTGCACCATTATTTTTATAAAATGTTAACAGTGTGGCAGCACACTGGTGTGGTGGTTTGCACTTTTGCCTCCAGCAGGTTCCTTGTTTAAATCTTGGCTGGGCCCTTTCTGTGTGGAACTGGTGTGACTGTGGGTCTTCTCCTACGGTCCAACAACACGTCTGTTAGGTTGATTGATTTTCCTAAATTTCCCATAAGTGTGAGTGCGAACGTGCGGGGTTGTTGGTCTCGTTTGCGTGGCCCTGTGATGGACTGGCCACCTATCTGGGGTGTACCCCTCCCTCACACCCAATGAAAGCTGGGAATGGCTTCAGCACCCCCCGTGACCCTGTATAGAATTGAAACGGGTTCAGGAAATTGGTGAGCCAATAGAAACTAATGTTGTCAGGTTTAGGATCTGGATATAAAATGGAGTTAGAAGTCTCTTTCAGAAAGCGCCACGTTGACATAGCTATTTATAAACTATCCTTTTTGTGTGGAAAGGATCTTATTTCTCAGCATGGTTTAGACTTTCTGCGACATTCCTGCTGGTAACAGCAGTATCATCAACTGGGAAACATATAATATATACATTTATTAAAGTTTTGGGGAATCAGTTACAAAGCAAGATTTAAAAAAAAGACATTTTATAAACGATGTGAACATTTGGGCTATCCCTAACTAAAGCTTCATTTGTGCTGACAAACTTTAACAAATGATCTTCAAGCACATATCAAAAGAAATCTTTCGAAAACTGAACCCCAATGTGAAGTATTTTCTTTGATGAGTTTTCATTATATTTGCATATAGTTATCAGAAGGTCCGGTTCAGCATTTCCCGTGGATGGGACCAGTATCGTCTCATCTTCATCTTCTTACCTTTTGACTGCGTTTAGGTGTGAAGGAGACGAGCAGAAATGAGAGTCCAAGGGACGACACCGTCACGTGCCAAACCCCACAAAGCACCGTGTGTCCGTCACAGTATATAACTTCTGTTTATGACTGACACAAAGAGAAATCAAATTCAGGGGATTTTTTTTTAAACATTTAAACATTTATTGCCCATGTAAATTAATAGTTGTGTGTTTCATGTGCACCTAGAAAAGTTGGCAACTTTGTTTTTCTAATCTTATGTTGGTTAAAATTTTGTTCTGCTTATTGTTTCTTTCTCAGTCTTGTTCTCTACCAGTGAAAGAGTGAAGATCTGTAGCTGTGCAATAACTACAAATTAACAAATGAACAGTAGACGACACACCTCAGTCAAGCACTACTATTTGTCACTTTAAAAACAAACAAACAAAAACCAACAAAAACACTCACATATTCTGAATAATTTGCACACACTTTCCTACAAATTGACACTTGCCCTGGATATCTGTTTGCATAAATTAACAAAAGATTTGTGTGAAATGTTATGACTGCAGGGCATCGAAGCTTAATAAAGTCAAAGTGTTTCACTGTATCAGTTTACTTCTTTCTGTCCACTTGAAAAATTTAAAGTAACTCTGGGAGAGTAGGAAAAAAATTATTTGCTTCATTTTCAGTGCAGCATCCAAACCTCAGTGGTTTGTTGAAATGAATTGAATCCCTTTCTTTTCCAGTCAAATGTAGCAGATTAAAACTAATCGTACGTGCTAACCATCTCTACAGCCCATTAACCAGGAACCAGAAAAAATGTGACCCAGTGACACTGGCAGCAATTGTGTTTCTCTGTGGAGGAAAAGAAAATATCCTTGTGTGCAAAGCTCTGTTACCATGGATCATCTGTCTATTTCCCCCCAAGTTTGAGCTATGCTGGACTGTTTTCCTGTATAATACAAATTCTTGTATTATGATGAGCTGTGCTTTTTAAAGGAGGGAACTGTCTCTTCTGTGGAGGAGCCGGGGCAAGGGTGAGGATGGATGGACGGACAGAGTAAGAATCCCTCATCTGTTCTCCTCTCTACCATGGAGAAGTAATGGCAAAGCACATAGAGGCATCATTTAGATCCCTTGTCTGATCTGTGTTTTTGTCCCTTTTTTTCCGCTTTAGCTTGGCAACGGGCTGTGTAGAAAGAGCGGGAGCATCAAATATGCAAAAGCAAAGGATCTGCAGAGACATTCTTCTGGAGTATAGGAAAAGGAAGGGCTGAATGGACAGGAGGGGATGGGGCATTTGGGGTGTTTGTCAGAAACATGAAAGAGCATTTGTGCTGCAGGGCACAGAGCGATCTGAGGGTCGACTGTGTTCATGTACAAGGGATGTATGAATATTTGATTAATGAGTCACAGGCTCAGGGGAAATGTAATAAGCAAGTGGTGGCTTAGTGCACAAGCTGATCACACGCACACATGCATTTAACACAGCTGCCTAATGTGTCACTGATATTGCAGATTCATGAAGCTCTTTAGTCAAATTCCTCACAAAGAGGGAGTCCATAAGAGGGCTTCTTTTGTTCCAGACAACTTAGAATTAAGACACCCAGTAGATATTTTATTTTGGGTGTCACCTGCTGGAGGAAATTATGGCATGCAGCCATAGGGAATGGGATCGAGTGCAGCTTTTTTATGCCATGAGATCCTGGCTACTTTTAGTGAAGACACCTGATCACATGCAGGCACCGAGCCTTCATAAGGACAAGGAGGCCCTCGGACTAAATCCTCAGGTCAAAGGATGTGATCTGAAAGCCGCCAGATAAATGTTTAATATAAAGACAAGCTTGTAGTCATTTTAGTTAATAAATAAAACGATTAATGTTAGTGAATTTATTATAAGAAGCTGTCTCCTTGCAGGATCTTTCATTCCCACCGCTGTTAGACTGCACAACTCTAGAATTTAGTTGCACTCTGGTCATTTTCATTTCTTTCTCTTTTTTCACTCCACACACATAAACCTTCACACACCTCCACTTCTTGTTATTGAATATATAGCTTGTATCTTTATTTTTTTGTATATTTTGTAGTATACTTTTTTTTTATTGCTACATTTATTTTATGCATAATGTATTTTTTTGCACTTTATATTGTCTTTTGAGATGCTCTAACAACTGAATTTCCTCACTAATATCTTAAGTAACTCCAATTTATTGTACTGAGGACAGTAGCATTGACTTTATTGCACTCGGTGTCAACATATAAAACCAACCAACAAAATCTGTGTAATTTATTTTTAATGAAGTACCTTTTCTATACCCTCAAACCTCATCTGAAACTCCTCTGACCACGATCAGACCATGATGGATGACTTTGAGAACTTCCAGGAGAAATAGATCTTACAAAAAAAGAAGAGAAAATGTAATATGTAAAGTCCCTGTACCTGTGTGCGCAGCTGTATGGGGGGAAAAAGTGGTGTCTTTTCCATTTCTCATTCATAAGGAGAGTGTAAATTCATATGGATGAATGTGTAGTTTACACATGTACAGCCTGTGTGTTAGACATTCTAAATCTTAGGTGTCACACTCCCTCCCTGTCTTCACACCAGGTGCAGGGGTGCTAGATTTATACCCAGTAGCCCTTGCCCACCCTTGTGGAATGCCATGCATCTTCAAACAGGTACTTCACTTTGAAATCTCATCTCGGCGTGATCTTTAGGCGGCTAAATATACCAAGCTGCCGGATCCTGCAGCCGTCGAAGCGTAAATACCGCCCGCGCTGCATCAGACCGCATTCAGAGTCTAAAGTCTGTCTATGCATCTGTCCACTTGTCTCCACCCGTCTCCTCAGACACCCCCCACCCCAACCAGCTCCTGGAGAAGTGCTGAGGCACTGCATGCCTAACACATCTCCTCTGGGCTGAAGCCAGACAAATGTCATGATGCTGTGATTAATCAGCAACACACAAGACAGCGGCTCTAAGGGTGTTCCACCCCGTGAACATGACCTGCAGCTCACACTAGGTCAAAGGTTCCTCACCTTTTTTCTCTCTCTGGCTAAAAATGTGCTCTGTGACGTATCCAGAGCTGAATAGTTTCACAATCTCATATCTATCATTTTGTACTAAACCAAACCGGGTAAAAGTGTTCATGCAGATTTTCAGTGGATTCACACTGTGTATACAGTTTGATCTCATGATTGAGTAAAGCTCTTGATGATAGATGATCAAAATTTCTTCCACAAGAAAAAAGTAGAATTTAAAACATTGTAAAAACCATAACAAAGGTTCTAACTGGAGTCTATGCCAGCTGTCATCCAGTGAGAGGTGAGGTGCACCCCACGCTGAGGCAAACATCATGCACACTCACACCAACAGCCATGGAAAATTTAGAGGAACCTGGAGTACCTGGAGAAAAGCCACACAGCCACTGGGAGATAACTCCAGTTCCACACAGAAAAGGCCTCAGCTGATGTTAGCATTGGAAATCTTTTTGCTGTCGGGCTACAATGTTAAAAACAGATCCAGCTCGTGCGTTTTGAAGAAGTCATTCAGGACAAATGTCTTATTCCCAAGCAAATTGTTTCAAATATATTTATATTTATATATATTTGCTGGATTTACCTAAAATATAACCATTATATTTGCACATATATCTAAATCTGAGTCATATGTAATACAGAGGATAATCTGGTAATTCATGCCTGGCTTTACTTTACAAGTTGTTACTTTGTATAGCTGTGATGGGTTTACCTACGAGTGGGGTTTCCTGTGGCAGGGGCCCAAAGTAAAGCTTCTCACCTACTGCTGGCTAACCCCGCCCAGCTGTGACAACAAGAAGGGCACAGAAGTTAACATTTAGACAACGGATGTGTGTGCCGCTTTCCATTTCCATTCATGATGACAGAGAATCTTTGGTGAATATCACGAAGTGTTGGGGATGTGTGTGTGTGTGTGTGTGTGTGTGGGGGGGGGGGGGGGGGGGGGGGGGCCCCACGGGCCCTTTTTTTCCCCCCCTCTCCACCCCCCCCAAAAAAACCACCTGCCAAAGA
>JBAMYA010000019.1:9416434-9431434 GCA_037176975.1 Arrhamphus sclerolepis | reverse complement strand
AAGTATTAGAACTCAATGAGTTAACCACTGTTAACTGTTTTGAGTTTAAAATCAAGTTCTTCAATTAAAATCAATACATCCAGTTAGAATTGTTTACGTATCTTGGACAATTATGCAAGCTTTTAAATGTAAATTTGCACCAATGAATGTGTGCAAAAGTATAAACTGTAAAGTATGTCAGGTGCACTTCAGACAAATGAGAGAATGCAATGACCTTTTTGACAAAAATACTTGAAGTTCCTGATTGTTGCAGGCAGAACACAGCAGACTGCATAAATTTGATTAAAACCAGAAAAACACAGGTGAATATTTGCCGCAAAAGAGGTGCATGTCACATAAGGAAGGAAAATCAAAAGGTACATATGCAAGAGCCAGTATGTTAGTGGTCTTATATCATCAAATCTTAATCAATCTTTCTTTGAGTGACTATAAGAAAGATACTAAATAAGAACGATATCAAATTAATATTTCAAATCTTTGTCAACACTCAAAAATGTAATTTCACTTAAGAGATAGTGTGGATAGGGTCCTTACAGAAAATGTGATGGAATTTTAACTTTGTATGTAAACAGAAAGTGTCATCGGTCCAATGAGTTGACTCCCGATGTGCAAACTACTGTTAACAGAAACAAAAGGAGGAGAGTTACCTTATTACCTATTTTTCCATAAATATATAAGTACTAATCCAATTCTGTGGAGGCAGAGAAGGCAGAGTCAAATAATATGGTATTATTTGCAAAAAGAAGTGCAAATATTGGACTGTATTCATTCAGCTGATACAAACAAGTACAAGGTTTAAAATTTGCACAAAGTATACATTTACTTGTACACTTTTATCTATATTGTACACTGTGTCAATGGTTTAACGAAGTTCGCATGCAGTCCTTCATTCTTGGTGGTATTTATGCTAAATAAGAGGTAGAAGTGTATGAATATTGTGCTTTCCAACACTATAGACTTGAAACACACAATATACACTGTTAAACAATACAATAACAAGCACAAGATAAAACACAGATAACGACACAGCTGAAATCATGAATAAATTAGCACACCCATTACTCTCACACTGCTGAGCCCACGGCCTCATTGAAATATAGGTCTTTTCAACACATATACCTAATATACTAAAAAAGAACATTTAAAATGATTCAGTGGCTTGTATGAACACATTAATTTTCAGTACTAAAAATATATTTTTAAGCAGGTCCTGGGCCTTACTTCTTTCTTGTGTGGAATGCATAATGGATTCCTGTGTAATCCATTACAGCTGCAGAGGGAGCAGGAGATAAGAGTCTTCAGCAGCACCCAGCCGGGGTTGTTCTTCTTTAAATGAAGTTTTAATAAAAAACGACAGAGAGGCTGTACAAGGTCAATTATCAGACTTTGCCCATCCTCGATATCGGTGCTTAGTTAGCCACATTAGCTGTCGGTCATAGCCTGCTGATCTACACGTGAAAACGTCAGACGCCCAGATGAAGGCTGAACCTATCCATCCAACACTTCTGTCAGTGTGCGTTTACTGTTGACTATTTTTCGCCCTGACTGGCACATAAGGTCGCCACTGTCACAGACAGGCAAATCAGGAGAGCTGACTGTGGTCGATGTTCATTTGTCAGCACCCTTGTTGAGCAGGATATCTCTTTATGCATCAAGAATACGTTAAAAGTCACTGGGGGCAGAGGTGGAGATATTAATATTGCCTGCCTGGGTGCTCAGTAAGCGTTGAAAGTTGAGAGCCCCCTCTAAAACCCCTCTCAAAAGTGAGGTGAGTTTAATGTATGGGGTGCTTATGAATACACTTATGTATTCATTTGAGCAATAAACGCCAGGCTGGTTCCCACACAGAAAAACAAACTGCTTAGCTTCCGGCAGCCATTTTAATTAAATGCCATGGATTGTCAAATTTATCGATCCCCCCCCTCTACCCTGACACAACCCTGAAGGATGCCCTGTGCCATTTCCATATCTTTATTGGCGTCTGCCGCTAATGTGAGGTGAGGGATGAAAGGAGATGGAGGGCTGTTTGGCTAAATTGGGCCTGGCTCTCACAGCTTTGAGCAGAAGGAGGGAGGCGAGGTGTAAATGGATGTAGATAGGCTGGGGGGGGGCATGTCCTGAAGCGATAGCCTGTGAGGCCTCACTCTTGCTCTCTCAGAGCAGATCCGTGTGCAGATGGGTGTCTGACAGGCTTACAGCTGTTCTCCTAATTGTTCATTAAGTGTTCTATTGATTCCCTTATTTCAAGTACATGTGTCTTTCAGCCGCTGCTCTCCATGTGAAGTGGCAGACACGCATGCTGCACACACACTAACACGCTCGCACACCTACACAGGCATCCTGGCTGGGCTGAGATGACAGGGCCGGCTGATGCTGAAAATGTGAACTGCCACTTCTAATCCAGGGCCCTTATCTCAGTGGGGTCCGACAGGGCCTGGAAAGCTGCACCTCATTCAACGCACCAGGCTTTTATTTTCCAAACTTTTAGCATCAATCAATTAAAGTGCTGGCAGCAGCATGGAAAATTGTTTAATTCCTTGTTAAGCGGCAGCAGCCTCAGATTGCACCTGGCTGATAAGGGAGCTTGTGTGAGTTTATTAGATCCTGATACTCTTGCCTGATTACTAAGGGAGAGTGGAAGCTTTATTTAGGGAGAAAATGATCAACAATGATGCAGAGGAGACAAGAAGATAGGGCACAAGAAGTTAAGAGAAGGAAAGGGCAGCAGAAAGACAGAGAAAGTCAGCAGTATCATCATCTTGTGGCCATTTCCTTTCTTTGAAGCAAAAAAAAATGTATGAGACAAAAGCTCCATGGTAGCGTCTTTTTCTTAGTAGGTGCAACCTTGTAGTAGAAATGTCCTTCTATATCCACTTAGCACAATTAAATAATCAAAGGTGGTCAATGTGTAGACAAAAGGGGACTTTTCAGCTGGCCTGTGTGTGGACTATGAGGTGAAAGGATGGAGGCCACGTGCACGAGACAGTAATTTGTTTCAATGCTTTTATGATTTTGTAGAAAGGGTACTGTTGTAAGGGTTGGTCAATGCCACTAAGAGAAAAATCACCAGATAAACTGTAACCATTTCTCGTTTTTTCCCCTTTGTTCTAAGCCTCACAATTTGGCTTTCAAATTGGACTTAGCGCTTCAGTGAGTCAAGTCATATACTCCCAGCCTGGGTGGTCGTCTCCATTTCTTGGGCGAGGAAATTCTGTCGGCCTTCCTGCGCTGAGTGGAGTGATAATGTTCTCTGTAAAACACAATCAGTCACCTCCCTCCTCGCCTTTGTATAAGCCGCGAGGACCCCCCAATCAATACTGGCTGGCTGGGTGACTTATCATTGCAGTCTGGACGCAAAGCTGAGCTGAGCTGAGTTGAATGGGGAGTAGATGGTGGGCTGCATCCTGATGTAGACATGGCACAAGACTCGGTGACTGCGCCACTGACCCGCCAGCGCAGTGGTGCTTGATTTGTTACAAACCAACATTGCAAAAATAAGGAAAGAAATACCTAAGACAGATCATGGATTTTATGTATGTGCACATATAAATATATAAATAAACCGCAGAATCAAAGATAATCTAACCTTTTAAAGTAATAACCTGTGTTTCTCAAATTTCTCTGCAAATGCAAATGCATGTGTAAAATATACAAATTCCTCTAGAACTCTTGTACACCATTTACAGGGTAATAATGTAAAAAAAAGCTTACATTCCTAATACAACAATGAAGATATTTGGAATAACAAAATGAGAAAACCTACCCATTGTTGGTGTAAAGTTTGTAAAGAGAATTGCACAATAATCTTGCAAAAATCAGCATAAACAGGAAAACAGTTTGTAATAGTGCGTTATCTTCTTGGTCATGGTCCTGTCGCACACATTATTTAACCCGCTTACCTCCTTGTCTCTTCATCTCCTCACTGAATCAAAACCGTTTTATGAAATCAACTCAAAGAATCTCTTAACATGCGCATAAAACATATATATAAAAATTACCCCTACACTTTTCTCATCATTTAATCTTGATTTAAACGGGCAGTGGAAGATGTTTGGTAATAAACCACTATGCTCATTTTCACTGCAGACACATCTAATTCTTGCAAATAATTTGGTCCAAGATTTATCTAAAAAGATGAGCCTGGATGAAAGCACTCAGCCAAATCCAAACACATTATTTATCATAAATACTGCTTCACCATATATTATTTCCCATTTTGTGCAATTTAGCCCAAGATTACAAGCACAAAAAGGTAAGAATCCTGTGCAGGCATTACATAAATCCAAAAATTAAGGATAAATCATAGATGAGGTTGATTCATCCTAAAAACAACACTCATCAGTTTCCATTGTCCATGTTCCATTCACTAGACCAGAGTCTTTAATAGTTCATTTAAAAACAACCAAGATACAGAAGACGGAAGGTAATTTTTGATGCATAATCTAACTTTAAAGCACATAACAATTAAATGTTTGTAAACTGTCGCTAGCCGTGCAGCCTGTTGATGTCTGAGGAGCTTTACAGAAAGACAACTGAAGTCGGTCCAGTTCACAGATAATGGAAGGCCACATGTGATGGAGTGCAGTCCCCATGTTGTCTCTTGGCCTTGCCTGCCTCTGCAGTTTTTAAACAATACTTCCAAGGACTTTGCTTGACACTCGCACCGTTGTCTTTCAGTTTTTGCTACGGTCAAACCTTCACAGGCTACAGCAAAAGTGCTCATGATCCTACATGTGTGTATAAAGCTGGACTACCAGTATGCCCCTCGCCTTTTAAACACAATCCAGCACTTCTGTAAGTAGAATCCTAAAAAAGAGCAAGCGATAACTCCAAGATAGCGTTCTATATTTTTGTTTGGACATTTTAACAAGAGTCTCCTGAATAGCCAAGCTTCTCAACCTCGGTCCAACCAACCTCTGGAGGCTTTCAGACACTTGTATCGGAGCCCACACTTCATGATCACAGGTGAAAGTAGGATCATGGAAAGACTGGTAAACAGAAACCCACAACAGACTGGTGTTCCAGCTGTAAACAGCACCAGTGATCAACAACGCCAGTGGTATCCTTAGAAGATGTGTTTTCCCATCATTAACGAGTGGTGATCGAGCTTTTGGGATTGCTGCACCTAAACTATGCAACAGTCTTCCGCCCCAAATAAGATCTGTGCCCACTTCTTTTCCTTTAAATCATTGCTGAGGACAGATTTTTTTTTCCTTGGCTTTTAATTCAAACTGAGTTTTCCATCCTAACAGTTTTTATCATTTTTTTCCCTCATTTGCTTTTATTACATAAAAAAAATTATCCCGTATGATGTATTTCACTAAGTTTCATGTTTTATTCTGTGAAGCACTTTGGTTTAAATGAGCTATATAAATAAAGCTGACTTGACTTACCTTGACTTCACTTTCCATCATTATTATACTGTATATTTGTGCTACAACAGAACTGTAACAAACTGTTGTCTAAGTTTAAGAAGAAAGGAAACGTGAAAACCACTGCGATGGATGATGCTCTTAAAGAGAGAGACTTCACTGTCTCTTCAGAAGAAGACTGAAGAGTACGTGCATGTTTCATGTCTTCATCCTTTGCACAGTTACTTAATATTTTAATACTGGGACCCTGAATATGTGACACAAATATGTGCCTTGTTATGAAAACGTTTAACGTGTTCATAATTCAGTGAATTTGTTGATTACAGAAATGCATCTTTAGGCCAAAGTGACAAACTGTGGATGTTTGAAGAATCTAATTCTGAGTCAGTTAATAGTCCTCTTGCAACATCTTATGGATCTTTTGAC
Organism: Arrhamphus sclerolepis; assembly: GCA_037176975.1. Lineage (NCBI taxonomy): Eukaryota > Metazoa > Chordata > Actinopteri > Beloniformes > Hemiramphidae > Arrhamphus > Arrhamphus sclerolepis. The sequence goes on along the minus strand of JBAMYA010000019.1, from coordinate 9,425,636 downwards.
CCCTTGACTGTGCCTACAAATTCTGTCCATAAAAATTATGAATAGAATAGATGACAAAAAGGATAATATTAAAATTAAGGACTTTTGTCATCAAAGTTTGGAAGATGCCTCAAATGGTGAAAGCCAGCGTTTGATTGGTCTGTCCTGGAGATGCCAGATATTATGTTTGTGTGTCACTTTGAACTGCGGGTTGTATAGCAACATGAAATATGGTGGCAAAGTATATAAAACTATTTTGCCTAAAAGTGACATGTGTTAAACGTATCTACTACAATCTTTGTTTGAACCACTATGTGTTTGACTTCTTTTGTAAAATAATAGTTATAGCACAGACCTTACTCACCAAACCAACAATAAAAAATAACCATGCTTTAATAATGCTTTCACAATATTTTTGGAGGTATTTTATTTATCATATTAGCTTTCCATGCTAGTAAAATAAACCTGGTGGAATTAAAACAAAGTGTTTGTTGGCTCCGAGCTAATCTGCTAGCATTTGCAAGATCACCAGCTGTCTTTAGACTCAGCACTACTGCTTAAATCATTTCAACCAGTTAATTGAAAAAAAAAGTTAATAGGCCACTTCCATACATTTGAATTAATTAAATTTTGCCGAGCATGGTAAGCACATGCTAAAATGGTAAAATCAATGAAGTGCAAAAACCTGCCTATCTTTTTGTCCCTATCATGCTGCATGTTATGATTGCAATAAGTAAAAAAGAAAAAATTCATGTGTAATCTTTTTTTTGTCTTACATTTTACAGAAAGCACATTGAAATAAAAAAAAGATCAAGTTTCACAATTTAATGCACCCCCCTCCCTTTCATAGGATGAAGCAGCTGGGCAGTGCTGCTAAGCAGATGTAAAACAATTTACCTTTAAGGCTGAAGACGCCAGCGGACTAAAGATGAAGCAGCTGAAGTCTAAGTTGGGCGACTGTTTACTAACATTTCATTTTCCATGGACCATCTATTTCAACAGTGAACAAGGGGGTTGGAGGGATGCTTCTTGGAATTGTCTTTAACTTTGCTGATGTCTGCAGCCAAGCAGGCCTGTTAATGGCCTCTAATTGGGTTAGCGAAGAGAACATGTTGACATTCGCTATGTGCTCACTGTCCAGGGCCTTGTTTGAGCCATTATGCTAATTCAACCATTATATATCTGGGTGTATTAATGGGACTGACACAAGTGATGTTACAAGTAAAAGACTGTGAAATGGTCTGTAAACAGACGGAATTGATTCTGAGGCTCAAGCTGAACGGATACCCTCCTCCTTCTCCTCCTCTTCTTCTTTGCCCCCTCCCCCCCTTTCCAGCCTGCCACAAAGTATCTGACAGCACTCAGGAGAAGCTGTCAAGGCCATCAAAAAGGTAACCAAACACACAGGCAAAATGCCGTTTGCTTACAATAATGAGACAGAATCAGAATCAATACAGTTTAACCCTCTTGCCCAACACCAGAGCACATCCATCCACCAACACCGTAACCACCGAGCCTCAGAATCAGTTGCACTACAAGTCCTGACGTTTGAGCTAGTCAGCTCGCTGTCATGGAGAAACTCGGCCTATCTTACAGAAGTATTGCTTTTGAAGGACTGCAATGGGCCTCAAAGTTGATTCACAGATTCATTATTGTGAGTGCTTTCTTTGGTAGTGGGTCATCTTGGACTAAAGATTGTCTGTAGGGATTAGACGGGTCTGGTGGGGGAATTCTGAGTCAAGAGAGGAAAAGGTTTCTTGGAGTTTTTCATGTGACTAATGATGGAAGTGGTGACTGATTTCATTCTGGCAAACAACTTGTTTCAAATCAACCTGTCAACAAATTGTTTATCCATTTTGACAGTAGGCTAAACCTGAAGACATTCACTTTTAGTTTCATCTGAACACGTGAAAGAAAAAAAAGCAAAAGACATAATACCAAATGTGTGGAACCTTACTTTATTAAATAGTGGCTGGTATTGGGCTGAAGTTCCATGTGCATGTGTGCTCAGATTAGAAAAACCTTAACTGTTTTTGGTCAGATTAAATTATTGTTTAATGCCTTGTAAATATTCTGGGAACCCCAACCATGCTTCATATCATTACTTTGTTAGGCAGCCTAACAGTGATCTTGTAACAACAGGGGGAAATTACCATTGCCTGTCATGTTCATTTAGCTGTGGATGTGCTTACGGAGCGGAGAGCAGGCTATAAAACTAGACCTGCACTGCCACACAGTAATTGAATTACTCTACCGTCCACCCCTGTATTCATTTACTGTTCTGAAATGTGCTAATGATAGTAAAACAGGATGTTTTTGATCTGATCCTTTCAGCCACAAAGTAGAGATCCCACAGAAGGAGGTTCATAGGTGCATTTTTCTTTTAAAAATAATCATTTTCAAAGCAGCACGACAGCGTGTGGCTATATCTGTCAATCTATGTGGATATCGGAAAACACATAGCCAGATACGCCAAAAACACAAGACTAATAATTATGCACCTATATATGTGGGGGATAAAGAGAAAGCGCTGCATAATAAATCTGCCATATTCTTTCAGAGAAAATTCAACTTCTTCACTTTTTTTCTTGGTATGGTTTGAGTACGAAGCCCAGGCTAATAAAAGATTGGCCTGTCATAATGAATCAAGAGGACCAGTGTCATGTAGGAAATGTGCGTCTATCCTCTCACATATCCATCTACTGAACAAGGCTCTGTGTGCCCACACGGCTGGGGAACCAGTTGACACCCTATTTGGCTCTCTCTGCTGAAATTAACATTATCCCGGGAGAGAAAAAGAGACTGTGTTTGGCGCAGCATGGCTTCATTTTCTCCTGGAGTGAATACCAGGGTCCCCAGAGGGACACCAAGACAGATTTGCATGCCACTTGCTATTCTCTCCTACCTGCTGCAAATTTATTATTGTGGCAAGTCAGCTTCTCCAACAGCAACTTGGAGGACTTTTCAAACCTAAATGGTATCTGCAGGCGGTCAGGAGACACATAGACATCACACACACACACACACAGATGCTGCTTTTCCCTCTTTGTAACACACAGGCACAAACTCAGAGACACACACGGAAGAAGGTGGATAAAAAAAAAAGCTGCATCAAAAAGTAATCATGGAGATCAGAATACAGCTGTCAAGAGTGCCAAACAGAAAGTGATGCCTCTGATGAAGTGCTGGACTGTTTCACACACACACACACACACACACACACACACACACACACACACACACACACACACACACACACACACACACACACACGCACACACACACACACACACACAAAACACGCTCATCGACTTTTCACACAAAGTTTTTCGCCTCTGATGAAGCCACACAGACGGGTCATCACTGCAGCTCAGGAGGCTGGTGTTATCCATCGCTTGTAATACAACTTGTGTTTTTTTCAACCTCCAGCATGTGCCATTGTTTATTAAATTATTTCAATAAACCAGTTACTACAAATTAAATTCTTTACCCTGTTTAAGACAAAACTCAGTGATACAGCATTAATAAACTTTGGATGCCGGGATAAGTTTTTACTAATCTGTGAAGCTTCTTTATGAAAATTATTTAGAATTTTTCTATCCTTAAAAATGCAAATCACAACCTTTAAACAGATAACACTGACTACTTTTGCTTAAAATTGAAAATAAAGATTAATTGTTGAAAGATTTCAACCAATGGTGAACTAATAGTTTAACTGACAAGACATATAATTCTCAATCTATTTAAAGTGTGATCTGTCCTTTTTTTTTAATGAAGTTATGAAAAATGTCCCATACAATAAAAGATTGCCTTTGCTTTTTAAATCCCATTCAATTTTTTTCTCCATTTAACTCAGGTATGTTTGGCAAGTTTAATTAAAAGTACAAACACTGGATCTGAAACTAGTCCTGTTTCACCAAGGACAACATCTAAAACATGGCTGTCAATCACTGAGACATGCTTGAAAGTCATGAAAGAAGCGGCTAAATGAATATGGTGGAGTCAAGGTCAGTGATGCCCATTGCCTTTTCTCTGTCCCCTACAAATGAGTACCCTTCACCTGATTATCTATTATCATGTTATTGGACGTAAATTTAACAAGCTGTTGAGAGTGCTGGAAAATCAATACCTTTTAAATGCTGTTTATGTGTGATTAACGGTTAATATCCTCACAAATTATTTAATATAATAAGGTCATTTGTCTTTCACATGAGCCTGGTACCCTGCAAAGAATAATAGAATAATAAATGAGGACACTGGTGAAGAGGAGATTTCTGATGCTTTCCCCAGCTCAGTTTTATTACCCATATCCTCTTTACAGCTACAAAGCTGCACTATGGTTATTTTATGCAAGTCATAAAATTAGGTTGAGATGGAATTAGCAGACTCGGGGCTCTTTATAGGTCAAGCCGGTAGTTTATGAGCCCACGACTCCCTGGCACTATTGTCAGGAGGCTAGTTAGAGGGGTCTTTAAGCATGATTTAATATGTCCATGCCTTGGAAAATAGTTAAATAGCTAATTAAATGGAGGAGTTAATTTACATATTAATTGACCTTCCAGTAATATTTATATTGATACCTACATGAGGATCCCTTGTCTCCATTGCCTTTCATCATAGTTAGTCTGAGCAAATATGGTGTAACTTTTTTTGTTTAAACTCAAGTTTCGTTTTATTGTCACCAGAGAGAGGCTGTGTACTCCCTGCCATGTCAAGCACACAGCTGGCTGGAGTTTTATGTGTCGAGGGCTCCTTTTGTTGGCGGATAATGAAAGAAGCACCATAAACAGCGATGGGAAGTGGCCCGGAGGGGTGGGGGGTGCGGGGGTAAGGTGTAGTGTATATATGGGAGTAAGAGGCTGTGAACAAGGAGCTTCAGGAGGTGGAGGACGGTGCCTGGGTTAAAGCTGTTCTTAATTATATCTCTAATCACCAGTCAGCTCACCAACAGAACGGCACCCGGGGGCTTGACATTAGCCCAACCTGTGCAGAATTAGCACAACATTTCACCTGCAATGCTCTCCAACACATGCGTCCATCCAAAGAGACATACAGGAGCACATGCGTGCTCAGCCAAGTTGCATCCTCAGGGATAGCACGACATAAATCTGTTTGTTTGCTACTCTCCACACATGGCCTAATGCTCCATGAGAGATTTGTGCTACATTTTCGGTGATAATAATCTATGGCGCTAATGCCGCCCCAGCATGTTGCATTGTCATGTTGATAACGGCCATCGAGGGGTAATGATGACACGGATCAACGATGATAGATTGGAGGCACATTGTTTGTTTTCAACAGGGGGCGCGTCCATTCTGTGTGCTGTGTTGTTAGCATGGCAAGTGTGTCTTACAGCCCATTATCAGGTTGATAATTTGTCACTTTCCTGTCCTCACTTTGTCGCTCGCTTTCTTTTTAGATAATGGCCCTTCACATGGATCTGCATATGAGGCCTGCGTTTAACAATAGCGGGCACGAATAGGTCTTTTCAGGCCGTGTAAACTTGAAATGTGTCAACAGAGGGTTTCTGGGATGGATGAGACCTGAGTTTGGGTGACATTAGCCAAAGTTTTCACTATTAGCTTGTAAAAACATATTTACTCTATTAGTTAATTTTTTTCTTTTCATAAAACCAAACTCTTTAAGCAGCAGCAACCAAGCACTTTAACATATCACCTCAGGTGTTAGAATCCTCCATTATCCATCTCCCCGACATCACCTCTCCTGCTGATTTCGACAATATGGCTGCCAGCCTGAACCCCCAATCCAGCCACAGACCGGCAGCTGCCCAGCAGACCCAAGCAGCCATCAGCAACACCTCAGGGCCATCAAGGCTCATCAGTCACCCAGGCTAAGTACCCTGTCAAAGGGTGCTGTGGCCGCAAATTGAATATTGTTATGATCCATAAAATTTTCTCATCAGTGCACTGTGCATGCTCATGTTGTTAACATGTTGATGTAATCCTAAGCAGCCTGTAAAAAAAACTTTCAAATCATCTGCTTCTAAGTGACAGAAAGTATGTCAGATAAACAGAATTCTGATTATTCACTTGACTAATTCAATATTATAACAAAATATCTGATAATTCTGACTAAATCGCCAGAAAAGTCACATTTTTTTTTTCCTAATCAAAAATCTGCTTTTTGTCCTGTTTTATCTATTGATTAGACAATGTAGAATATTTTAATGCATAACCTCATAACTTCAGTTTTATCACATGATAATGGTCACTTCTAAATGTTACTGCATTTTACTAATCAATTAAGACTGTAGTTGATAAATGCAGGCCTGTTGAACATGACGCATCATCTCCTGAAAACTACAGACGCATCAGTTGATTGGCAGGTGATTGGACTCAACCAGTTTTCAGCCACTTGCCTCCAACTGGTATTGGCCAGTACCTCAACCAGTATTGGTGCATTAAATCCATCAGTCTCAAGACTTCGAATGCTGACAAATCAAACTGTTTTTCCTGTCAGTGAACACATCACGCTCAAAAACTGCCCTTTGAGAAAGAATCCTAATATTCCTAAATCTACTCAAATTGTCTTATATTAAGCGAAAATAAAATCTACTTGGCTAATCAGATATATCTTTAATATAAGACAATTTTTCTATGAGTAGATTATTTTTCTAACTGGAAAAAAAGGACAAATTTTCTTGAAACATGGCTTCTTTTTTTTTTTTTTTTACAAAAATACCCAAACAAAAATGTCAACAAAACTTTCTTAAAATCTGGTTCTTCAGTTTGTTCGATCCGTCGAGTAAAAATGACTAATTTGGCACAACAAATGTAACGTCAAAACAGCATCAATGTGCTGGACATGTTCAATGTCATGAATCAAGCTGAGGCTGAGGTTGAAATTAAAGCTACTACTGCACGCAGCCTTTGCTGTCACTGCTGACGGAGTAAATGTAGGCAGTTCATTCTCGTTCTAGGAAAGAAAAGCAGAATCAACCAGAATCAGTATCGGCAGGTCAGACCTTTAAGAAAATCTGAATCGGCAAAGAAAATTGCAGCCAGTGCATTTCTGCTTAAACTGTCTTAATCACAGACAGCAGCGGAAGAAGAGTAACTGGTCCAACAGTTGGTCCCCTATCATTTGTCTCATTTCCTGTGTCGATCAGCATCTTACTGGTCCTAGTTTGTCCAAGTGTTCTTGCTGTTAGCTACTCAGAGGCTACTAGGTAGCCAGAAGCCAGACGGGTGCCCAGAGAGAAGCCTGAGAGATGTAAGCCGTGCCATAACAGGAATCTAGCCAGGCCACTTCCTCCCCATCCTTTGCCTTAGCCAGAGTTCAGCATTTCCAACTGAATAACTTCATGAAATGGACACCTGCCACGAGACCCCCATGCATCACTGGTGCCAGCGTGGTAAGCACAATCGCCCAGCAGTCATGGCCAGTTGCTTGCTGATATATCAGATGCGATCCCAGAGAAAGGGTTCAGTGCCCCAGCCAAATGTTAAAGTTATTTGTTCTTGTCATTAAACTAAACTTTATTGTGACCCTCTTTTGCTGTTATTGCACTAGTAGCAATTCTACTGGACTGGACTTTATCTTTGAGAGTGTCTATGAATCTCTGGGGGTAGCCACTGCACTTCACTGAGCTATAATTCCTTGTTGCCCTCTCAGTGTAGAGGGCCAGAAGGAGTGCAGGAAAAGAGATAAAAATGAGAAAAAAAAGACAAGAAAGTGGGTTAAAAAATAGATGCTGTTTAGTAGTTTAATAAAATATGCTAGGATATGCACATACTGTACAGGCATTGCTGTGGTTACTTTCAGATTCAGTTTCAGATTGAGTCTATTCTTATTATTAAAGACTAAAAGGTTTAGAGAGAGACAATAGAAGATTCATGGAAACCAACTAAAATAAGATGTTTAAAGCAGCTATTTTCTTAAATTCATTCATTTACTTGCAGTTTTTTTGTTTTAACATTTACGTGTCTTGACTGATATTTAAATGTCACCGCGGTCAAATCAAATTAGTAAGAAGACAGTAACAAGGGTCAGCATCAACAGCATATCTTTAAATCTTTATCTTTAAATGCCTTAAGAAAAGCTGAAAATTTAGATCATGTCACTGTCATTTTTCCTATATTTGAAAATATACTCTCTTGTCTTTCTGCCCACAGCCAAGATCTGTCTCATTAATCTGTAAGCACAAAGAAGGCCATTATTATTCTTTTTATTATGGAACTTTACATCAAAGTTTTGCTTTTAACGTTTAAAGCTGATAGTAAGAAATGGAAAGTATGGATCCTCGTACTTGTGTAATGAAAAGAGTTGTGATCCATGGGAGTTTGCTTTGCCTCAGTGTGCTTTATCGCTGACAATGAGGGCATCCCTCACTAACTTTAGGCTGATTTTTCAATGTTTCATTACTCGCCTATTTTTGCTAAGTCTTCCACCTTCACTGACCCCACATCTGCTGCTCTGAAAAATGCATTTAAACCATTATTATAAAGAAATTTCTTGTGCAAAAGTGTGTGTGGATCATTAAGAGACTCAAACTGTTATGAAAACATTAGCATTTGTGAGGTACAATGCAGACTGCCTGTTTTTACAGCTAAGTATTTTCCAGAGGTTCTTGAAAGAGACAATGCGGTCATAGAAAATATAAACTGTAGATAAATGACATGACATAAAACTGCAGCCCATGTCCTGTCAAGCTCGGATGGCTTCCAAACTCAAACTGCCTTAATTTTCTTCTGTGGATAGCGCTAACATCCTCTTTCTCCTCTGGCATAAAGAAATGGATATTTTGCTGTGCTTTAATGAGATGGTGTTACGCCTGACTTGTGCCATTTTACACTTTTAGGTATAAATGTGTTGAACTTATAACATCCAGTGTAGTGAAACAAGGGGTTCAAATTCAGGCTCACAGTTGTCTTAATTTAAATATGCTTACAATTGTCCTTAAAACACATAGTTTCAGAGGCAATTCTGTCCATTCCTGTGCAAAGTATCTTAAAAAATATCAACTGGTCTCCAAAATCCCCTCTTTTCCCCCAATTAAGTAACAAGGGCAAGTGTTTGCTTTTTAAGATGGCGGTACATAACCTGTCCATGGAACATAAACGTACCTGCTGGTTAAGGAAGATGAATAGATGCCCGCACTCATGCCTTAATAAAAAGGTCTTTAAAACCTTGTCCAGATCTTCTCCCCAAGGCAGCATGATATTAAAGACAGGCAGGAAGCTGGGCATGGTAAAAACGTAAT
>JBAMYA010000019.1:9383205-9399207 GCA_037176975.1 Arrhamphus sclerolepis | reverse complement strand
ATTTACCCTGCGCGTGCACACACACACACACACACACACACGGTGTTGGTACACTCCTGGCCACCCACCAACTCCTCCTACCCCCAACCCTTCCCCATCCCCAGCCTTAATCCAATTTGTTCAGTCCCCCTGTCTTCTCCTGGCACAAAATTAAAGGCCTGCTCCCACAAAAACACCTCACATTTCCAAGGTATTGGTTGCCCTGCAAGACTAGAAACTTCATTTATTCTGGCTAACTTCTCAATTATCTTCCCAGTAGTGGAGACGTGTAAAAAGTACAAAAATCAATAGGATTCCATTCCCCTTGTATTGGAAAGGGGAAAATTAATGAGATAGGACACTCTCTTAATCAGAAATAAATGTTTTAATTCAGATAATGACATAGTTTTCCCTTGCAGAAGGATGACAAATGCCGAGGTGCTAGGAGCCCCACCAAGAAGCCGTTTCAATTTTATTGTAAATATAAAAGGTATTGATCTGCGAGATGTACAAACCCTATTGCTTACAAAAGCCATTCAGGGGGACTGGGAAAACTATTAAGCGGTGGGTCAGAAATCAATAAACAACACTAAGAGGTGGCTGCGCCTGCCCTCTCTAGCAAATCTCTGGGAAGCCAAATGGCAGAGTTAGTGACAGGCAGCTCGGTGGTGGAGCAATGTTAAGGATGATAGGGTCAGCTGGTTAATGTGGTGAGGGCCCTGACAGGTCGGCAGCCCACCTCAGAGCTGGAGGCCTGACAAGCTGCCAGTTAAAGAGACACTGACTCATCAGCCTGTCGCTACAGTTAGTGTTTCTCTGTGGTGGGCCTCAGCTGACAGGAGCCATCCCGCTCCTTCTCTCTTTCATATAATTTCTCTCCCATTTTCTTGCTTTCTTGCTCAGTTTTTTTTCAGTTTCTCTTTCTTTTTTGTCACTTTTCCTCTCTTCCAAGGTACTTAGCGTCCACCTTGGATCAGACAGGCAGCAGTGGTTACACATGCACGACTGATGTTGGTGTAAACCACTGAGTGAAAACAACCGGTTTAACTCGGGACTGAATGCACAAGGTCAGTACCCTGACTGGCCACACCACTGACATGTTGGAACACACTGAACAATCATTTTACTTTCTGTTTCACTTTTCTCTATCCTGCAAATGCTTCATTGTCAAGACTACTTTGACAATACACAGACAGCCCATTCTACTGCTAACAGAATATAGTGTTTTTATGAAAATGTGTGTATAGAGGGAAAACACTTCCACCAAAAACCTGTGGTGAATGTGTCATATTGATAAATCAAAGTGAATTTGACAGATGGACTCTGGAGGACCAGTAGGCAAAGGTTATGTCAGAGCATAGAGGTTATGGAGGGTGTGAGGGATGGATTTGTGTTGATTTAAGAGCAGGAAAAGGGGAAAAAGTTTGGTTGTTGGAGCAGTAATTACAGACGGAAGCAGGCGACTGACCTGGCAACCAGGTCAGATGACTTAACCCCAGATCTATGCACTCCATTGGACTGTCAGAGGGTCAGACCACCTTGGCAATCCTTAACCAGCATCAAAGCCAAGACACAGGATTTTGTTCCTGAGATCAACAGTCATTGTGTTACATTAATAATACATTGATTATATCCTGCTGGCTTTAAACAGATATGTACATTTGAATGACAGGATTGTTGAGGCCCAGAACACGATTATCAGCTGTGTCTGACTCCAAAGCGATTCAGGAACATATAACTCATCTTGGCCTGTTGAGCCACTGGGACACCACACCAAAGCTATCTTAACAAACATTGTAAATTGATAAATCATTGAAAGACGCAGAGGGACTGTATCTGCTGGGAGATGCTAAGCAGGCTTAGCGAGGATCAGTCTGTGAGTATTGCCATCTTCAGCAGGGGACATCTGCTACATCCGCCAGACAGATAGATAAATAAATCTGGGTGTATGCGTCTGTATACAAATGAGTGAGCCTGTAACAGAGAGCCAGAGACAGCAGCTCAGAGTCCGAATGGGAATGGGGGAATGGGTATAAAAGAGGATGTCAGAGAAAATCCCACGCTATCCCCTCCTACGTCGACTACGACGATGATGAGATTTAGGAAGGGTCAACGGCACCTATCAGTAGGTGAAGTGTTTAGTGGGACTGTTTCTCCACCCCCCTCCTTCTTGAGTGTCATCCTGTGTCACTCTCATCTCCCCAAGCTGATGATGAGGGGGCTGGGGGGCCCAAGGTGCTGGCTGCCTCCTCGGTTGTGGGTCATTTGACCTCCCTGTGTAATTCCTGCCTAATGCCCTTCGTACGAACAAAGCCTGCATCCGTGGCACACTCAGACCCCACTTGACCCCCGCAGCCCAACACAATGCAATTGGCCCTGTCATTATATGGGGCCCACTCTGTCCCATCTCTCCCCACATAGAAAGCAAGACTGTATAAATTGATTTTCAGCTGCTGGTAGAGCACCTTTGCATCTCACCCTCCAGAGTGGGGAAAATGAGAAAAAAATGACAAGGCAGGAAAGGTCGTCTGATATCTTAGATGATATCCAGGGAAAAATGGGTCTAAACAGTCAGGGAAAAAATATTTATCTACAGCTCCATATATATTCCATTTAACACCAGAAGCAGCACCTCTATCTGAGGCAAAATGGTGTTTATCTGTAGCAGCTTTAGCAGACTGGAACTACAAACCACAGCAGGCGAAGCTGCGAGACACAGGGAATAAATCTGAATACAATTCAAGGTTTATTTTCTGTTTTCCCTGGTATTAAAACTACTGCATTCACCAAAGAATTCTTAATGTTGCTTTTGGCTTCATTTGATAATAATAATTATAATAATAAAAAGAAGCCAGAACTACAATCAAGTATAAAATATGTTGTACAACATTCAACAAAAATCAAATAATCTCTATGCTCTACTTATGCATGTTTCCATTTGAATATCTGTTTAAAACTCTTGTAGGTGCAAAGTTTCAACAGCAGGACACTTGCTTTTTGTTTTATTTGATAGCAGAACAAACTCCTCGTTTTTCACAGCTCTGATGTATACGGCGACTGCAGCTAGTCCATAACTCAGGCTAAAGAACACAGGCACTTTCCCCACTTTGCTGTCCCACCAAAGAGAAGACCTTGCACGACATGGTGTGGCGCAGCATGCGGCTAGCAGAGAGACAATTTATGATCCAGTGACACTGGCAGAGGGGGTGATTTATAGTTTAATTTGCTGTGGTAATGGACAGAGGATAATAACATGTAAAATATTAATCAATGTGTAGCAACAGCAGACATCATTTGCTAAGCTTGTTATCCGCTGCTCTGCCCCTGATGGTGGACAATTAAAATGACATGAGGAAAACAAGGTGTCATGCAGGCATACAGGGGCCAAGCTTTGGGGCTTTGGAGGGGCGAAGGTTTGGGGAGGGGGAAAGAAAAGAAATTTGTGAAAAAAAAAAACCCGGACCCCCTCTTTGTGCCTTTTTTTTTTTTTTTTTTTTTTTAATAGGAGAGTTACTGTTACCTGGCACTGAGATTCATATAAATGAAAGAAAATGTTGTAAAAGTCTGTGTGAAACTGTCTTTTTTTTTAAGAGGCGGGAGACAGAGCAAAATGCTGGAAGGAATGAACAAGCAGGTTATCTGGAATCTCGTCCAGCCGACTGACCTTTTGTTTCCTGTTTCTGTGAGACGCAAGCAGCTGACAAATGAGCTCTCCGAGGCGCACGGTCCAGTGTAGCAGTGTGCGCTGAGTGATGTCTACATAATTAACGTGCAGCGGTTTAGCTTCAGTGATGAAGTGTGTGTATGATTAGGGCTGTTACGGAGATTCATTTCACCTTGTTGGAGCAGTGGTGAGATACTAATATCCCCTCTCTGTTATGGTCGAATGGGACCAAATGAAGGATTATAATCTCACTTTATGCTGCAACAATAGAAGCAGCATTGACTGGTGAATCTGCAAGCACGAAAGGCGTTTTCTGAATATTTGTGACAACACTAGATAAGTGCTGTGCTGTGATTGGGGGCATGAGCGAAAAAACAGAATTGTTGACAAGGTAATCAATAATAATGTATTTCAAATTAATAGCTAATCAGAAAGAGTCAATAATTCTGTCTTCATCCAGCTCAGTTTTTGTTTTGTTTTTTGCATGTCAAAAGGCAACAGACAAAAAACATATATATATTAAATATTTTTTAAATCAATATTTATGCAAGGCCTTTGTTTACATGCTTTTTGAACTATAAACTGTAACTTACTTTCTTCAACAGGAGTATAGATTCACACTCATTTAAGGAGGATCAGACATTTTCTTCTCATTTTCTCCTCTTCCTCGTTTAACATCCGTTTCCTTTTGACTATGCTTTTTCTTTATGTGCTTTTACCCCCCATGAAGGCGAACCGTGTGTGTCTGTGTGGTGGGGGGTTGCAGACAGTCTCTGGCATTAGATGTATGTAAGGTCATAGTGGGAGATGAGTCCTGGACCACAGGAGCGACTTAACCAGAAACCTCTCTCAAAAATTCAATTACAGGTTCACAGAAATTAATAAATCCCTTTTTTTTCAGTTGGTAGGAACAAAAATTTGTCAACCTGTCCATTTTTCCAGCATCTCCCCCTGACCCTGGTCAATTACGTTGCTTGTAAATAGTTTTTATACATGTTCAAATAATTGCTCATCCTAATGTGCAGTGATCTGTATTCGTCATGCTCCACGGCGCTGAGCCCATCACTCGACTCCGCCACCCGGAGCCATTTTGCTGCCGCGGCTGTAAGTGAAATTGAAATTGAAGTTATAATTGATATCGGGGCCCATCACCATAATGGGTTCATCATAGCGCCATCTAAAATATTAATTTTCTAATTATGGATAAATGATCAGACAAGCTGAGCCGGCGCTGGCTGCGGAGCCCCTGGGAGCTGGAGCGATGCGGATGGGAGGACAGGGCCTTGTAAAGCCCACAAATCTTCTCTAATCCTTTCCCTCACAGCGCCTCAGCTCCATTCCCCCCATAATGGATAAATAATAGTTAAGAATCAGGCTGTTAAGCACAATTTTCTCCTGTGTGCGCTCTCTTTCTTACTCTCCCTTTTTTGTGTTTGTATGGACTGCCAGTACATTGTTGAGTGATCCTTATTTTCACATTTTCTCCCCATGCCTTCTGTCTTTGCCAAGGCTCCATCCTGCATCCAAATTCTGACACACAGAGGGAGGCAGTGTCAGTGTGTGGCCCTGCAACACAATTTAATTCTAATCACTTATGAAACCAATGAGGCTACTTAACAGTGCATCTATTTACAAAGAGGAAAACCATAATTTTCCTGCATACACAAAGATAGATGATCAGACATACAGCGTTTAACACAGCGATTATGTGCATATGAGTTGAAGATGAGAAAATTCTCTAATTATTCTCAAAATTCAATCGAGTCATATACCCACAAAATCTCCATATTTATTCACAAATGCCGACTGAGTCATTAAAATTAACCTTTTCACTTGGCAGGTAGGAGGTAAGGGAAATGTCCTTTTTATGTGGTTATTTAGAAAGGACAGCACACACACATCCAAGAATTAAACATGCTTTGGCAGAACGTAAATTTCCGTTTTATGTGGCAATACTTTCTGCTAATTGTTTCCCTGCACCTTGATCCCATAATTAGGCCTTTACTGATTACCTAATTACCCAGCAGCAGAAGGGCAGGTTGACGGCAACATTTCAGCCATCGTTCAAAGGCTCATTATCCCTCTGAAAGTCACTCTCTCTATCTCCGTGCCCCCCTCCCCATCCCCCCACCCTCCTCCCTTCACCCTCCCTCGTCTTCTCTCCTCCTCATTCCTCCATTTCTTATCCTCTCCTTGCATCACATCACCTGCTTTCTGCTCCACAATGCACTGAGGGTAGCAGGGAGGAGGCACAGTATGTGGACCACGACGCTTTGCCACCCCTCTGCATTTGTCAAGCTGTCCGTTACAATGGCAAGTTTGCCACATCGCAACTGCCCCTCTGACAGGCAAGTTTATATTGCAAAGGGAAGCTGCATGTTGAGTGGAGCTGGGTATGGAGGGAATGGGGGAGGGAGATGAAGGGATAACAGGCGAAAAAAAGGAGGACTTTGGGGCAGGAGGTGGAGAAATGGAGAGAAAGGGAGAATGAAAGAGGTAATTTATAGGTGGTGGGTTTGATTTGCACTGGCGCTCTTGTCTCTCGGCAAGATATATTTCAGGAGTAGCTTGGAGGAGGACGGAGGGGAGCAGGGAGGGGAGGATTCTGCTCAGGCTCTTCCACCGCCCCAGGCCCCTCCTGGGCTTGCTCAGGTGCACGGAGCCATTTTCATTTCACTGCACAGTGGGGCCTCTAGACATGGCACAGCTATGAGCCCCAGGGACACCCCCTACCTTGCTTCTCTTTCTTCCCTCGTTCAATCCTTTCCCTGTTTGTCCCCTCTCTCTAAACCTTTTTCTCCTCTCATCCACCCTCTCTGTCTTCTTGGGACATCCCTTCCCAGCAGGACAG
Organism: Arrhamphus sclerolepis; assembly: GCA_037176975.1. Taxonomy (NCBI): domain Eukaryota; kingdom Metazoa; phylum Chordata; class Actinopteri; order Beloniformes; family Hemiramphidae; genus Arrhamphus; species Arrhamphus sclerolepis. The sequence continues at coordinate 9,392,713 of JBAMYA010000019.1, read as the reverse complement.
GCCAGCAGACTAGGTACCAAGCACTTTTGTGTCACCAGAGCCATTTGACTCAAAGCAAGACAACATGGTTAATCACTAATCCGATTTTTGGGGCTCTGTGTGCTGGCAAGGGGTTCTCTGTGCTCTTGTCACACTTCATTAGGGCCATTAAAGGCTATCTTACTTTTTTGTCTGGAGGTTAATGGTCCCAGTGACACATTGAACACCTTGAGGGCAGTTACGGGAAACAGTAGAGGGAGCTAGAGAGATATATGGGGCAGGGATGTTAAACTTCAAGTTAATTTGTCAGCATTTTTTTTCTCATTTTAGAAGAAGTTTTAGAGGGAGCCTTTGTTTTTGCTCAAATTTTAGCCCAATAGAAGTTCTCAAGTTTGGACAAAAAAAGGGAGTAAAAAAAAGGAAAATATTGCAATTAATGCAAGAACTTTTAGCTTTTGGGTTTTCGAAATATTGGTCTCATAAAGATGACCAGTAATGATAATTAAGTTTTAAAGTCACTGCAATTTTTTTTTAGTCCTTTGAAACTAAAGGAACTCCTTTTTCTCCCTGTCTCCGTCTACCCCCATGTTAGACGACCCCGCCGGTGATCAGATGGGTGTCCTGGCGCTCACAGTGCGTCTGCTGTGACTATATCACAGAGTCTAATTGGCATGAAAAGAGCCACACAGAGCTCTAGCTTGCAAGCAGGCCATCCTATTATCCACATGGACATCTCATTTAGAGGGACTCATGTAGAGAACCCGAGCGCCGACTTGCATGGTTTAGCATCTTTGACAGGAACATGTCCCCCATAATGCTGCTTTAGTGACGCTTATTCAAAGAGCAGCGGGGCATGCAGAGAGAGGAGGATATATATTTACAGGAACATACCCACAAAGAGCTTTAGGTTCATAAGGGGGGTTTTGTTCTTTAGTACTGTGAGTTCATCACTATGAGTAGATTATGCTGAAACCAATTTAAATTAAGACAAAAAATAAAATATATATATATATTATCACTGTGTTTGTGCAGCTGCAACTGTATAACTGCTGTTTTATTTTCATTTTTAGCTCAATGAAAACACATAAATTTATTCATGGGTAACAAGACAGATAAATCACATATTATATCTTAGTATTTAGTTTGAGTATCAACATTACTATCTAAATCATATTCAAACAGATGATAACTGTGACAGGAAATACAGCCAGTTCTGTGTTTACAAGGAAAAAATTGCATATTTGCTTTTTTAAATTTTGGTGGGAATTGACCAAGGTCCAAATACATGTGCATAAACACATAAAATTACAAAAAAGTTTTTAATGAGCAATGTGTTAAAAAAAAAAAGTGAATGCAGGTTGTTTCCCTGATGAGATGGACTTGTGGTACGGAGAATATATTTGCCTCATAGTGAGGGATCAGTAGGACGTGCTGAAGCTGATAAATGATTGATCCATTATAAACTATGTTCTCGGCTCAATGTACAGTTCAGTGTAGTTTATTTAAAATGTCTAGACTAAACAATCATCTTAAATATTAAATCTTTCAAAGATGACAGGATATGAAATACATTTGTGAGTTCAAATCTCCTTTTAATCTACATTAGCCTCCTTGAACTGCCATTGTTTCCACCACTTTACTTGGCTTTTTTGTTACCCTTTTTCATCCACACGACTCCACATCGTTCTCCTGTCTGTACCTACTTGACGACCAAGCCTCCCTCTAGAGTAGCCGTGCAGTGCTTTACCATTCTACCTCATTACTACGTGTAAATAAAGACGAATAGCCAACGGTAGTCACACAAATTTGTTTCCATTACACTGGGGTCAGCGGTAACTGTGGCTGGCGCCCAACTCCCCCGAGTCTACGTACAGTTACATTCATATTACAGTTAATGAACAGAGGGATAACAAATTGTCCAGTAAGAGCGCGCTCCCCACCCAAGCCCCATTGGTGTTCAGCTACAGGAACAGTGGAAGGGAAATAGTGTCTGTCTGGAGGGATACTCTTGTTTCTTCCTTTTCTATTCCTCTCTTACTCCTGAGAAGACCACAGTCTATCTAGTCTTTCCAGGCACTGGAGCTGTGAATGAAACATGACAAATGAAGCAACCTGCATCTGTAATTTACACTGTGGATCTTTGTAGAATAGTCATAAAGTATTTAGATGAATTTACTGATATGTTTGTGCATCTCTTGTCATGCATACACTTGTTATTTTGGTTTATATTATCTTTATGACCCTCACACTGTGCAGTAATTTAATTTTCTTTTAATTTTTTGGCCTATATGATTGTACAGAAAAGTATAATCTATTTTTATGACCATTTTTATGCCTATTTTACATATCTAATCTTGCTTTTTTCATCCCTGCTGCGGCACAGACCTGATTAATAAAAGTCTTATCTTATATATAAAAATATGAATTTTAGGCCTTTAAGCGCATCCTTATCGTCATCATTACATTTGGCCTATACTTAAATAATAATAATAATAATAAAATAGTTATGATAGTATATGGTATGCATAAAAACAATGTTGTTAAACAAGGCAGACTACAGCTTTTGGAAGGTGAAATTCAAAATACAAAGTAGTGTAAACATTTATATTTGTATGCCCTCTAATAGACACAAAGAAATTATATTTGATTTTCCAAGGCCTAATGAAACTTACAAAAAAAAACTTTGTTTTTAGTGACTTGAATTTCACTTGCTGCTCTTTAATGAATTCTGTAAAATGGACTATTCAGTTCTGCATAGATGCAATTAACCAATTAAGGCTGTAACTGCCATCTAAATGTTAAATCTTCTGCCAGGGGCTTCCCGCAGCAGTTTAATCACATCTAGCAACAGATGATTTCACAGTCCTGAAATAAACTTTGTAATCAGTAAAACATTCAGTAAAACAACAACACTGTCAAAACCCCAAATCTAAAAGCTTCCCCATATATACTACTGTGAATAAACAAACATCATTAACTACATTTATAAGGAATTTGAATAAATTTAGTTGTGAGTGAATGATCATTCGCTCAGTGCTTTAGCTTGTCCCTTGTTTTGTGTGGTTGTTGTTGCTATGGTGAGTCGGTGAAGGAGGCGCAGGGAGAGTAAAGAGAGCTCTGTCTGTTTTTGTATGCTCCTTCAAGCTTCCATGAGCCATAAGAGAGGCTGAGGATGAATGAATGAGCGCTGCACCCTGTGAGAGCGCTGCAATAGTTTCTTCAGCTCCCACCTTATTGATTTCTGCAGGAAATATAGAACCCTGGGCATGATGTAAGGAGAGGGAGGACACAAAGATATTAAGTTGTTTTCCCATCTTTTCCAAAAAAATCTTGAATCAAAGTTTAAGTGAAATACTAACATGCCACTTGGTGTGACCTCTCAGACCTGCTATGAGTCACCTGTTTTGAGCTGAGAGGGTGAGGGAGGTTAGAGATAGGTCTTGATCAGAAATTGTGAGGAAAATAACAAGCTCAGTGGCAAAGTTAAATGGCCACAAAAGGGCTTATTTGCTGTTGACCTCTGACAAATGCTAGACAACAAATCTATGTTTTTTACCACTTAGCTGACTGGATTCCTTTACAGCCCTCAGTGACTCCTTGGAAGGACAAATCCTTGAAAAGTGATTCCAGCCCAAGCAAAGAAAGCTACGCCACATTAAAACAATGGAAAATACAATGCAGTTGCTGAACAAATATGGCTCTATGAAGGATGATATACTGCAGGATGGGGGATACACGTCTACAGGGATGAGGCAAACAGGACGATTTGTGAGTGGCATATAATGACAAATATGAAATCAATATAGCGACCTTAATTCGCCCAAAGCATAACTGTGATGTAGTACACAGTGTTTCGATTAAAGGAAGTATAAAACGATAGTGTCTGTGTGTTGCGAGGGCAAGAAGGCCGTGCCCTTTTGAACTCTGGCGCTCACAGAAAGCGTGGCAGCCATAAAAAGGAACAACCAGCCCTGTTTGGTCATTGAAAAGGGTCCTTATGGCTCATGGGTAATAATGTCACGCCTCGAGACGTTTTTTAAAAAGGAGCTGGCGAATGATAGCTACCAATGTGTTCCGCAACACTGGCAACATTATGGCAGCAGAGGAGAAAATATAATAGCCTTAATATGCTATGAATAACAAAAGCTGTCAATACTCACCTCTGGAAGAATTGCTGATCAGACACAGCTCATGTAAAAGGGAAAGTGTGTGAAGGGAAGTAAATCATACGTGTGTCTAGATATGTGCAAAAGTACTTTCCTACTTCCTATGTATAGTCTGTGTTTCCAGCATTTCCTTTAAAGACATTTTAAGGCTGAAAAATGTAAATAAGAATGTATATACTCAACATTATATATGAGGGTTGGAAAATTCCTAACTTCAAGCTTAAGAAGGGGTAGTCATGACTACCTTCATCCACAGTGCTCGAATCCTGAAAATCTCCAGTAAGTAGCAACTGGAATTCTTTTCTTGGTTTCACCTCTCATCCAGCAGGCTTCTTCACTTCTGACTGGCCTGTTTCAGGCTCATAAACTGTTGTTCGCGGTTGTCCATTCATTCTTGTGAGTCATTGAAGTCACATGTAAACCACTGACTCACCCGTCTGTCTCGTGGGTCGTTAGGGTCTTTTGTCAGCTACGTTGTTTACGTGGTCACCATGAAAGATGTTTTGGTCACATAAATCAAGGTATGAATGGTTGTGTGTCAAGTCACTGATTTACACGTCACTCTTCAACGACTCAGATCTCACCAAAAATAAACTTACAGACTATCTTTTAGAAAAGCAGAAGTAGAAGGAAGCAGCAGAACAAACCTGCTACCAGATAGCGTCTACGGACATGTCTTAGTTGGCTCTATCTGAGCGATGTGCTAGTCTCTAACTTGTTTCCAAGTGTCTGACGAGTTACATGAAACATGGTGAGGAGACGGTCAGGTTTGTGGAACAAACTCCCAGAATGCATCAGGGCTCCTGAAACTCTTGGCTGCTTTAAATTAAGGTTTTAATTACTGCTGCATAGTATTCTCTCACAATACACTGCAATTTTTTATTTTAGTTTTTGTTTTATTATGCTTTAACTTATGTCTGCCTCTCTTTTACCTTGTATGTAAACTGTTTTACTTTTAAATGTACTTGTAAATGTTTTTCTGTAAAGCACTTTGAATCGTCTTGGATGTGGATAATTGTTCTATATAAATAAACTTGCCTTGTGATTGAAATTCCAATAAATATTAAATGCAGATGACAGGCAAAAGCCAGAATTAATTTCTTAATAGATTTGGTCATCTAAAGCTGTGAAAGCAGGTTTGCAAATTATATTAACTCACTGACTTTGTAGGGCAATAATGTGATTTCCCTTCAGTGAAGTATTATTGAATTGAACTGACTTGAATGAAACTGAATTAATGATATCAAAATTGATGTCATCAAATTGTAGTGAAGTTATAAGAAAAGAAGAAGAATGAAACACAAACTATGAACTTTCTGGTTAATAACCTTGTCTTAAGGAATAATTGCTCACTAACGGAGACAGGACCCTTTGGCATGGAGTGTGTTGATAAACCAAGTACATGCTATTGGCCATAATCTGGTTGAAAACAAAAACAGCTCCATTAATCAAAGTTCAGCTGAATTAAAGGCCAAAATGTGAAGCATTAACAGTCCCATGAAGAAATCGCACCTTTATTCCACTACTTTACTCCGGCTGAAAAATCAGGGTGAGGAAGTTACTCTTTAGTCTCTCATTAAGCTTCTAACCAGTTATTACTGAAGAACAAGCAGCTGCCAGAATTACATACCAGTCAAGCACACATCAAACGCCAAAAACATTATTACTGATGATGAGTCAAACTACAATCTGCAGCAAATGCTAAAAAAGACATTTTAATTATTGTAATTTCAGCTCTTGCAGATGTGTAAGATGTTAAGTCACTTTTACAATGCTGTCCACAACTACTCTTATTTGGTCTCATGTTCAGTCACATTTTCTCTTCTTTTACTTTCCTGAATCTCGTATTTGCTTTTTCCATGATGCCCACTCTTGCTCTGCGAGCTAAATTCATCACTGATGATGTGTGCCACCTTAAACGATGCGCTGTTGTCGCAAGAGACAACCTTGACTTACTTTGGCTGTCTTTAGCATTGATTGCTAGGCAACGCTTCCTACAATCAACAGTAGATATTCCTTTGAATGAAACTGAAATTGATATTTTAAAATGAAAGAAAGTATCTTTTTTGAAACTTTAAGTCAATAAAATTGCTCTAGCTGATAGTGGTGTAAATCTTAATTTACAATCAAATACAATTTACTACAATTGCATTCAATTACAATCACAAATTTTACTATTTAACCCTGGTAAAATTATCAAATTAATCATCACGTAAATACATATATAAACTTAAAGCTGAGTTATCTTCACAAGTTTAATTTTTAATTCACCATGACGATGTTTATTCACCTAGTTATATTAGTTACATGTCACTAATGCTGCTATTTTTGAAATGTAATGTAGGAAACCATCGTGGTACAAAAACAAAACAAAGAAAAAAAACTCCTAAATATCAATTACGTATGTTACAAAGGGTTAATGGCATAATTAAGGACTTTCACTAACAAAACAATCAATGATGTCTTGTAAAAACATTATTTCTTGGATGGTAGAAAAAGCCGGAGAAATGTTAAACTAAAGATGACTTGTAACTGAGTAAACCAAGGCGTCTCTGAAGCCAGACACCACTGAGCTCGTCATAAAGCCTGTAAATGAGTCCATCTTGTTTGGCTCTGCCCCTGGGCTGTTAGCAGCCATGGGCAGAATGGCTCACACAATGGAGCCATTCGGTCAAGCTTAGCCCTTAAAACAACACGCCAGTCAATAATCCCAGTGATCCTTCTGGAACACAATGCCAGGACACATCAGTCAGGCCTGTGTGGGAGGGAGGCTGGCAGGGGGACAATGAAACCCCCCGTGCTGCTGTTCTGTGGGGAACGTCTTCCCCAAAGGAACAGCTCTTTTTACAGCTGGGCTGTAAGAGGACAGCTTCGTGAAAGCTGGGGGGAAGCCTTCTCGTCTCGATACGAATGAATATACATCTGATACCAATACTATATTATTTTGATTGTGTTAGAAGAAGGTAGACGGCAGTGTTTACAATTTATGAGCAATTTTTAGAACTATGACATTTGCACTGGAAGTTTATCAAGTTTTGCTAAAATTACCCCAAAACCTTTAATCCAGCGTTCATGACTGTGCCGAAGAATCCTGGAGTCTTGATCAATTTTGCTTTATACTTACTGTCTTGGGAATTGAAGAGGACAGGGATGAGGCACAGCTCCCCCTTCCTTCAGGTCATAAATACCATAAGGCCTCCAGCATATTTCCCAGTGTCTGTTTATTACAGCTCCACGCTACTCAGCACTTCATTTAAAACTCACATTCCTCTAATTAACACACACTGCTGGGTACAGATGAGCTGGTACAGAGCCTTGTCTGTCTGTCCTTTGCTTTTACTACTCACTCGAGTATATGTCCCTGTCATCACATTTCTTTCACTCTTTGTTCTTCAGTTGAGTCTCCTGCTTTTTGGGAGTTTCTCCCTGATAGTACCGTCTTGAAACAAAACTATAGGTTGCACAAGCAAGATATCATAAACATGTTTCCCCATCATACTTTTTCCAAGTACATTTCACAAACACAATTAGACTCCTGACTGAAATTTTTTAGTCTTGTGATAGCTCATAAAGAACAAGAGGGAAACATGGCTGCATCAGAATCTGAAGAAACAGTTTGTCCAACAAATTGGATGTAGTAAATGTTTATTCATTTATCAAATCAACCAATTACGCTGCGGCAGAATTAGCTCAGTTACAGTACAAAAGGCAAGTATTTAACAAAAGAAATCAGACATCAATTTTGTCGCCTGCGCTTAAATCTTCACTGAGGCCTGCATTCTAACGTGTTAAATGACACACGTGAAATAATACACAGTGATCTACATGATAGATACACAGGGCAGAAATTAGATTTTTATAATGTCTTCTGTATTCGTAAGGCAAAAGAAAAACCAGTCATCCATCTGCGCTGATATTGCTTTCACAATACTTTGCCGCTGTTATTAAAGGAGCCTAAAGTAAATGATTCTGCTTCTATCACGGGCTCTTGTGTGGATCAGATGATACGTCTACTGATAGGTTTGTAATGGACTTTTCCCGTTCATTAACTGAGTTATAGCACCAGGCTTTAATGCTTTGCGGCTCTAAATTGAATAATACATCTCCGATGTTTAAAGTAATATTAATATTTTCAAAATCAATGTTAGTAAAATTTTATGTACACAGTTGTATTTGTTGATGGCCAGCCACCGTTAATAAATACAAGATTTATGAATGCGCGGCTCTTCACTCTCCGTAGTATTATCACAAGTGAAATGCTGACCATAAAAAAATTTAATTAAAATTTTAATTAACAACAGTAATCAATAGGGTGTAACATAACATCTCACATATTCTCGGTGGCATGGAGGAAAATGCAATCAAACAAATACAGAGGGACCAAATATGATGATTTTATGGCCTAATAAGCCCAAGGTAAGTGAGATGGTACCAGTGGGAGATGTGCTGCTTTTCTGTCTTTTTCTTGTGGTGTTTTGCAATAATGTTATATATAAACACACCCAGACCCAGAACTGGAGGTTGAGGAAAGAGGTGTGCTATTGTATAAAAAGTTAAGGCCTGACATTTGCATGACCTGGTGGTCGTAAGGCAACGCAGAGGTTGGTCACCCCATTCACTTGACAACTTCTTCTCCTCTCCTTTATAAGATGATTTGATATTTATCTAATGGAGTTCTTTACCATTCACAGCACAGGATACAATGCTTTTGACACTTACTTATTTTTTACTCTGATATACAGATGTGTCTTTGGATTGTAGTCTCATTGTTTTTTTTTGTATTATAATAAGAATCAAGTCAATAAAGCATTAACATCTCAACCACACTACAAGATCATAAATAGAATATAGGCTTGCTCACACTACATATGTATTTAGTTGATGCTAAAGGCTGCATTAAACCTGGAATATACACTCAATTTATTAGCTACACTGTTACTTGTGAACACAAACAGCTAATCAGCCAATCACATGGCCGCAACCCAATGCATGTAGGCATGTAGAGGAGGTCAAGACAACGTGTTGAAGTTCAAACCAGCATCAGAATGGAGAAGAAATGGGATTTAAGTGACCCTGAATGTGGCACAGTTGTTGGTGCCAGACGGGCTGGTCTCAGAAACTGCTGATCTACTGGGATTTTCACACACAGCCATCTCTAGGGTCTACAGAGAATGGTCTGAAGAGAAAATATCCAGTGAGCAGCAGTTGTGTGGATGAAAATTCCTTGTTGATGTGAGAGGTCAGAGGAGAATGGGCAGACTGGTTGGAGATGATAGGAAGGTAACCACTGGACAATGGAAGACTGGAAAAACGTCTGGTCTGACGAGTCTCAATTTCAGCTGTGACGCTCAGATGGCAGGTTC
>JBAMYA010000019.1:9357287-9383105 GCA_037176975.1 Arrhamphus sclerolepis | reverse complement strand
CTATCTATCTATCTATCTATCTATCTATCTATCTATCTATCTATCTATCTATCTATCTATCTATCTATCTATCTAGACATACAGTGGGGCAAAAAAGTATTTATTCAGCCACCAATTGTGCCAGTTCTCCCACTTAAAAAGGCCTGTAATTTTCATCATAGGTATACCTCAACTATGAGAGACAAAATGAGAAACAAAAATTCAGAAAATCACATTGTCTGATTTTTAAAGAATTTATTTGAAAATCATGGTGGAAAACAAGTATTTGGTCAATAACAAAAGTTCATCTCAATACTTTGTTATATAGCCTTTGTTGTCAATGACAGAGGTCAAACATTTTCTGGAAGTCTTCACAAGGTTTTCACACACTGTTGCTGATATCTTGGCCCATATCTTGGACATATCAGCTCCTATGTTAGGGATGTCTTGCTGGATTCACTTTCTGTGGCAGAGAAAAGATCTTATTAGTGGAGTAGTTGTGGTGTTTATTTAGTTAATTAATCGGTGTTTCATCATTTTTCCAGTCAAGTTCAATCTGTGGGATATGAAATTTGTTCCTCTGTCTTTGTAACCAAACAGAGCAGCACATGACAGGTGGTTGTTTTCCTCAGAGCCACAGATGTCTCCAGAGTCATTCAAGAGTGTACTTTCCTTACAAACATTAACTACTACTCTTTCTTTTTTCTTCTTCTTCTTTTTTTATTTTTTATTTTTTTTAACTTTTGCCTTCTTATTGACACTACTCTACAATCCAAGGGTTGATTCATTAACTAATGAGATGAGGTGTTCTGGTTGAGGCGCACGTTCACATGTGAACGGTCTGCACAGATGGTTCTAAACATTGATGAGTTTACGTGGCTGTGCATGTCCTGAACACAAGGTTCCAGCTGTTTGTTGCTGGAACTGTTTTTCATTTGTCCACTGCTTCATTTGATCAAGAATATTAATGAACGAAAAGGCGTAGTTGCTGCATTTATTTACGGCCTCGATGTTTGTTTGAAATCAAAACAGGTTAATATTGAGTTTCTAACTAAAACAAACAAAACAAAACATGAAATATGATATAAATATCTATAATATTGAATTGAATAATCAGTTTTCCTTTTACTTTTTGATACCGTTGCATTGTAATTTACTTTGGAAAATAGTATATATATATATGTAAAAAAAAAAAAAAAAGAAAAGGCAAAGCATTGAACTCTACACTCACCGGCCACTTTATCAGCTGTTACTTGTGAACACAAACAGCTAATCAGCCAATCGCATTGCTGCAACTAAATGCATTTCGGCATTTCGGCTTATAGAGGAGGTCAAGACAATGTGCTGAAGTTCAAACCAGCATCAGGATGGCGAAGAAAGGGGATTTAAGTGACTCTGAATGGCATGATTGTTGGTGCCAGACGGGCTGGTCTGAGTATTTCAGAAACTGCTGATCTACTGGGATTTTCACCCACAACCATCTTTAGGGTCTACAGAGAATGGTCTGAAGAGAAAATATCCAGTGAGCAGCAGTTGTGTGGATGAAAATTGTTGATGTGAGAGGTCAGAGGAGAATGGGCAGACTGGTTGGAGATGGTGGGAAGGCAACCAAGGAATGCAGAATACCATCAACACGTGGAACCTTGAAGAAGATGGGCTACAGCAGCAGAAGACCATGCTGGGTACCACTCCTGTCAGCTGAGAACAGGAAACTGAGACTATAATTCACACAGACTCACCAAAACTGGACAATGGAAGACTGGAAAAACGTCTGGTCTGACGAGTCTCAATTTCAGCTGTGACGCTCAGATGGCAGGTTCAGGATTTGGAGTAAAGAACATGAAAGCATGGATCCATCCTGCCTTGTATCAACAGTTCTGGCTGCTGCTGCTGGTGTAATGGTGTGGGAGATATTTTCTTGGCACACTTTGGGCTCCTTAGTACCAACTGAGCATCATTTAAATGCTGCAGCCTTCCTGAATATTGCTGATGACCATGTCCATCCCTTTATGACCACAGTGGACCATCTTCCGATGGCTACCATGTCATAAAGCTCAGATCATCTTAAACTGATTTCTTGAACTGGACAATGAGTTCACTGGACTCCAATGGACTCCACAGTCACCAGATCTCAGTCCAATAGAGCATCTTTGAGATATGGTGGAACAGGAGATTCTCATCATAGATCTGCAGCAACTGCATGATACTATCATATCAATATGAACCAAAATCTCTGAGGAATGTTTCCAACACCTTGTTGAAAGTATGACACAAAGAATTAAGGCAGTTCTAAAGGCAAAAGGGGGTCCAACCTTTTACTGGCAAAGTGGACCTAATAAAGTCGCCGGTGAATGTGCACTTCCTGTTATCAGCATGAAAGTGAGTGCATCATGGCTGACACATGTATCCTGTGTTCGTTTGACATGACGGTCGTGTATGTACTCCAGAAAATATGTGACACATACGAGAGCTGCAATATTCACTTGAACGCTAGAATTGTGTTAGTGTAGGTGAGCGCAACTGTTGACCAGAAGTAGACTGTCACCAATGACTGTTCTCTGTCACAAAGCTCTTCTGCGGTTACGGACGGTTTTTTTGTCAATCGTTAGCTGTGTGGTGTTGGTTGGGTTGAAGTAGGGCTGCAGCCTGACGGAACAAGTCTCATCAATTTCACACATCGGTAACACGAGAAAAACAAACTTCGATCCTGACGACATTGGTTTAATGGTTTATAATGTCTCAGAATGACACTGCTGCTGTTTTACCTGACTGTGACCACAACAAAAACAAAAGATTTACTTCTTCTATCTTGCTTCTTTTGTATGGTTGTATATGCTGCCCCCAAGTGGAGACCTCCGGTAGCAAGAAACGTTCATAATGCAGCTGGCTGCGTACGTGAACGGATGCAAACGCATAGTCTAAATGCAAGTATTTCCTAGGCCTCCCAACCTGGAATACTCTCTTCCAATCACCATGCTTCTTCTGACAACATCCAAGGCTAGGTTTACGTTGACTCTGGAGGCGCAGGGTGCTTTTGACTCTTGAACGATATGCTTCATCCTGACTCTACCTGACACTTCTTGATCGTTTATTGTCAAGGTACACACTTCAAGTACAAGTGGATGTGGTGTTCCCCCAGCGTCCGAGAGTGACAACAAGATATATCCGTGTGTCTAATTCTTTCGTTGTCTATCCTCAGCTGAAATAAAGTATGGCATCTGAGACAGAGAGCTTCTGGCAGTGAAATTGGCATGACTGGCCAACTTCCATGGCTGGAGCACTCCTTTCTTGTTCTGACAGACATACTAAAACCTTGATAATCTCTTTTCTGCACATAGGTTGAACCCCTGCCTGGCAGTCGTTTTAATTTTAGCTTGTCTATAGACCCAGCTTAAAGAACTGTGAGGCTGATTATCTGTCCAGACACTAGAAACTTAACTGTATTCTGCCAACTACCGTTGGATCCAGTCTTGCTAATATTGAAGAGCTCATGCTCCAGCTCCCTCTGTCTGTCCTGACAACCATCTCTATGTTCCTGTCCATCTTTATTCCACAGTCCTACAATGGTACCACTACTCCTACCTCTCTTGTCATCCAGGGGTAGCCGGGACCTGCTACCTGGTCCAGCAGCATTTCTGATGTCCAACTAGGAGGGAGGACATAAAGGAATTTGTCTCCACCTGCCCTACCTGTGCATAAGACAAACCGCCAATGACCATCTGGTTTCCTTTGTCCACTACATGTACGTCATCATCCCTGGTCGCACATCTTCATGGATTTTGTTACTTGTCTCTCTCCATCCATGGCAGTACTACAGTTCTTACAGTCATTGACAGGTTTTCTAAAATGGTTCAATTTATCCTACTTCTGAAATGTCTCTCTGCAAAGGAGACAGCATACCTGCTCCTGCAATATGTTTTTAGGATTCATGGCATCCCCCACAGACATTGTGTCTGATAGAGGACCCCAGTTCACAGCAAAGTTTTCATCCAAGTTCTGTCGGCTCCTGGGGATCTCTGTTAGCTTGTCTTTTAGTTTCCATTCCGCAGGCCATTGGCCAGACAAAGCAGCTCAACCAGGAACTGGAGACTGACTGCTGATTTTTGTGCTCTCGTGGTCCAAGAATGTGGTCTGGGTTGAGCATCCTCTCTTACCAATAGGCTGAGCTAAAAATTGCAGAAAGGTCCTTTATGCTACTTTAAGTAATTAGGGATGACTGCTTCCTGATTCCTGAAATGAAAATAGATTTTCTTTTCTTTTCCTTAATTAAAAGCAGTGGTCCAATTATCCAACTAGTGATTGGCCAATTGCCACCACAGGTTGGACTAACACTGTTGTCAAGCAGTTTTCCAGTATTACAATGCTGATGACCATGAAAATGATATTTTAAGTATCATCACTACCAGTGCATGTGTAGCAAGTACTGGCTACTAGGGTACTAGTCAGCATACAGATACTCCACACAGCAGATCAGTTTATTCATGTTTATTCCTCCAGAGCCAGAGTGCTGCTGCTAAATGGAGGGACCTTGATTGGCACATGTGGTGCAGGTGTGCCAATCAGTCCCTTCCAGGTGAAGTGTCCCGAGCCCTTGCGTCATCTCTCCTCTGCAGCTGAACAGAACCACACCCCACCACCACAGCATGACTTCTGCACTCACAACACTTGAAACAACAGAACATAGTGTGTTATGAATAACTATTTACTTATAATTATCCATCTGTGCCATCTTAAAATATGTTAAATTCATTTGGATAATGTTTTCTCTAGAGGTTGGTTGTTAAACCCTCTCACTTTTAGACATCAGTTAGGGGTTTCAGACTGAAGTTAGAGTAGATGTTTATTTGAGCAAATAGTTTTTTTTTTTTGTTTTTCTATTTCTATCAGCAAACTTCTACCAGGCAACTATGCCAAAAGGAGAATGTTTAACATCTGTTGTCATTTAGAACTTTTCATTATTTCATTTCAGAGTGTGTTTATTCATCTCTATGGAGATCTTTCTTTATTACTCTGATTGTATGCCTGAAGATGTTGACTTAAGACTATTGTTTGATAGATGAAAACGTACATTTCAAAACCACCTGAAGCATTTGTTAAGTGTCGTGTAGTTGTATACAATTTACATTCACCTCTTTAGAAAATGTTTTCAGTTTTTCCAATACATGTAGTACCTATTAGGATTTTTCCATTTAGACAATTTTGTAAACTTTAGCCTTTCCTCTAACAGTGTTCTCCTCATATGCGCAGATATGCCTCGACATGAGAGTGTTAGAATGAGCCGAGACGGTATATCTGTTTTTGTCTGCCTAAAAATGTGCTTGCGTGTCTTGATACTGTAGTTACAAAAGGCATGGCTCTCATAGCAACAAATATTGATGATAAAATGTGAATTTCATCTGCAAACAGCTCAAGTCAGTGAACCAGTTTGTCCTGCTGTAGGTGTTGAGGTGAAATATAAATAGATTTAAATAAATATTTGTGCAAATAGTTCCTATTTTTATCTCTTTTTAAACGGTCTATGACAATTTCCGTATTTCTTTCTTTTTTCCTCCTTTGATAAAGATAAATAAATAAATAAACAACGTCCTCTGAGGGCATTTTACTGGGTTAATGATGTGAATGGTTTAAACTGCTTTCGGAGTTTTGTATTTTTGTGGGACTAAGAACCTTCACTAATTCTACAAAGAGTCGAGCACAGATGGTGCAACTGTTGAAAAACAGACTTTCCCCTTCTCTGTCCCCAGTGTCAAACCCTCAGACCAGCTTTCCAATGAACAGGTTTTTATTGCTCACATCTAATAAATATTTAGGATTACCACAGTGAAACGATGCAAACAGAAATGAAAAGTATTTAATGGGCATCCTGTCCGTTGGAAGAGTTTCAATAGGGCACCGCTGAGGTGTGAAATGGCTACAACAGGCAACATAATACTCACATGCTCTCCGTGTCACGGCCTCAAACACACACATACACAGAGTGGAAAAAAAAAAGAAAAGAAAAAAAGAGCACCTAATATTTTCTGTCAGCTGGATTGTGCACACCCCCAACCTTCAAATAATTTACAACTGTGTGTCTACAGAGCGTTTGGTACAAAAGTGTCACTAAATCTCAGTCCTCAAAGTCAAACGTCAGGTAAACCACAGAGAAATAATGTTTATTTTCTCTCAGCCCTGGCACCATTCTTAACCATGCTGTCAGGACATCAGCAGCTTGTATATCTCACAAATTCTCTCATGTTCTGAACAAGTAACCACGATATATTTGATTTCTCATCACTAGCACATCCCGACAGTGACGTACAACCTTTAGATAGTTAGTATTCCCATATCTAGTATTCACATGAGGGAACGGTTACAGTCCAGGAGGTAGAAAGGTAATCTATTAAACAGTAAAGTTGCTGGTTTCATCTCCAGCTCCTCCAGTTCACATGTCGAAGTTTATTTAGACAAAAACACTGAACCTCAACATAGCCCCAAACTTTGAGTGGATTCACATAAAAGCATTGAATATATCACTGTTAAGTATATCTTAACTATTTTATTAATTGAATTAACTGGTGAAGCAGGGAAAAGCGGCAAGAGGTATGTTTGTCTTCATATGTGCAAGGACAAATGATCATTACCACTTATCCTCATCTTAACAGTCAAAACCCCAGTTATATCTGACACCACTTCCCAGTAAATAGTGAATAAACATCTGGCTCTGTACAACACCAACACATTTTAAGTAAGTTATATCTATATCTATGTTATATCTGTTCTATAACAGCTGTGCATTTCAGCACATATGATTTTTTTAATTTAATTCAGGTACAAAGGTGGGCTGGAGATAATCTCAGCTGTCACTGAAGAGTTCTCAGGAAAAAGAACAAAAAAACAAAATATATATGTACATAGTTAGATAGATAGATAAAGATCTAGATATGGATATATATGCACACACATTTGCAAAGAAGATAAATAAGTTGGAAATTCCACACAAACCAGGTGGAAAATCAGGAATCTTCCAGCTCTGTAACAACTGTGATAACCATCTTAAAGTTTCTAATGCCCCAACCCTCAGAAATTCATTTCAGTTCAATTCAAAATACTTTATTAATGCCTGTAGCAGAATTAATTAAAGCAGCCACTGATCAGCACTATGAAAGAATTTGTCAACTAATTTGAGTTATCCTCTGACACATGCGTAACCCATAAATCCCTGCATCAAATTTACAAAAAGCTCACATATTTTCACAGATCCAAGAAAGAAATCACAAAGAAAGCAGAGGAGAAGCAAAGAGGGTCACGAACCTCCGCTGGATCTATAGCCCACCCACCACTGATATCACACAAACTTATTTCCACCCTTAAAGATTCACAAAGGGGCATTTTCTAATACAAATCATTCCTTTCATAGTATGCTTTTTAATCTGGCGGTGCTTGACAGGATTCATCCGTTCCACTGAAAGGGAGACCCCTTTGAGGCTCAGGCCAATAAGGCCCAGCAGCCCTGTGGTCTGACTAGGGTGATTTGTCAGGCCCCTCTGTGCACCAGTGTTGGTCACACCAATGGATTTATCCCAAGGTAAATGGAGATAGCCCTCGTCGGCCGCAAGCCCCACACTCTGATTACAGACCCTCTCTACAAGTTGCATTGATAGATGTTGCTTGTGTTTATCTATTTACAATGCCACTAAATCTGTGAATGTAACACAGGGAGAAAGGGTATGACTCTGGGGGTTGAGTGAGAGAGAAAACGAATCCCGCATGGTTTGATTTATGCTATGCTATGCAGAGCAATAGAGAGACAGCACAGATGAAGGGTCTGGGATGAAACATCTCAGCGGGGCAGAGGTTGTTGTTTTGCATCAGGGTTGGAAGGGTGCTACAATGAATCTCATGCATTTCTTACTCTTGGGTACTGTCTACAATGCCATAAGAATAACAAACACACTGCAAAAGGAATGAGGGGAGCATCTCAGGAACACTGGGGAAAACAGACTTTTGTGACAACAACTGGGAGCCAATCGGCGATGTACAATGAACGGGTCTCCTGTATCTTTGGGGAATAATCATTGATGCAGGTCTAGCTCAGACAGCCTCTTCTATCTTATTGAAATCTAGCCAACATAAACACTGTTTTTCCCCTCAATACCAATGTCAAGAGTATCAAGGATGA
This sequence comes from Arrhamphus sclerolepis, assembly GCA_037176975.1. Lineage (NCBI taxonomy): Eukaryota > Metazoa > Chordata > Actinopteri > Beloniformes > Hemiramphidae > Arrhamphus > Arrhamphus sclerolepis. The sequence goes on along the minus strand of JBAMYA010000019.1, from coordinate 9,374,965 downwards.
TATGAAAATTAATTGAGCTTGAACTCCTTCAGGTAAATATTGGTGAGGGATGTAATTATACTCACTGAAGAAAACTAAAGGCAGGAAAATATTTCTCACATTTTGGTGTAATCTAATCCCGTTTTACAGACAGCATGAACAGATACTCCATTATAAGTGGCGCAATCATCTTCTCACCTGAATAGACTACTTTAAGCCTGTTGTTTCTGTCCACAGTATACTATCCTCTATTCTACACCACAACAGCTCCCCCACCCCTTTCCCTCCAAACTCTCAAAAAGCTTATGTATGGCACTGTCATTGTTTCCTCAGCCTATTGAGGTAAAGATAACTGTGGGATGTTAGAAAGCTGGGTGATTATACATCAGTAAAATCACAGGGGGTATATATCACTGCCACTGGGACACACCCACTGGAATGAATTGGGTCAAATGAGAGCACTGCATCGGGCAGGGCGCTCTGACAGTTACTAATGTACCTCCCATGGCCACTAATAGGAGTGTACAAATTGCCAGAGGTTTGTAAACTTTACCTCTTCAGGGAAGAGGCAGCCAGGGTCTGTAGGCAACTCCGCCATTGCTGTGATATAAGTAACTAACTAAATCAACACCTCAGTAGAGCACAGGGATGAAGGGGGTGGATTAAAACCAGTAGGAGGGAAGTTCCATCCATTAAAGTCTTGCAACACCTATAAGCCAGGTAAGTGTGGCTGAGACAGAGGATACAGGACATAATTCAAAATTAAATCAAATCAAAATTTTTTTTTTTTGTTGTTTTTTTTTTTTAAGACCATGAAATTCCTGCGTAGCCCCAGTCTAAATCAAAGCTAACACAGTATATGTCCACATTTATCTAGTGGCTAAACCAGTGCAAGTGGACCTGTGTGCTCACCCATCTGTTGGTGCCACAGGAATCCTTCTGCCTTCCTGCCACTTGCTCCTTACTTATTCAACTCATCACTTCTTCTCCTGTCTGTCACTCTGACTTCACCATCTTCTTGCATTTTTCCATCTTTAGCCTACTGTAAACAGCATGAACTGAAATCAGCACGTTGTGGACCCTTTGGACATTTTTGTGCTTATTGGAATTAATTAAAATCGCTGTCTTTAAGCCTGCTCTAAGTCATCAACAATTCATATAAATGTTGCTTCTTATCTTTCACATATGCCAGGCTGCAGTAATCAAATCATAAATAATAAAGTAATTAAGAAATAAAGTACAATAAAAATAAAATATCAATTATTTTGTTTTTACACCATAAAATAGAGTTGCATCACAACAAAAATGTGGCATTTTAAGGGTTAAAAGTAAAAAGAATTCATAAATATTTGATAAGAATAATTAGGACTGATGGTTTAAAAAAATGAAGAAAGAAAATTGAGAAAAAAAAGTTGTTTTTATAAGAGTTTTATAGCTTGTTTTCATTAAGAACACATTTGTGTGTCTAAGAGACTTTTACGTAACTTCTTTGAAGGAATCTGAGGGTTAAACAAATGATTATAGAGAAGCAGACACCCACAACATTATTCTCACCATCTCTACTTAAACATGTCCCCACTAAACACCAACTACTAGGGTATCGTCAGTGCTGCCTAACCCGGTTTAGACTGATTTAGAGAAATACAGACAAATCAATGCATTGTTTATTCCCCCTGTCCCAGAATATTACAGTAAAGCAGCGCTGCCAAGCTCCTCTCCAGCACTCACGCAGTCTTACTGAACTAGGTCGCTTCTTTTAATTGCTCATTCAGAGAAAAGGTGTTAAGACTATTCCTCTCTGGGCAGAATAACACGGTGACGGCAGCCAAAAGTGGTGATCAGTCCTGGATACAAGGAGACGGATGTATCTGTGCAGACCACAGACAAGTGGAGGCTGAGGAAGGAATGTTACACCCTGTTCTCTGATCCTGCAATAACACTCAGGTTGACCTCCACATAGAACTATTGTTTTATCACACTACAGCATCAATGAACACAGACATGCCCGACGCCTCAGTGAGAGGGTTTCATCACAGCCATAACACAATTTTATGTGTTTGTATATTTACGGTATCCGATGGAAATTAACTGATGCTGTTGCAGTATTACTAACCAGAAGTGTAAATAATTTGTGCAGGATTATCTACTTGCCAATAATTATAATGATGATATAAAAAAAAGGGAAACATTTGTGTAGTGTAAAGGCTACTACATACAGTGTGTGTGTTGGTGCTCATACTCACGCAAGTTGTTGTCTTAAAATGCATAAATATCTACAGAGGACTATAGATCTATCAGTATAATTGAGTGTGTAAAGGCAAAAAAAGGGTGTTCAGAATCACACCTGTCTGCTGCAGTTTGCACTGAGGCGAGGGGAGGCAAAACAGGCATGCAGTGTCTATACACGCCTGTGCACCTGGGGAGACGAACACGATGGCTGCATGTACATAGATCAACAACAGATAGAAGCAAAGCTCCAAATTTTTCTGGCTTTTCCTTCTGTAATAAGATGCTGCAAAAAATATGGTATTACTTAAGTTTCAGAACTGATTCTGAACCACTTTCAAATTAATACCTTTATTGTTCACAACATATTATAACACGTTATTGGGAGCAAATGATCAGTTTGTGGTTTCAGTTGGATTTAGTTATGCCAGGTTTATCTTTTTTATTTCTTTTGACATGATGCAATGTAAAAACCATAAAAGGAAACCCTAGAATTAATAATAGAATCATAATATTTACATTGTAAATTGGTTGTTTCTTTGATTTGATCTAATACATCATTTGTAACATGTGCAGCTTTTGTAAGTTGGAAGCAGTCAGTGAAAAACCCCAAAGTGTGCAATCTGTTCAGTCTACTTCTATGCTGAGCTATGTACCAGTATGGTGTGACTTGGCCCATGACTTGGCTCCTTTGCTGTGGGCTCTGAGGCCTTTATGTGTGTGTGCATGTGTGTATGAGTTGCACGAAGCTCTGTGACCTCTGTTGTGTACAACACCTGTGTCCACTAAGCATTAGATGTGCTAAAGACCTGCAGCTGTTAAACCTTTCTCTTTTCCTCTCTCTCATCTCTGCTTTCCCACACATCCACAAATTCACTGTGGCCTATCCTATAAATATAAGTGCACCTTCACATGTTAATACTGTGTTTATCTATGCGCATATTCAAAAATATCCTACTTCTTGGACACTGAATCAAAAAACACAAGTGTATGTCCTCGTTTAACCACACACTCTCTCTCCCTCTCTCTCTCTTTCTCTCTCTGCAGGATTATGACATGTTATTAATTGCTACCATTATCAGCGACAGCTTGCCCGATGAACTGGGCCTTTCTCTGGGGGTGTGAGTCCCAGTGTTGGTGCACACAAAAAAAGGAAGGAAAAAAAACCCCGGAAATACAGAAAGGAAAAGGGTAACATTGAAAGAGTGACTGAGTGATGGATGTAAAAGAAAAAAAAAGAGGAGGAGAGTGGCGCGGGAGAGATGGTGAAGGTGTAATGCGTCATGCAGTGCAATGCAACACTGGCCAAAAGGGATTGTGGGACTGTGAATAATTTATCAGAAAACATTTTTCTTGGTCTTTTCCACAGACTCACAAATCCTCCCTGAGCTCTCTTTAGAGGGGCTGGAAATAATGGACTCATATGTGAGTGTGAGGGAACATGTATGCTGTAAAAAAAAGGTTAAAGCGTCTATTTTATTTGCCGATACAGCGATCTAATTGCTCAGCCACACAGCAGCATGACTGCTCATTAGATCGCTTACAGCGAGGAGCAAACTCTTGTACAAAACTGCACACATGCTGAAGCTTCATAACATGATGCAATTGGCCATGGCAACAGTGCAAAACGGGCCTATTTATGTTGCCAAAATATCATTGAGAATGGATTTCACATGATTACAGCGCCATCTTCGACTCACGTGTTATGAAAGCAATGAAGATGGTAATTCATGAAGCAAGATGTCATGAAAGTACTAATCTCAGTTAATTCATTGACACGGAGATCTCTGACCCTCATCGCAAGTTCATTGGCCCATCTACATCTCTTCCCACTTCACATGCAGAGAGAGGCAGAGAAGGAGAAATTGATTACAGCTTTGAAGGAGAATTTGATTGTTAGCAGCAACCTGGCATCAACTCCCCCAGCCCATTCATCTATAGCAGCAGAAAAAACAGTTACGTGAACTGTCACATCCAACTCTACTGTTAATTTAAGGTAATTAGTGAGCGAGTGATTCCCAATACATCACGGTGCAACTGGCAGACTCCACAATATTTCACAGCCAATCTGTTACCTTTTCAGCTCTGCCTTCCCTCCACTCCCCTCCCGCTCGCCTGTTTCCCTCATTTCAGACGCAGCAACCAGACATGCAAACACACATGCGCACGCACACACACACACACACACACACACACACATACTGACAGGTACTCTCATGCTGAGAGGATAAGGTATGTACAGACAGTACGAAAACAGGAAAGTTAATGTCTGAAATAATTCAGCTGTTTAATTCAGTTTAGTTACATTAGCATAACAACCTTATAGTAGATTATAATGCTATACTTTTATTTTTCTAATAGATAAAAAAGATACAAAAACCTGGAAGGCTTAGACTTTCTAGAAAGAAATACAGTATAGGAAGTAAAGGGTTTTGCCGATAATACACTAAACAACTTAGAATAATAATATATAAATATAAATAATAATAATATAATTATTATAATAATGATAATAACTTGAGTGTAACAGGCTTGTTGTACTAACTTTGATTACATTTCATCCGAGCAAAAGACATTTCTTCTTTGACAACATTTACATTGGTGGCCAGGATATAGTTACTGAAATAAATTCAACTGACTAATGATTAATTCATGAATTAAAAAAGGGATAAAAAAAACAAAACTATGAGAAACACACCACTTTTCTCAAATCTCAGAATCTCTGTTCTTATGAAGACAACTGACATTTGCAAATAAATAAACAGCTTATAAAACATCTAAAGGTATTTAATGTGAAGTATGGTCATACGATGGCCAATGATTCATGGAAGGATAAAATCATGTACGTAGTTTATGCAACTGAAGGAAAGTGGCAGAAAAATTGACCAGTACGAATGCAGACCAGTGCAGACTCTTAAATCTATGAAAGGAGTAAGTTACACCGTAACAGACTCCAAGTGTAAGTTATTTCAGTTTATAAAACAGGTTGGACTTAACCCTTTTTCTTGCTTTGTGAGTTTTCCTGACCTCACGTTCAACACGCTCACCTGCTTTATGAAATAGGCCCCTGGTGTAATCTATTTAATAATGTGGACCTTATATTCATATTCTGGGAAGGTACATTACAGCTGCTTAGTATTTGAGACCAGGAAAGAAAAGCAGAGGAGGATCTAGGAGAGGGAGAAGAAACCTCACATTTGAGGGTCTCTTGAACATGCAAGAAAAAGTGTCAGAATAACAGCTGCATGTGCTGAGGCATCCAGTTCATTTCTGACAAAACAAACAGATGTCGCATGTGTACTAAACATACCACTCCTGGGCCACAAAGTCTTTTAACTCTCTGAGTTCAAAGATTATGATCTGGTGCGGAGGCAGGTTTGGTTTAGTTTCCATGTTTGAGAGTATTTGTTTTCAGTCTATTCAGAGGAAGATTTGTGTTTGAGTATGTAAATTCACACACGATTTCAAATGCTGTGCAAAAGAAGTGTGTTAACCACATACAACATCTGTGCTGCAGCCAGTCATGAAAAGTTATTGTTCTAGTTTTGGACAGCCCTTGAGCCATATTAAGAATGTTATGAAAAGCCTGGCTGTGGCTTTGGCTCATCTTTTGCTTATTGCATCTCCTTCTCTCTCCTCATTGCTCCCTTTTTGTGCTGTTAACCAAAAGACAAACATGACACACACAAAAAAACCTCATAATCTTCAGAAAAGTATACTGATGTCTTTTATTTGTAATTAAGAATTTTTACAACAGCTTATAGAACCTGATTCCTCCAGCGACTGGTTTCAGGCTCTTATTTCTGTCTTATATTCATCGTAGTACTTATTATGAACATGTCTAATGTACATTTACTGGAAACAAACATGTGAAACTTACTCCAGGTTTTGAACAGAACATATATTCTTATTGTACTTACAGTAAGAATATATCTCCTTGAGTGATGTAACATCACTTCACCAGTCTTCTGATTCCCGACTTTCTCAGACACAGGTATGCATTTTCATGTTTTTCCCCCCTTCCTTTTTGTTTTGTAAGAGTGTTGACATCACTGGACAAGCACAAAGTTTCCCATTCATGTGCTTTATTCACAAGCATGTGAAGTGACCTAGATCTATAATGCAATAATAATAATTCCGCTCAGTTTCCAAAGATATTAGATAGCACTTAGATTTTTTTTTATCTAGTGCTTTTTGCTGTCTATTTGTCCTCCTCTTTTTGTTTATTTACAATCTTCAGATGATTTTTGGACCCCACTCCCATTTTTTGCCTGTCATTGTGGTATGAGACCCTCAAAGTACTATTCTGATTTTGTTGGTGTATTTTGTGTGTGTGTGTGTGTGTGTGTTTCTGTATGAGTGTATAATCGACTCTACCTTAATGTGTGTTTAACAAGCACAAACAGGAAGAGCAGCATAAACACTCACCCTTTCTTGAATATTTACGGCCTGAGTCAGAGTGTGAGGTGGCCTTTGAGATTTGGAATAGGAAACTGAGTGAAAACAAAATAAAATTTGAAAAAAGTGTTCTTTTAGATTTATTACTCTTTATTCCAAAACAATGCATTGTTGCATTTTTTTCAATTCAAAAATACTTTTGAATTATTATTATTATTATTAAATCTTGAAAGAAAATGATATTGAAAGAAAATCATAAATACGATTAAGCTGTCAATCATTACAACCCCAATCCCAGAAGAGTTGGGATGCAGTGTGAAACGTAAAAAAAACAAAAAAAACAAATAAACAAGAAAAGAACATATTTTATTCCCAATAGCACATGAAGAATATATCTGAGGCTGAAACTGAGGCATTTTACAATTACATGGAAAATATTAAATTGTCTTGACTTTGATGGCAGCGACACATCTCAGAAAAAGTTGGAACTGTGACAACAACAGGCTGAAAACGTAACTGGCACAAATCAAAAACAAACGACGACAACTGGACATGACAGCGTGGACTAAGGAGCACTCCCAGAAATCATCGTCTGTGAACACACTGCGAAATCCACAAATGCATGATGAAGCTTTGTCATGAAAAGAAGAAGCCATGTGTGCACGTTCGAGAAACTCCACCGTCTTTTCTGGACCACAGCTCATCTAAAAGGGTCTGAAGCTAAATGAAAAAACCAGACCCCATGGAATGTATAGACAGTGTCCAGCAGATTAAAGAGGAGAAGATCATCCAGCTTCTATCAGCTGATAGTTCAAAGGCCTGCATCTCTGATGCAGTAGCGATGCATTAGTGTCTATGCACCCCCACTGCATCCATTATAACGGCATGGTTTCACAAGAGAGAATAGTCCAGCTGCTGAACTGTCCTGCTGCAGTCAAGACCTTTCACCTAAGAAAACATTTACTGCTTTCACAAAACTAAAACTCTGGTAACGAAGGTCCAGGATTGTTGAGCCACTAGAAATCTGCATCGGACAACAATCATCTCCTGAAACTCCAGAAACTGGTGTCCTCACTCCACAAATGTTTGTTAAAAGAAAAGGAGACGCTAATCGATGGTAGACATCACCCTGTTCCAACATTTCACATTTTGCATTAAATATTAAAATTTCTCAGTTCCTTATGGAACGTATCAGGAATAAAATATGGGTTTATTAGAATTGAAAATCATCACAATCTGGTTTTGGAATTGGTGTATAATATATGTATGATATAGGAAAATGAAACAGTTTTGTTTTTGAACAAGAATTGAAAACTGTTTGAGGCAATAAATGCCTTTAAAATTAAAATTTTGACCACAGTGCTTTTCTGGTGCAACTGAATTTCTTATTTGAAAGGAAAAGAAAAGTAGCCTTTATTTGTTACTATTTGTTACAATTGGTTGGTGTAAAGGTCTTACCTCTGGTAAAGCTTATTGGTAAAAAAAAATTGTTGACATGACTTGATTATTAATTGATACGGGTAAACATATTAAATTGGATGCTTACTTCTTCTATTCTTCTATATTCACCAAATATCTAGCACATTATTATGGTTTCTTCACTATTAGTAACTGTTACTTTGAAATGAAGCCAAGCTGAGGATGCAGCACAAAGACCATGAAGAGCAACAGAGCAAATCTCTGTACTGTCAACCTTGCTCCTGGAGCATCCAGCGTGTTAGGGAGTTAGCGAGATGATTACATTCAGAGTTTTTTATCAACAGTGTCTCGGTGAAAGTGAGGCTGAAATTGCGGGTGCCACCAGGGTCCGTAACAATCTTCATCTGATTTGTTTTTCCACCGCTACCCTCACAGCGTGTTTTATCTTTCTATGTCCGCCTTTTCTGCCTGAGCAAAGCGTGAGCAGATCGGACCATTCGGTTGCTAAGCAACGCTGGCCATGTGGAGGCATGTAATGTCAGGATCCGGGCCCCCGTTTTTGTTTGGACCACTGTCTTCTTCATTCTGTTTCTATCCTGTTGGTGCTTTCGTCTTTGTTAACATATTCTTTTTCTTCTCTCAGTGTCCATCCTTTCTTTAACGCCATTTATTCCACCCGCCTCTGTTTGTATGACTGAACAGTTGAGGCTTCTTCATCCGGCAGATGAGCAGTGGCTCCAGCCAGCAGGAGAAGCAGCAGCCGTGAGCATTTATCAAAGCCGAGCTCCGTAATGACCACTCAGCAGTGGGGAAATTGAGCTGACCCAGAGGCCAAAGCTGTTAGAGGGGACTGGTGGGAAGGCCAGCGGGGTCAGGCCATCCTTGTCCCACCCACTTAGTGGGCAGTTAGCGCTGAACCATTAGTTTACTGTTTGGAGGCCTTACACCTATTCCCTGCACAGTATACACACACACACAAAAATACTCACGCAAAGTGTGAACAACAGCCTTTCTGCCAAATATTCAGCCCTTCAGTGTTTACGTGACACAAGTTGTAAAAAGCGAAAGAGTCAAAGAAACCGAAGGGGTAAACTTTGTTGGCTGCCAGTAAATGCTTAAACATGGGGCTGTTGTGAACTATTACTGTGTTGTTGTCTTAAAAGCAGGTCAAGAAACTGTGGGCGAAGTAAATGCAGCTTTATTTTACATTTTCTTCTGAAGGATTTGTTGTTCTGGCATACAGTTTGCTGCGACCCTGAACAGGGAGCAGCCGAAAAGAACTTTTTTTTTTGTTTGTTTGTTTGTTTTGTAGTGTGCTGGGAGAAACACTGGCACTCGAGGAATTTAAATTTACTCTTAATGCTAGCGATACAGAAGTTGCACTTTTATTTAGTAGATCCTCTTTTCAGATTTCTTTTTCAAACATTTGATTGACCGATCCAGGAAGTTAAAATCTTCTAATATCTTGAAGTAGTTGTAGTCACTTTAGCACCTTGACCTTCAGAGAGGAAGGTTTGTTTCCTGGCTGAGCACTGATACACACTGTTCACTTATATTCACTTATATCAGGTGCACAATATACCCAAAATCTCAGAAACAAACACAAACTCTGTGATTTCTTTGGAAGAACCTTCACACCAGCTAGTTGTGACATTCATGTCTGTGATGCTGTGCTCATGACATGAGGCATTGTGTGTACATTTGACACACAGAATCAGATGTCTGAAGCTGATCTCCTGGACACCGGTCATGGTTGATTAAGCTATAAACCAGCCAAGTTATCAGGGGCTCTACTTCTTGTACATTGCATGTTTTGTTGTCTGGCAGCGTGATTCGACCTGTGATAACCTACTCAGTCAACACTTAAATCTCGTCTTTGGCAAAATTACTCAACGTTTCTAGCATTTGTGCCTTTTCCATTTTTCAGTGCAACATATTCGTGCGTCTGTGTCCTCACTGAGGCATACAGCTGTACAGATGTTGGCTTTCTTACGCTTATACATATACCTTGTCTGCCACACATGCTTTACATCCCCACGAGATGATGGTTGTGATGAGCTTTTCTCATCCCCACACCATTTACCGTCTCACATAAACAGCTTTTTTCATAGACACAAACGCCCAAATGAGTGGAGTGTCTAATCACTCAGTCTTTGTAGAACAATCCAAATGTCTTTCACGTTTGTTTCTGCATCATTTCCATTGAGTAAGATGAAGACATCGCAATGCATGTGCATTTAAAAGGACTGTAGTTTATCTATATCTCTGCAAATCAAAGTGTGATTCTCTGTACTGCCACGAGTGACCTTTTTTTAATCTATTTCCAGACACCGTGCAGACATGACAATCGCCAGAGTTAATGTTGGGAAGTCACATTGACACAGATTGCTGGTTCAAGATAGTGTTATTTAACTTGGCTATGTCTTCAGGCGCTTACTGACAACAGTTCTTGGCCTACATGGCAAAAAAAAAAAAGAAAAAGAAAAGCAGGGGAGCTGTACACACAGACAATCAATATGGACGCAGATGGGAAGAGAGGTAAGGCTGAAGACAAGAACTGGAATAGTCATTTTTGCTTGAGAAGCGCTCCCTTGAAAGCCATGAAATAAAAATGTGAACTTTAAAATTGATAAGGATTGATTTCACTGACACGAGATCCTAACATACACCCCTTTGGAGACTGACAACGTGAGGGCTTGCAGACGCCTGGCGCATAAAGGAGAATGGGGAAGACGTAAATCTGACTACAGCAAAGCAATTAGCCTTTTACTGTGGAAAAGATATGGAGAATCTTTACTGTTTCATCAAATGGCATTAGGCATGCTCCAAGCCCGGAGGTTTTCCTGGGAAGACAAATGTTAGAATAAACTTGTTTGGACAGATGGATTGGGTAGAATTCTTCACAAAGTTCACTATTTTTCCTCACAGATCCATATAGATCACCAGTAAATGGTTATTTCATTATGTGGCTTCTATTAACTGTCAAATAGAGTTTGAGCAATAAGTACAGAGACAAGCTCACTGAAGCACTCAGCCCAAACAACATTTTCAACAATGTTTTCAGAGACAAAATGTGATGTCAGATATATTTTGAGAAGGTTTATCTCAGTGTTTATTGAATAACTGAAGAGCAGCTGAATTCGGGAGGTAGAAATAGTGATACAGAGGTTATCTGTACTCGTACTTTAAAAGTAAATCTGCAGTGATCTGTCAGCAATTGGTTTAAACGTACCCCAATTGTGTTTTGAATGAGAAAACAATTTTATTTGCATCATCTTTCAAAGAAAAACAGAAAATTATCCACCAGCATGTAAATGAAATATTATTCAGATGGATTTGGTGGAATGGAGGGCGTGATGAGGATGAAGGAGAAATAACTAGTTTTTAGTCCCTGCTCAGATGAGTGATTAGGATGAATGAACAGGGAGGCCGTGATCAAAGCTAACATTGTAAGCTAACATTGTACTGTATGCTGGTGAGCAGATGGCGAGTCATAAATCCTCGCCCAGGCTCTGACACACATTAGCATTTAGTTAGCAGCCCACAGCTTGCCAGCCATTTAGGTAATATCTCCATCAGATCACTTTGGAAATGGTGATGGAGTGAGTACAGGGGATTTTAATGATTTTAAGGACTTTATTGTGCTTAGATAGACGGAAGTCTGGCTGTGCCATGAAGTGTTGCTGTAGGAGACTGCTTGTGTTGACAAATATGTTCATCACAAAGCTTTCACCAGAACAGAGATGCTGTGTAGCAACAGGATTTGCCAAAAGCGAATTCACAAAGTGCTAATATACTCAAATGTTTACGTATTTTGTTGAAAGAGGGCATATCATTCTTCACATTTATGTGTATTAAACATTTTTGAAACGCGTGTGTAGAAATGTGCTCCTAAAATGATTAGAATTGCATGAAAATATAAATTACTGGATTTTCCACCCATGCAGCCATTAGCTGCTGCTTATGCGCGTTTGAGGCTATCAACCTAAGCACGCTCAACTTCTTGTGATGAAAGTTTGTCTCTGCGTCAGTCATGGGCAGCCTGAGGGTCAGTTACTCTGATACCTTACATTCGGTGACAGACATAAGTCTCCATCTAAAACACAATTTGTTTTCTTTGTACTTTATTTCAAAAGTGTAATTGATCATTTTAAAAGAAGGACTCCATTGCTTGGATACCATCAGCTCCGGTGTCACACGCCATCATTTTGGTTTATGGTGCTAGACCTTTCCTGTGGTTTATTCTTGGTTTATGAGTGTGGTATTAAATGTGAGAATTGCACTTACCCGTACAGAAGCAAATTTAGTCCTATTTGTATTTTTAATCAACTATTCACAACTGAGCAAATAAGTACAGCCTTATACTGTGTGATAAGAAGTATTATGTGTTGTAAAACACATAGAAGAAATGCTGTAAACTCACTTAGTGACACTTAAATGCTGACAGAAAGAGTGAATGACCCTGCTGAACGGATTGGATTGCACTGTGAGCTGATAGTGAAAGGGCAGCCGCAGTGAGAAAGAGCCAGAGAGAGTGAAAACTATGTGTAGATGTCTGTGAGTGTGTGCGTATGTGCATGAGTGCGCTCGTGGGCACGTATGTGTGGGGTTAATTGTGGTTCAGCCGTGAGGAACAGCTGAGAGAGCTCATATATGGCACAGAGGAACAAGCATGGTGACAGGCAACTTGACAACACAACCTGTTTTATGGTGACAAGTGTCAGTGTGTGTGTGTGTGTGTGTGGTTGAGAGAGAGTGACTGGGGCAGAGGAAAGTGTGAGAAAGAAGAGTGCGCTAAAGAAAGGCAGGTGAGCTGTGAAGTGCCTGTCTGCCCACCCAGCGTGTTCACACGACTCTTTTAAGAATAGCAAAGACTCTTGTAAGCAATTTCTGCATAAGAGCGCTGATTGAGAGGATTGTGTAGCTACGTGTGTGTGTCTGTCTGCATGTAAGTGTGTGTGTCTGTGACTAAACAGAAGGAAAGCGCTGTCACTTGAATCACCAACAGGAAGGGATCTTTTGCTCCCTTCCTTCCCTATGATGCCCAACCAGGACGACGGTAGTCCAAGTGTGCAGAAGAAAGTTGCAGAACGAGTGTGTTTCATGGCTTTGTGTGTGGCTCCGTTTATGCTGCAGCTGTGTGTGTTTGTATGACGGCGTAAGCACAAGGTTCAAATCATCAAAGCAGCTCTCCTCAGCTCAGTTTTCAGTAAGCAGCTAAAGGTTAGACTTATGTGTTGCTACTTCCAGTAACACACCGAGACTCCTTTACACTGGATCATTACTGCTCCAGAACTCTCCTGTCAATCACTCAGAATCAATTGATCAATCTTTATCTGAATTGAAACTGTTTTATTCCTTTACTTCTAAATACTCTAATTCCTCTCTGTACTCTTTAATTAAACGTGTCTGCATACATTTGTTATTAAAATGTGATTTTTATATGGAGTCTTATCCTGCTTAAGTCTCATGTAAAGTACTTTAAGTTGCTACTTTGAATAAATTTGCCATCCTGTGTCTTAAAGGTGCAATATTCTTGTTCAAACTTTATATTCAAATTCTCTTCAGACTGAATTGCTTTAAAGCTGGCCCACGAGCTTCAAAGCTTCCCCTGTTACCATGGTAACTGGTACTACTCAGCATTTGAATGGATTTGATCTGTTTTGTTTGTTTTATTGTTTTAGTTGTCTGCAATCACCATAAAAAACTGCACACAACCTATGAAGTAATAAATAGTAATAAAAATAGTCATTTTTCAGCATCACAAAACTGTTATTGTGACACATAATCATGTAAATAAATTACAGTGATGTCTGATAGTGGACCAAAAACATGATTAACTCACCTGTTTCCTAACGAGACGTTTCATGTGAGGATGTTGTTTGCCCTATGTAATTGATAGACTTGCTGCTTAAATTAAACGCTTAATATGGACAAATGATTTATCTCTGAAGTCATCAGCTAAGTTGTCAATAAAGATAGCAATAAGAAGGTTGCAAAAATGATTCTTTAGCTTCAGTTTCGGTCATGAAAAAGAACATGTGGACAGGCCTGGGTCCACTGGGGTCACCAGCCACAGTTTCAGAAAAGCTGCCTGTCAGTGATTTTAGGAGCTTTTTAAGCTCTCGTTCATGTAGCAGAGAACAGAAGTCAGAGAGTAACGCTGCTGCTGCTGCTGCTGCTGCTGCTGCTGCTGCTGCTGCAGCCGCTCCAGCCCTGCAGGTTCTTAATGAAGTTATAGTCACTTTTGTGAATTACTGTCGAATTATCCTCATGGATAAATTCGGCTTTTATCTTACAGTGAATTATTGCAACATTAATACCATGTATTTATTGTTTAGCTTAGCTTGGTATTAGATTTTCTATAGCTTAATCAGATTGTAGAAGCTTTGATTAAAGACTAATGCAATAATAACATTAGTGCATTTGGGCCTTGCACCGGCGGCTGCACTGGAAGTTTAAAGCAATCATTTAAGAAGAAAGAGAAGTTGAAGTTTCTGCAGAGAAACACAGCTAGACTTTTTGTTTTTTTAATTGTGCTACTTTTGTTAAGTGAAATAAATGCACATGACTTAAAGTCAACATTAAGATAGCTTCCATCAAAACGGTGTGAGAATTTCTTGATCATCAGATACAGTAGTTTACATGCACATGTGCAGAAACTGTCAAAGACTGACTTCAAGCCAATCATATTTGGAAGTTATATGTCTCAGCATGCTGAGCCACCAGGACGCCAGATCTGGTCTTTGAAGCCATCGCGGGTTCCCTGAGGCAACGGGAGCAGCAGCCGCGGGGGTATCGAATGTGTTAGAGCTGCTCCACTAATAAGATAAGTGGGCCACTGCTAGCACTAGAGGTTTGCCACTCATCTCAATCTGCCGTGTTTAACAGTCTCACAGGAATAGTTCTCAAATTTAAATGCTGGACGGCTGTTGATGGAGTGAAGAGGCGTAGCGGGTGTTTCTGTCCGTGTGTGAGATATGTGTGCGTGGGTATGTGTTGGCGGGGAGTGAGCGCGGGTGGGAGCAATGTAAGACGCTGGCTAAGTCTTATGGAACATCAGTTGACACTAGAAAAATACAGCTGACGATAAATCTCTGACAACAGTCCAGGACTCGTGTTTCACTCTATGATTTATCAGAGCTGTTCCTTTTAGACTTGCCATTTGGAAGCCACAATCTCTAGAAGGTAATTTGTACAACTTACTTTTAAGCATTAATATTATGCACCTTTGCCTTTTGAAAAGATGAAGCCATGATTCCTTTTTGTCCCCCGTCTGGAGCTGTTATTTCCTTCTTTTACTTTAAAACCAAAAAAAAGACAGAAAAAGGGAAAATGTCTCAAAGAATCAATGATTCATTTTGGAAGTTTATATTTAACCACTGATGCACCCAACACTTGTTAGGTAAATGTCAAGATTCGGCTTGAAAAGTGGGATAAATTGAAATATGTGGTCTTTAAGGTGAAAGCTATTACTCTCATTCAGTCTTTATTGATCTGCAGTTCTACTACTGATGAGTTCCACCCAGTGTTTACAAGGGAGGGAGGGTCTTGTTGCAGTATAATGTCTATGTTCTTTGATAAAGATAGTTTAAAAATCCTATCAGGCGTCTGTTTGAATTGATATAAAAACTTTCACTCCTAAAAAAATAAAAAGTCGTTTACACCAATTCAAACATTTGAATCAATTATAGCTCACTGCATGCCTGCAGATAGAATTTGTATCACTGGACTGATACTCTGAACATGGCCAGAATACATGTTGGCATCAAGCTACATGTCAATGCATCATTATTCTAATTATATTCTGGCTTTTCCATTACATCACTCATGACACAACCATCTTCAAAGGCAAACAACAGGTGTCTGTAACCAAATAACAAGAGTGATCCATACAACAAATCAAATGCAGGTCATTTTGGCTTTGCATTTGATCATAATTATTGATTTAACCTATTTAACAACACATTTGCGCATTGCAAAACAGGTCTTCTTTCTCCCCTTAACAAATTTGTTTTTTAGTATTGATTAGTAAAAATGATGTGCAGCTGCAGCACGGAGCAAATTGCATGTCTAAGAGAAAACATTTATCTGCAAATGACTCATCCTGGACTCGCATGTGAGTCTGGTTTTTACTTTACTGCATACTTGACACTGATGTCAACACATAAAGAAGCTGCTTACGTGTTGATAACTGTAATTTCCTACATGGACATAATTGTGACATGATTTTGGTTCGTCCATGTCATTAATCAGGTATCATTGAATCATTTTTGTCTCTGCCAGGCTTTTGATCTGGATGATATGGCATAAATCAAAAAACAAGCCTTTAAATAGCACTGAATTTGATCTTAGATTTCCCCCATCTGGTTTTGTTAGCCCATGGCCATGTGGACACACACGCTTTATGGATTTGAATTCTTCCTATCAACCCCTCACCTCTCATCTCAGCCTGGAAACCACCAGGTCTGCAGGTCTGAGGAAGCTGCCGCTCCATAGTAAGGACCACAGTTGCAAATGTTATCGGTCCCAGGGAAGAAATGGACTTGCACTGGTGTTTGTCTTTCTTATCAGCAACGGTGGTGTAGCAGCTAGACATCGGGACAGAAGAGCTCAAGAGAGACAGGGACAGCAGTACCCCCCCGCCCTCCCTAAAATATCACATTGCCTTCGGTGTTTCTTTCTTGCTGTTCCTTGGTATCTTGACTCTATGCCCTCTGCAAAACCTTAAGAACCTAATCGTCTCAAATTCAGCCCACTGAAATAATTAAGCGGTTGCATGCCGCTAAAAATAAGGGCATGTGTATTTTTGAAGTGGGGAGTGGACATATGTTTGGAGTCTTGAGATGCCAGGATGCCTCCAGCTAGGTTCAACTTGTTAGGAAAACTGGGTATTGCCTTACACTTCCGTTGACATGACTGCAGTATCAGTGGCGAGGTGTTTTAACTGTTAGCCCCCCATTGGCTGCGCCCCCACAGACATTCATGTTTACAGAAGCGTTCTAACAAACATTTGCCCAACGCAGTGCAACAGATAAGATGTATGGACCTGACGGGAAAGGAGAATGAAGAGGTTTACTGTAATTTTGCTCTTGCATCACATGCACAAACACACGATGCACTCTGAGGTTCTGAAAAGGCCACTTTAATCATTTGTGAGGGATGTAGAAACAAAAAAACAACACATTTGTAAGCAGATGCACACATATAGCCTACATACTATTTCGGGTGCAGGTGAAAGGATTAAACCCAATCTCAGAATTTCAAAGGATATCTGACTCTGCAACACTAAGTTGTTTTTTCTTCTGCTTGTTTTTTTTTTGTTGTTGTTGTTTGTTGCATTGGAATACCTTGGTTTTACAATTTAAGATATTGTCACAATTATCTCTATAACAATACCCGAGCTCTCTGTGGCAAAGACAACTAAGAATGAAAGAATCTGGTGCTTGTGATTCTTAACTTAAATAAATTTGATCGTGTAGTGCAGTACTTTGGATTTCCCTTTGCATATTAATAAAGGTCTATCTGTCTGTCTGTCTGTCTGTCTCTCTGTCTGTCTGTCTGTCTGTCTGTCTGTCTGTCATCTATCTATCTATCTATCTATCTATCTATCTATCTATCTATCTATCTATCTATCTATCTATCTATCTATCTAT
>JBAMYA010000019.1:9315097-9356520 GCA_037176975.1 Arrhamphus sclerolepis | reverse complement strand
TATCTATCTATCTATCTATCTATCTATCTATCTATCTATCTATCTATCTATCTATCTATCTATCTATCTATTTATCTTGATCCATGGCTAACTCTCTGCAACAGCAAGCAAAATGTACAAATGTGTGTTTTAGAAATAAATGAGGGTACTGTACCTTTTTTAGGTTGTATTTTAATTTTCTCTTGTATGTTTTTTTATTCTTTTTTTATTTTTTGGACTTTCTTCTTGAAGAATGTACTTTCTGCCTGATTCACTGTACCCCCCATTAAAAACAAGTGAATATGGTACTAGGCTTTCTTTTAGAGCAGTCCCTGAAAGAAATCCATATAAACTAGCTTATATGGATTAAAAAAATTAGATCAGTTAAAGACAGGATGATTATGCAATATAATGACTCACTGACTGCATCATATTTAGACTCTTACTCTTTATAATAAAAAGTAAAATAAAATAAAATAAGCACTCAAAGATGAGCAATGAACAGATCGGCCGACATACAGTACACACATGCAAGCACACGCACGCACAGTTCATAAGCATGCAGACTGGTGAGTTGGCGTCCTTTTGTTGGAGAGAGAATGGGAAGTGTGAAGGACGTGACGAGGGAAATAAGTGTCCTCCAGGGCCCTGAGGTTACCCTAATGGTGTCATACATCACCACTCACAAAGCCATGCAGAGCAAAGTTGTCAATGCATGAATGCAGCACTATTACTATCAGCCATTTTAATCATGGCAGCTGTCACTGCGCTAATCAACACCATAACTTCACTCTGGAAATCACTCAGAAAAGCCTCTCTCTTGCTGCTGTGTACTAAGAACTGTATACAACTCAGGCAGTAAGTTATGCAGAGGGGGGCTGCTGGCTGGATTTGCGCCACTATGCTGAAGGGGCCGTGACTTTGTAGTGCATCATTGCCCTTGTTTAATGTAGGCTTGGCTTCTCCTGAGCAGTTGTTGTGACAATGCTAAATGTTGCCTTTATTAACGTGCTAAAAGGGTTTACCTTCCCGTCAACAACCACCCCCTCCACTAAACACACACAATCGGCCTCACGGTGTTGTCTCCTGACACAAAATAAACCGTCCTTGCTACTCTGGAACAGTTTATTTTTTCTTTCATGTCTGCGCAGATATAGATTGAATAACTTCATCCTGTTTGCATGTTGCCTCCTGTCTGTTCTTACAGCACTTTAAAATGCAATGTTTACCTATGACATGTTTCAGTGACAATGACTAAGAGAGTAAAAGTAAATGTCAGTTTAACCAACTTGTTTGCATATTTTCATATAAAGGGAAAATTTAGACACCTCTGTCACCCCTCAGAACAAATATTACACAAAGGCAATTCCCAGATTTCCATGTTTATATTACTACATAAATGCACTGATGAGTAGAAGTTATGCCACAACTGACCACCAGAAACCAAAACAAGTTATATCAATATTTGGAGAGCTGGATGAGCTGACTCAGTGTGACTAATCTGTCAATAATTACAGTTAGAAGTCTAGAGGAGGTCAAATAAAAAGACAAGTGGAGTTTTTAGAACAGCCAGATGAGAGCTGGTAAAACATGGACGACTCCTGTCTATCAGATATTGGTATCTGAGCACGGTGGAAAACTTGAATGTGCTGATTTCAAAATGGATAGACTACTCTTTTTAGATACCACTGGAAAGACATTGTGTTGAGTTGCAAACTCTTAGCTTTCCTTTGATTTGAGACTGTGTTGCTGGCCGGCAAACAGCTGCAGCCATAGCTGCTTGCCAGAAGAGGGTTTGGTGTGGAGGACCAGGGTGGAAAATACAGGGAACATACGGGGACCCAATGAGCCCAAGAACAGAAAATACAGGAAAATCTTATTTATGATTCTTACTAACTTGAGCCTGGAGTTATTACTCAATGTTTTTAAATGATTTTTGAAAAAAAAATCTAATTATTGCATTGATCCAATTTAATTTTTAGTTTTAAAAATGCATGTAAACATCTTCGTCCAACTCAGATCGAACTAAGGCAAACTTCTCATCGTCAAACTAACACACCAGTCTGATTGCCAATGTGCTTCACACTTGCTCCACACTTCTGAACTTCTGGAAGAAGCTGAGTGATAAGGAGAGGAAAATGAAAAGTAAAATGTTCAGAATGTAAAAAAAAAAAAAAAGTACAGTGCTTTAAGCCAGTCACCATTCACCGTTTTACCAGCCGTTACTCAGGTCACCACTTCATCACAGAGCATCACAACCAGTCCATAGCAATTACTACTGTTTTATTTTACATCTTTGCTTTCTGTAAGCTTGATAACTGGCTCAGCAGACTGGTTTGACTGGCCCCAGGAACCTTTGGATGCACAGAATCCTATTCATCTCTTAAAGCAATGATAAGAGAAGAGTGAATGGGAGTAAATAGGTGAAACATTCCATCACATCTGAATTTTATTGTTTTCCTGAATGGATAAACTTGCAGATGATGGTGAAGAGTAGAAGTGAGAAGCCGCGTGGACAGAGCTAGGGGGTAGCGGGGTCTAGCTGCCCTTTATGTCATTATGAAACCTGTTTTAACTAATGAGCTACGTTATTGTTAATCACCTGCTCATTAGGAGTGACATACTCAACGGAGATGCTGTAATGTCAGACATGTGGTGGCACATGCACAACCATACAATGAGATGCTGTCTTCTGTTATCTTGTCTTGATGGTCTTGGTACAGCGCACTTCAGATTTTGAGAATACACGATATGCATACCATGTTTACAGACTTCCTGCACTGACGTGGCTTGGGTGTTTCTTCTCTAGCCTGGAGGTACTGAAGGATTCAGAGAATCTGGTTAATGACACTTGAGTCCCCTCTTCGTACTCAGGTGCCATAAAGCCACATTTTAAATGAAAGTGATGGACCAGACTCGCAGGGTTATCTGGCCTATCTTTTAATCATAAATGAGACCCCTCCCTCTCCTTCTTCCTGTCTTTACCTCTCTCCTTCCCTCACTCCACCCACTGCCCTTTCTCCCCCTCTGTGGGTTAGGGAAAATGCTGTCTCAGCGTTCTCCTCTTTCTCCCCGACCCTTCCACCTCTTCCTTTTTTTTTTTTTACTTTATGCTTTTCCAGCCCATCGCTGATCGGGGGCATCAGTTCCACTGGGATGACTCCTCCACCAGCACTTAGGGGCTGCAGCATACTCTACTTTTGCACAGAAGGGAATAAGGACAGAAGGGGAGGTTAAGGGGGTAGAGAGGTAAAATGAGGGTCAGGCTGATGACAAGAGGCCTTAAAATGACTTGCAGGTCTCTAAAAACTTTTTCAATTGGTAGACCTTATGGTTGGTATTGCTGTGAAAGTCTCCTAAAACATTATTTTTATCCACTGGCAGAGTGCTATAAACACCCCATATCTTGGAAGTCTATTACCTCTGCAGCCTGTGCAAAATCTCTCAATTTTCTGTTTTTTTTACACACTCTTTCAAACATATATATCCACGCTGTTTCTACATTTTTATCTTTTAAGTACATATACAACAAGTTTTTTTTGTTTTTTTTTTGAAAGAATGCAATAGTGCTTGCAAAGTTTTACAAGTGTTGCTTAAGAAAGGGTGAAGATATGTTCTCACCTGCAGGCCTGAGCAGTGATTTCCAATCCACATTAATATGCACACACACCACCACCTCAGTGCCCCCTTGCCTTCAGTCATTGTCTCTCACTGCAGTCCTGGAGGGGGGAAACGTCAAACTCTCCAAATTGGATGAAACATTATGGGAAATATTATGAGGCAGCCTGCTGGTGTGATGGCTGGGGGCCTCTGGTTAATTGAGTTGTTGCCCGTGCTGCATACTGAACAGGACCCACACTTGGCAGATGAGTCGGCTGAGACTCTGACTCTCTTTTTTAAAGAGATCTTATCTTTATTGTTTAATGTACAGAGAAGGGTGAGGACTTATTGTGCATATTCGTTTATAGAATGTATTTACAAATAATCCTCAGACACACAGTAAACAGAAGTGTTTTAGAAATTACTGCTCTACCAGTTTCAAAGTCCATCCACAACTTTAGATTAGTATCAAGTGGTCTCAAAACTTTCTGTACCAGAATCAGTGAATCAGTTCCCTGTTTGGTCTGACTTTTTTTCTTTTTCTTTTTTTAAAATAAACAAAATTAGTTGGAAAAAGGGAGGCAGAGATTTTTTTTTTAATTAAGACACTGGACTACATATACTGGTTTTGTGGGGATCAGCTCATTGTATGTGTTTATACTACATATATACTGTATGCATGTGTATACAGTATATACATCTATATTTTTTTTTCTATGTTGCCTTCAACCTGCACAATTTATCGTCCTGCACAGTTACTTTACATAAAAAAATACTCATCATATAGGAGACTGTGCAATACATCACACACATTTACCCCTGCCACACACACACACACACACACAAAACTCCAATTCTGGTATTTATGTATAAAACAATTATTATTATGTATGTATGTTTTGTATGTTGTATTTTACCCTTTCCTATGTTTTTATTGCTAAGTTAATGTTTTCGACTTTACATTGCCTTGTGACCTGCTCTAACAAGTGAAAGTCTTCACTGTGGGATCAATAAAGTTTGATCTCATCTTGTCTTATCTCATTATATAAATTTGCATATATTGTTATACTTTTACATAAGGAGCAGTAAACCCCATCTCACTGCCAAATACAATCATGCGTTTGGAAATGAAAGCAAAGGAGGATTCTGGTTCTAAGTATCCAGATCCAACAAAGTTATTTAGTTTTCTGTGATTGTTAAAAGTACGACAAGGACTTAAGAGCTGCAACTGACATCAGTGGAATCATATCTAACACATTTAATTCTGTACTTGTTTTTTCCTCTTATTTTTACACACAAAGATGCATGGTGCATACTACAAATAACTTGTTTCTGTTTCTTAAATCTGCTTTAAGCTTTCTCGTCAGCTGATCCACTTTTAACCAACGTCAGAAGTGTTTTACCAGGTCTTCTCTTCAAAAAAAAGAAAGCTGATAAATTGTTGATAAATGTTCACGAGGCCTGTCCTGATAGGTGTGTAAAGATCTTCACAGCCTCTGAGGAACTGTGAGCTTCCAGGCAGCTACTTCATCAACATTTCTTGGTGGGTCAGTGTCCTTCGCTGGCAGAGCACATCAATTCAGAGGGGACATCGATCACAGCCGCCTCTTGTCACACTGACCAGCTCATTAGCTGGACTTAATTTACGCTGAAGGAGCTGAGAGGGTTGTATGTCAGTCTTGTGGTCCAAATGAAGTTAGCCCAGGGATAAGTTCATGCAGAATACAACTCTTACAGTTGCAACAAAGAATTATATCAATCATGTTTGCTTCACTTTGGGCTGCTGTATTTTCCTTTCTTTAAATATACATACATATATATACATATATACTTTCAAATGTGATTAATTTCATGACGCACCATGCTGCCTCACAGTTTTATGGTTTCGTCCCACAGTCCAGGACATGCATCTTAGGCTAAATAATAATTCTAAATTGACCAAAGGGGTGACTGTGAGCATGTGTGGCCCTGAACTGGGCTGATGACCTACCCAAGGCATCTGGGATAGGCTCCAACAGACTCCTATTACCCTGAATAAGAAGAAACAGGTTTAGATCATGGATGGATGGATTTCAGGCTTACTTGTTGAAAAAAAGTAACTTAGTACTGTTGCATTGCTAAACATTACTTTTCATTAGAAGATTGATTATATTGATTATCATTGAAATGCAGCAGGCTCTGTTACAGGAAAGAGATTTTTCCATTTAAAGCACTTAATATTTGAGTATTTGACTGATATTTATATAAACTTTAAGTCAAGTGTGCATGGCTTTCTTTCTTTCTTGTCTGCGTTGTGACAACAGAACACATATGCAAATATAGTCAGACGTCAACAGGTCCCATTAACACAGCTAGTTTGTCCCACCTCTGTAGTGACTTCTTTTCTGCTGTGCTCTGCAAATGTTACTGAGGTGGAAAGGCATAACGTTTTGTTCCTCAGCTATGACACCTCTGTTCCACCTTGGGAGGTAGTAACAGAGGTGGAACAGAGGTGAAAAAGATTCTTTATGAATTGGTATTGTGGAAAAGTGTAACTGGGATGTGAGGATGCCTGCAAAGTCCATGCAGAGGATGAAATCAGTGGGGACAGTGAGAGACAGGCCTGCAGGCCGTCTGACAGCATTCAGGTCCGCAGTCATTAGAGCCAACAGAGGCTGCCTGAGTACCACAACAATTTGACATTTTGATCTTCTGGGTGGCAGTGCCACCCATAAAGCTATGAACATCATCCTCCACTTGGGGCTCTATCTAGTGGATGAACTCTGTTTATAACCTAGAAGAGTCTCCACCAGCTGAAGCCTGCCAGGACCCCTGCATCCCCATTAGCAGCCGAAACACCAGCAGCAATGGAGACTGAGGCCAGCAAACCGGTACAAACAGGTAGAAACTTTCATTCATTTTCAGCACCAGCTTAATAAAGCAGCTGGTGACCACAGACACAGAAGACTGTACCATCAGTGTGAATGCACAGATGGATGTGGATAGAAGATAGGATCTCCAGCTTAATAAAAAGTAATTGAAAATTGTAATTACAAAGTGAACATGGCATGTGGATGCCATGTACTAAATTTACAATGCATGGTAGTGCTAGTAACTTCTGAACTGAGAAGTTCTTTCTTCATCATAAATGGAATTTAGATTATTATTATTTTTCTTTCTTTTATAAAATACTTTGAAGAAAAACAGCACTTTACCATTTCCATAACTTTCCAAAGTTGCATGTGTATCATGGCCCTCTAGGTTAAAACAATGCTTCCTCCCACTGATGTAAACATCCACTCCAGAGAAAACCAGAGCGCCCCAGCTGACTGATCGCTTTGTCAGCCCTGCCCACTCTCAGATGAGGGCCACATTGTGACCATTGTCTGGCTAAATAGTTGTTTCTGAGAGGAGAAAAGGGGGAAACTTGTGTAAACAAGCTACAGCTTTAGCATTTCAGTATCATTGCATGGGTGTCTGCGGCTAAGCAATGCGTTGTTCTAACTTGAATCACGCATTCCAGCCTTTGCAAACTTTGGACACTATTCTGACCAGAGGGCCCAATGCAAGTAAATGAATAAATAAATACGCCTATTGCCTGTTGAGAGCTGGAACAGGCTCCAGCAAGCCCCTGTGACCATGAGAGGCATGCTGTAGTTTTAATAGAAAATTAAAAAAAAGAGAAGTATAATTTTTATACAGTCACATATTTCATCGATTTTCAGTTATGATGATGTAAATGAGCATTTCTATGTGACAGAAGTAGCCCAGTAATAGTAATATGCCTGGAAAACAAATGAAGATGTCATTAAAACCTCCAAGTCCAAGGATGTCTAAGGCTTTTGCCCAGGAATGTGTATTTTTTAGGTTGCTGGCATATATTTATATTCCTAATTTCAGCTCTGAGCAGGTAAGAGACACTAGTTTAAACATTCAAGGCAGTTTGAGCAGGTCTTTCCACTTGAATGTCAGACAAGCTATTCTACGAAGTTTGACCACAAGGCTGAGAAAAGTCACTGTTGCCGCATAAATGTGGTGTGTTGACACACTTTTCACCTCTGTGTGTCCTCTCTATTTACTGTCTCACACTGTCAGATTTTAAGAGGGACAGGGCTCTAGTGTCTGAAATGATTACTTTCTAAAGACATTCCTTTATTAGTGTCTAGTTTTGTAATTCTGCCAAATAACACTTTATTGCCTTTTAATTAAATATTAATGGCAGTGTCATTACATCTTCATTCATAATTAAAGGGTCACTAATGAGTGATGCTGCAAATTAATGTAATTAAATATCCGTACAATGTGTGTGAGTGTGTGTGAGTGTGTGTGTGTGTGTGTGATACATATTTCTGTCCAAAGACTCCGTTGTGTGATGATGGTCAGATTTGATTTTAAACAATATAATTTTTATTTTTGCTCACAATGCACTTAATAAAAGGATTTTAAAATCACCAATAATGTTTTTTTTTTGTAACATCCTAAAACAGAGTGATTTTGCCTTCCCTGAAATTTCACCGATGCCTCAAGCAAAGCCGTTCTGTCTGAAAACGAGGCAGACTTGTGTATCACGACTGTAAGGAGAGGCTCTCCACCTCTAGCCCCTGACTCCACCTCTAGCCCCTGACTCCACCCTCCTCCCACCACCAACTGATCAATGCCCCATTAGGGACTAAAGGGGGAATGGTAATATGAAAAAGAAGGTTCATTCCTGCTGAATTGACCCCCCACTGCAGCTGGAGATTACTGGATCGGCCCCTCACCCCTCGGTCACCTGGACTTCATGACTCCCTAAGATGTGCTAGGTTGTAACAATGCATAACAACAAGGCAGCTTTTGTTTTTAATTTGGCTAACAGGAAGTTTCTGCCCTGGAGGCTAATGTGAAGACAGTCACCAACAGAAGTGGCAGCCATCTTTAAATCCCCTTTTGTGGTCTGACCCCTGACCCAGCCTCGGAGAAGGTCAGACAAAACTTACCTCTCAATGAATAAACGGGCCCCTTTTAAAGTCACAGTGTTAATAATTGCCTGCAGTCTGTGGTAACAAATCGGTAGAGATGCTGATTTTTAATTAACAAGAAGCATTTGAGGTTGGTTCACTAGAACTCACAACTAGCAGCCTTATTTTCCTCCAATATTGGGCCAGATGCTCAGTATCATTTCATTAGTTAGTACTCGGTTATATCAGAAAACAAGAGAAATTACAAAGAAAATCGTTCATCCTAATAACAATAATCAGGTCAAAAAGCTACAAAAAAGAATAAAGCTGTGAAAATGAGTCTGATTATCAGAGAGGGATGAAAGGGGATACATAATATTATAATAATAATAATTAATATACAAACCTATCCTACAGGGATACAGTATAAAAGCAATCCTTTCAGTCATGCATTTACATACGTGTTCGCAGCAGCATCTACTCTGGAGTCTTTGAGTCGTAGATGGACTGGAGACCAGCGGCAACCGCCATCCTCTCCTCTGGACGGATGTCCCCTTTTTTTCAAATCAGTTTGCAGCTTTGTGCGGTCCACTTTGGAGGATCAGCAAGTCCAGCATAGTAAGAAACATGGGTGGAGAAGAAGATCAGGGAACTGTTTAATTCTTCTCTGATCAGTGTCTTTGATGTCGCAGAACTCTGCAAACCTGAGCTGCTCACAGAATGACATATTTTCAGATTAGGGCAACACCAAACACAATGACAGGATTGTGCTGCATCTGAATTTTATTGTTAGTTGTTGCTTCAAACAACCTCATGTTTATACTAAAGTGCGAGCGCACGCACACACACACACACACAAAAGAAATCACATTATGTCCTCTTTAAAGTCTATAAACACATGTCATGTGATCAATGTTTCATGCTTTAAAGATCAAGGAAAAGCATGCACGCAACAAATTTCCATTTTTGCCATGATTTAATATTTTACATCTGGAAATATGAGTTGTTTTAAATATAATTAACTTACAGAGTCCATGGTATACTCCTAATTATCATGAATGGCTATGTCTTTTATGCCTTAATAAGCCAGGAAATCTTAGTGATTTAAAACAATCATTAATACTTTTTTTTTCAGAACTTTTATCTTTCTCTTTCAAGAATCTTGATTCAAGTAACCGCATACACATACTCTCCTAGAATTAAATAATACCCGCTTTAATTTATTTGTTATTTTCTTCTTCATGGGTCTTCGTTTTCATTCAGGGACCTAAAATCTAGGATTATTTTCATATTTTCAGTGTCTTTCATTTGTTATTTGACTGTATCAAGACTATTTTTGTTTATTTTTTATAATTTGATCTAAATTTACTTTTTTTTTAAACTTGTTTCAAGCCCTTTAAGGCCTTCCAGATCTAAACTGGAAACATAATTTCCTGTCAGATAAAAACATCTTGCATGAACAGACGATTTAACTGGTACTGAGTTATTTTCACCTAACAGTTAGTGTTTATTGTTGTTTTGGCTGGCAGTATGTTTTACAGTATAAGGTGGTCTTTGAATTGATATTAAGAACCGATCAAATCATCAACTGTAACCTGAAGCTTGTGAAATGTATTGACACAACCAGAAGGTTTAGATCCGGTCTATAAGGGCGGGTCTGACAGAATCAGGACCATGAACCCACCCTGCAGCTCCATAGTCACACGGAAAACTCCCCCACCAAGCCCTGATGCCTCCTCATCATTTATGCAGAGTCCAGCGTCTTCATGTAAACCAAGAGAGGAAAGCAGGAGAGGCGAGTGAATGTTTTCCACACAGTAATGAAAGTCAAATTCACCCGGGTACTTGGAAACACTACACAGACTGTAGCCATTAAAAGTCAATCGGGGTGTCTGCTGCGTAAACAAATAGCTATGATTATTCCAACCTGCCATCCTCCGACAGCATTTAAACATCCTTCAATTAGGCTGCCCCAAAACACACTCAAAGCCCAAACAGAGCTCTCTCTCTCTCTCTCTCTCTCTCTCCCCCTCTCTCTCTCTCTCTCTGTCACGTACCATCACTCCCACCGTGCAGCTCCTGCCACCCCTGCCGCCGCACACCTTTCACTCATCATGATGTGTCAACTGTTTGCAGGAGAAGGACCAAAGACGGCCAGCACTTTGACCCACACAAAGATGCCGATGCCGTATGAGACACACAAGCGTCATTGTTTGGAGGCTGGATCAATCAGAAAACACCTTAGGGCCTTTTCCTGAACTTTGGTCACACAGCTGGGTGGGTAGCGTTTGTTACCAGATGAAGAGGGAGGAATGCCATGAGAAAATATAAGCAAGTTTCTGCTGGAACTGACTGTGCTTTGCTAAACTGATTTTTTTTTCACTCGCAGTCACCAACTGGCTCAGTGTGGACGTCTTTTGTTGCAAACATTGTCAGAGGCCCAATATGGTAATGCCATAACCACAGTCCTCATCTTTTTTTTTTTTTGCTTAGTTTCTTTGTTTTTCTCCTCACCAGAGAAATCTTCTAGATAATGTCACTCAGGGTTAGGAACTAAAACTAAAAGCATAAAAGTCGCTTTTGTTAATGGAAGATGTGTGTTAATGCAAGTTGTAACTCACATTTATGAAGCGGACTGGACTTGGTGTCATTGTAACAATAATACTCTATGGTCAAAACATATTGGATTCTATTTGAGTGAATCTTAAATTAAAGATCAAATCACGGGGTTCACAACTGCTGCATTCATCCAAACCACGACATTAGAAACTGTTGGCTCTGGAGATACAGCCATTTATTTTGTTTTAGTGTATCACCTGTCTGCGTGTACTAAATCTGAAATTTTATGTCACAACTGAAGCTCTGCTCCTTCAGATTTCCAAATCCTAATTCAATCTTGAACTTATTCATCTATAATTTAAGTTGAATCATATACTTTGTGAAACATGTGACAGCCCAACAAGTTACAACAGCCTTGCCTCAAACCAGGCCTCTGAGTTTCCTCAACATCACAGACGAGGCGAACGGTAATCCAATTGATTATCATTAACTGTTCAGCCCATGTGATTGAATTTATGTTCAAATCCAATATATGTGGTATTTTCTCAAGAAATAAGTCTGTTCAAAGTGAAAACACATCTTTAAGTGCCACTAATTCAGGCAGCAGTAATTCCAAGTTGGAGAGGCTTGCAGCCTTATGTAGGCCAATCTCATTTGAAGGGAGGTATTGAGTGACTTCCAGGCTCCGTCCGTCTATCTGTTGACAGTCACTCAGTTGAAAAATTCCTGCCACCAAAGTCTTAATATGAAGCATGCCGATTTCAAAACAAGCTAATTTGATCCAACCAGGATGTAAAAAGGTAGCATTCACAATCATCATCAAAAGCAACTGTTGTCACAACTTAGACCATTTCATCCATTCAAAGAAAAGTTGAATGCACAATTCTTCACTTAACACAATAAAACAATTAAAGATTTTGATCTTCTTAAAGACCAAAGGGATGAATAAACAGTGTTGCCGGGGTGTCTGAATCGGTTTTGTCACTCTCGGTGTGCAGTTTAAACAACACGAAGCAGGAAGCTAATGCAAGACAAGGGAATATATGTAGTTTTGTACTCCTTGCTCTCCTGGGAACAAGAAAAGCTTTAGTCAGACTTCACTGAGCAGACGAGTCTCTCATGTGTGGAGGTAGGAGGTTGATCCTGAATGAAATCATTACAATCTTCTGTTGTAATAAACTGTAATATCAATCTGCAATCTGTGTGGTTCAGTACAAAAGTAATATTTGTGGTTATATTACTGAATAGTTAGTTAAAAAAATCGCTGTATAAACAGAGGTTTCAAATAAAAGGCTTTTCTGCTGCTTCAGATCTGCTCCAGTTTTAATTTAATTTGAATGAATAATTGATTATTTTTAGGAAGTGTCATCCAGTTCTTGCAGTCTCTCATCCCTGCTATCAGCAAAAAAATAAATAAAAAAACTGCCTCTTGTGATAACTGTGTATCGCTTTATGGTGCTTTGCCAATAATGAAGTTAGCTCACAGAGGACAACATGGTAGAGGAGACTGAGAGGCTCCAAAAGATGGATGAAAAATTGAGGAAATGCCCAAACATGAAACTAAACAAGATTAAATTGAGCACAGTGCTGTAAAAGTGGCTTACTCCACGCCTGTAGGTTCTCCTATCAAGCAAACAAAATAAAAATAAATAAATAATAATGAAACTGTTCCTCTGTGCTGCTTTAATTTAGTTTCTTTTTGTGCTTCATTTCCCAGGTTTTTTGACGTCCACGTCCACGTCCATGTGATTGTTGTCATCATAGTAAATGCGTAAGTTGACTGAAGGATGACTGCCTACCCTGAGAATTTGGGGTACCTAGTACCTTATTGTGGACCTATGCCAGACATGTTCATGTAAACTGACTTTACATTATGAAAAAAAAGAAGAAAACATGGATCTGCGGTATGTACAGCTGTCCACGTGTGGATCCATATCTGACTATTAACAGGCACTTATGTGACACTTTCAAGATCTACTTTCACAGGACTATTTATTTTATAATCACATTAGTGACTTTATTTAAGGCCATCTGTTTTCCAATAACATCCAACAGCAGCTGTAACATGAATAGAAGTCACAAGCAGTAACACGTTGCAATTCATTCAAAACTAATCAAAAGAACATATAGTCTAATTTCATAATAAGTCTAAAATAGGGCTAAAATGGAAGAAGTAGTATTTCGGGACATGAAATAAAAGCCATGTGCTTCTCATCTGTAAACTCTCTGAGCATATAAATAATTATAGAATGAACTCAGTGTATATATTTTGTGGGTTTTTCAGATACACATGCTTCATCACAAAGAAAAATAGCAGATATAAACTTATCTTAGTGTAAAGATGTGCATCAGACCACACGCAACCTTCCTTCACACTGCTGAATTCAGCTGTAGACTAGAGTGTGTTACTTATGAGTGTTTTGTGTTCATAGTTAGGTTAAATACCACACTATGTATGTTTATGGAGGGGAGGGAGGTTGATGGTGCAATTACAGAATCTTAACAATCACTGTATATGTTAAAAAAACAAAACAAAAAAAACAGCTGAACCAGAGGTCTAGATTGACACCACTGGCTAAATGCATAATTTAAAGAGACCATTGGACGTCATATCACCAGTGTTATGAGCTATACATTTATTGCAATTTGGATTATGTCCCAGAGTTTGACACAGTGACTAAACACTTCAGCGCAGATGAGAGATTCTAAATGGATTCTGACAGCCAGGAGAGTTTCTTACAAAACACAGAGCATACAGAAGAAAACAGATATGCACCCACAACACAAACTATCCACGGTGGTAAATTTGTAAAGACACCTGCGGTCCGCAAACACGAACATCTAATCACAGAGCCTCAAGTCGCACGCTCCACACTGCTCTTGTTCTCTTAGTGTGGTGAAAATAAAGAGGAGACAATGAAAACTGTCAGGTGTTCAAAGTCGTATTAGATTAAACTAATCAAATTTAAAGAAAAACTGTTGCTGAACATTATGGAAAAAAACATATTTGCTATGGAGACATAAGTTTTTATTCAGTGTGGTTTGTTTCTTATGCTAGACGTATCTTTTCATCTGTGCGTTCTCAAATTCGACCACTTTAAGCTGTTAAATTGTTTTCCTTTGCACCACGATGAGCAGACTCACGGCACATTCTTGGTGAAATCTAAAAATATTCCAAAGGCCTCAGACCAGGCAGGCTTTCAAATTTTACATATTTCTGCATTCTTTGTGCAAAACAGATTTCTTCATAACTCAATAAACTTGTTTTGAGGCGACGGGCCTTTACAGTAATTGAATAACTAAACAGGATGCTTCAGTGCTACTGCAAAAATCTCCACCCCGCTAAGGCCAAAAGGCTCATTTTGATTGGCAGCAAGGATACTCCCTATCTATTACTGCATTCAAGACAAGCGGGAAATGGAATGCTTCTGACTTACAAAAGCAAGGATCAACACAGAGAGGACAGTGTTGTAAAGAAGACGAGTATAGGAAGCTGATCATTTGCACTGAGCTGTGTTTGTATCTCCCTGGACTATGACCTCCTCTGGGGTCAGAAACTTCTCACGTCACAGTTCAGTTAAATCTTTTTTTTTCCCCAGACATCTTTTTTTTTTTTATCATCAAATTGTGTGTTTACCATTTTATTTTCTCTGTTTTAAATAAATGAAAGCTTAATGAAATAGCTTATCATACCAGCCCCTAAATGGACTGGTAACCAGTTTAGGGTGTACACCTGACTTTCACCTGAAGAGGGCTGGGACAGACTCCAGCAGATCCCAGATAGTCTTGCACGAATTATCACTGTAATCTCCACTATCTAATCCTGTTAGGAGCAGGGTGACACACTTGCTGCGATAACAGCTCTGCCGGCAAGGAGAACCAATTTTTTTTTTATTCTGTGTAAAATGAGTCATCAATCTAAGCAACAGAGTACGATGCTGTGGTTGCTTATTTGTCTCGAGTTGTTGCGAGACACTGGTCACCATCAAGGAAGGAAAAGCCGCAAAGCAAGTAGGAGATGCTGAACAAAATTAAATGAAGAGACAGCATCTTAGAAGAAGCAGCCACATGGCAAGAAATCATTGTAGAAACACGTATCGCTGCTTGTTTCTTCCCTAGATCCAGTTTCTTGTAGACACCTGCTGAGGCCTTGTCACATCCTCTAACATGCAATCCCCCAGCAGCTCAGCCGTTTAGTGTGAACACCGCAACATCTTCAAAAATCAAAAATATGAAACAACAAGTCGTGTAGTTTGACCTCCTGCTACCCTAAAGCAACTCAAAGTGTCTAAGAAGTGCAAGACTGTATTCGAAATTCTACTAAACATAGTTCTGTGTGATCGCAGGATGAGTGCGGCCCGTATGTGCATGACTGAGTGAGTGTGGTTCACACTGGAGGTCGGCAGGCCGACTCAGGCCCAGCGGAACCTGAAGAACCAAGTCGGGCTCGGATCAAGCCCAGGCAACCAAACACAAGTGTGCAGCTGTAAGAACGTAACGAGTTATTAAAGCGAGGAAAAAAGTGACGGATAGATCCAGCTGAGCATCAGCCACTGAAGAAATCAGGCAGGAATTTTTATTTTTACTTTCAATATAATTATTAATTCATTCATTTTATTTATTCATTTTTTTAAATGCTCTAGATTTAAATCACTTGCGATTTAATTTTAATTTGCTGTGCACAAAAACATGCTCCGTGGCAGTTTTCCTTTTCTAAAACAGCTTTGTGTGATCTTCAGCTCTGCAGGTGACGGGAGAGTGCCGACCGTTTAAAGCTTAAAATAATTAGTTAATAATTAAAATAATAAAAAACCCAAAGTGATAAACCCAGGTCCACTGAATTTGGGCAAGTCGTACTGCGTTGGTACAAGATCTGGAAGCCTTCACAAAATGGAAAATGTAGTTGAATGGTAAACAAATGTGTGAGACCAGTGCACAAAATGAAAACAGGTTTTCAACAAATTTTGGAGGTTTCATTTGGATGTTGGGCGTACTAACCAAAAATCATCATACTGATGCTGATGCTTCAAACCTGGAGCCCTCAGAGATGGTACTTATTCACTAAATAACAACATTTACACAAAAAGATAAAAATAAAAAGACATATATTCCTCTTTAGACTAATATCTGAATACTCCCACGTCTAAATTAGATCAAATGCTAACAGCTTTGCTCTGAATGTGGAAAATCTTCCCAGAAGAAGATGAGATCAGCACATATGGACGTAATGTTTAGATGGTCATGAGGTGTATACAGATCAAATAGCCAAGAAAGTTCGTGCAAAATTGAAAATTTTGATCTCGTTTATGGCTTGCAAGCTTGATCTTACCTTTGTTAGGAGACAAAATACAACGGGAAAAATGTATCTTAAATCGTTGCTTATATTTTCTTTCACTTTGTTTTCTGTTTATCTCTAGTGACTTTTCAGCAATTTATCACATTTGGTTCTCCGTGCCCCTTTAAACACGACTAAGAGAAACAAAAGTGCAATGTTCTTTTAACTAGCTTTAAGGCAAACTGGCAATTGTGTGATTTATAGTAACTCTATTGCTAACAGACCTTATTCATGCACAGCTTGCCTGTGTGCAGTTTTCAAGTAGAAACAGCCGCTGTCTGAATGGCGTTTTTAAACTGACAAGGCCTGCATCTCCAAGAAACCGGATCCACACGTAAGTGGGCTCAGTATTTGCAATAGCATCGCTAATCTATGCAAACTTTCTCTGGCCTTGTTGAAACTCAGACTGCATGACTGGCCGTGCAGTGGCATATGGTAAAATACACTGCTAAAATGTGACAAAGGCTTACTTCTCTCTCAGCCTACAAAAGATTCCAACTTTCGCCATCCTACCCAGCTGCCCAGAATAGACAACACAGACTCTTTTGTCAGGGTGAGTCAATCTGTGTGGGTGTGAATGCATTAGCCCTTCACAACAGAATTATGCCCCTGGACTCCCCCGCTTTGCTTTCAAATATTCTGTGATAGGTTCCCGCGGTCATGTTTAGATCACTTCCGGACAATGATTTGCAATAAGAGAGAATGAATGGTGACTATTGAGATGCTGTATAATTATACTTGGACCTGCAAGTTGGGGAACACATAACCCTCAGAGGGCAACATGACAAACATGTTTTTCGGGGCCTGGCGACAAAGAGAGTGTTTTGATGTGACTGGGCATATTCCCTGAATTGAGTCATGCAGCAAGGTTATCTCTGTGGTGCAGGGGCTTGCAGAGGCTCTGTTTGTCCATCTCTGCATGTCGGTTTCAACTTTCTGACTAATAGATTTATATGCATGTGTGTGTGTGTGTCAATGTGTGAGCGTGTATACGTATGTGTGGGTGGTTATACTGGCATGCATAGGCTCATCTGTGACAGTATAGAGCCTATGCTTGTGTGTGTTTGTCACTGCAGCCTGGGGAAAGGAAAAGACCACAGCAGCAGTGTCAAAAAGTGTCAAGCCTCTCTGAAGTCACCGTTTCCAGCAGCAAGTGGACCACTGGTCATTATCACACACACACGCACACACACACACACACAAACACGCACACAGAGCATCTGTGCAAATGTGAGTTCTCATCAAGGTCCATTGAGTACAAAACACAATTAATTCATTTTAGAATAGCCAGCAGGACCAAATGATCTGTTCTTTCTTCCAAAACACCACAGAATTTCAGTAATTACAATCATATTAAATCAATCTGAATTGCACAATTTATGTTGAACAACACAATTTAAAGGGAAGTTCTGGGATTTTTCATTCTGACTATTATTATCATGTTTTAGTTCAGTTATTTACTCAACCACTTCCACTGTAGTCTTCAAAGTAAATTAACCTAAAGTATAAAAGATACTCTCTGGGACACAGAACTGCTGGAGAAACGTTGTGTGTTTATTGTCGTTCAGATATACGTAAGCTGCAAAAAAGCTGTGAAAACAGAATCCTTAAACACGCTCCTCTCATCAGATTTGACAAAATTCTTGTTATCCACTCAAACTTTTTTCTCTCTGTCTCCATCTTTATGAAGACAATAAAGCTTCAGTAGCATAGTTAATTATAATTAAGTGCAGTTAAATCAGCATTGGACATGACTCAACGCAGCTAACGAAAGAAGGTATTCTGGGAAACGTTTTCAAGAGCTTCTTGAACATAGAGAGGGATAACTCTGCTCTTAGCTACTGGTAGCTTCTTCCACCATTGAGGAACTATATATTTTTCTTCACTCCAGACTGTTTCTCCAACCTTGGAAGGTTTATTAAGACTTCATGGTAAACCAACCAATCAATGCACAGCCCATGACAACAACCAATGGGAGTATAGCCTATTTAATTATTAATCAGCATACCAAAACAGCTTTTTCTCATGACAGAGGCTATTTGCACAATTCTGATTTTTTGGTGAAATCTGATTTTCTTGTGTGCTCGTTCACATTACACATTAAATGCACCTTCTCTAAGTTTTGAGTGTGAACTGAATGCGACCCTGAAGGGACCTGCCGTGCGCAAAAGAGGTCCTGAGGTAATACGTGACCACGCAGGCATGCACCACCCAACCTCCTGCAGACATTGTGCCGTTTGTCGCATTTCAATGATGTACAGGTCGGATAAATGCAATCTGTTCAGACAGCAGGATACATTGGACACATATCAGATTTAGGACCACGAGTGAAAGTGGCCTGGGTAGGATGAAAAAAAAAAAAAGGATTTGTGCTGTTCATACTGTCTTTAACAGATCGCATACAGGTCATGTATATGGGAAAAAAATAAAAATTGGATTTGGGCCACATTTTCCTGCAGTCTGAACGTAGCCAGAGATTTGCACAGAGATTTGGGCAAAGATGGGAAAAATATGCACATTAGCAATTTTCTTTTAAAAATAATATTACATCCCCTATTTAGAGGTCTCAGAAACCAAATTTAATCAGCCAGTTGATGCAGTTTATGGGACCTTTAACCTTAACAGCAATGTTGACTGACCAGTTGTTACCTATTTTGGCTCTTTTTCTTTAAATTTTCAAACTTCTACCGTCTCATTTCATGACATGATGTCAGCCACATCACTCAGCTCTGCAGAGTTGATAGATTCAGAAGTTGGGGACCAGGCAGGTATGCACACTGTCCTGTAATACCCTTCACATCTCAAAGCACAAACAGAATCCTGTAATTACTCTTATGGCAACAGAGGCCACTGCTGTCGCTGTTTCAGAAATGCATCAGTGTGAACAGGTGGACTGACTTAAGAAGCACAATATCTGCTCTGTCAACTGGAAGCTGAACAATCACTGGAAAACACACATGTAGAGCATTTTGTAACAGCAAAGATTGTACGGAGTTGCTGTAAATCCATGTAAACGCAGAACTTTGCACTGCATACCAAGGTGAAGCTGTAGCTCTTTGCCTGTGTGGTTCAGTACCGTACTGCCTTCTTAAAATCTCTGTGACAAAAACCTGCTTTGTTTTCACAGTTCAGATAGTTTGACCTCAGTGTTAGCAGAATAGGCTGTCTGTCACAGTAGCACTGTGTGTGTGTGTGTGTGTGTGTGTGTGTGTGTGTGTGTGTGTGTGTGTGTGTGTGTGTGTTCAGGAAGTGGCCATTATATTATGTTATATTACAGCCAACTCATAGTACAGAAATATTCAGCGTAACAACTTAAAGCTACAGATCTCACCCCAAGTCAGAAAAAAAGCCATGTGCAAAGCCATAAAGATGGTCCATTATCAATGATTCTGCATGTGTGTAGACAAGATATATGTTGTATTTCATAATCCAGCTCATACATTTGTAAAGTGCTGCTTTAGGATTAGCAAATGATTTCAGTCCTGCTGCAGCCTGGACGTGGAATCATTATGCACAGATGTGATGATTCTCACTCATCAGTCTGTGACCTGCAGGGCCTGGGTACCCAAAAATGAAATAAAATATTACCAGTGGAAAACACTATAAATCAGCTTTTTCCAGTTCATTCAAGTTCTTGTTTGAACAGTTTTATCTTTTTATTGATTTATTTTTTTGGTTATCAAGATTCTAGTTATTAAGTTTAGACCTACAAGATGACAGACAAAGATATTAAACTAAACCAGCTCCGAGTTATTTCTTTATATGCATTCCCCATTAAATTAGAGGTTGAAGGGAAATGTGCCGCCCAAGATGAAAACTGAATTCATTTCCAAATCACATCCTCCTTCGCAGCTCACACACAAACACACAAACACACACACACTCATTCCCTGTCTTGCTGTATTTATGAACACACGTTCAGACACATGCTTCACACACATACACTGCATTCAAACAGCTTGGCCCATTAGCTGTGACATGTGACGTTTCGACGGGGCAAATGAAGCTCAACAATTGATGTCAGAGCCTTACAAATTAAACAAATGGGGGACCGCCATGGTGTATTAGGCACCCCAAACCCCCCGATGAACGCAGCCGAGGCACACGCCAGCAGGACAACATTGTCTCGCTCTCCTCTCCGCCCCTAAACAAGGCTTTCAGAATGAGCAGGACTTTGCTACACACACACACGCATGCACACTCTTCGAGCAGTCAATGTACGAAATGAAAGTAACCGCCCATTGATTGCCAATTGAGTCCTTGACAAGCAAATAAACAGCATTCTAGGGATCAATATGATTGATATGTTATTCAGTTGTTGATGTAGCATTTGGCTGTAGTGTATGTACACAGATTGTAAAAGCACAGCAGGTCAAAGAAATGATGTCACCAAGTGAGCAAGCAGGTGCAGTGCTCAGCAGCATTCTGCCCTGTGCGTTCCAGAGGCATTTGTGTTCACTGTTTGCCATTTCCAATGCTAGGATTGGTAATTTTAGTTAACACGCAGTTTAGGAAAGTCTTTCTGCTGAAGAGGATCATGTGGTGTGACTGTAAGCTCATGAACAGGAGAAGGTGAGTCTATTACTTTGTCCACTGTTGGATGTTTCTAGATACTTTACAATTAAGACAAAGAGATACAGACACACTGGGTCACGTGAGCAGTGTGGATGCCTACCATTCAGCTTTTTGTTTGCACCTCGCATACGTATTAATGTGTATCTGTCCAAGCATTTGGCAATCCATATGCAAACATATTGACCATCGACAGACTTCCTGAAGGGTGAAATGTCCAGGGAGCAGAGCAGATCGGCGGGAATGAGTCATGATTAGGGACTCTACGATTCACAGCACCTGCACACACTATATGCCAGACAAAATCACATCTAATCAAACTCAGTCTCACTCACACACATATGCATGCACACTCTTAAAATACAAAAAGTGAACAGCGGTCCAGGTGTACAAAAAAGTCCAACAATACCCTCTGTCAGTAAACACCTGTAAATAATACAAAAGCAGTTACTGAAGCTCACATGCCGGCAGACACAATCACACATGTACACAGGTGTGGCAGGTCCATTTTGTTTTCACTAACCTCCATACCCTTTGCACAATTTCCCGCAAATAGGACTGATGTTACAGGGCAGATATAGGTGTTCAGTTTCTTGTTTGGCTTTGTAAAAACACAGTGTAATGGCAGAGAGAAATTGTGTTGGGAATAAATGCATCACCTCAGTTTGGGAGGGATGTCTCATCATAAGCCAGTCAGCCTGTATATGTGTTTGTGTGTGTGTGTGCTTGTGTATTTCTGTGTGTAGAAGAGGAGAGGAGAGAGATTGAATATCTAAAAGGGGTTAAGTGCCAGGGTTACCCATCCAAGGAGCATTAAATGAAGGCTCTCACTTTGATGGACACCAGCACCGGGATCCCTGATGTCCCAAAATATTAGGTTTCTCTTCTAATAATGTTGGAAATATTGCCTACTGTCATGATTAATCTGGCTGGCTGCTGGGCCTGATTGCAGGTGACGCGGTCACAGCACAGTGCCTGTGTTAGTTTCCACACACCGTCAGCTTCGCTCCACACAGAACTGCAGCCAGGAGCAGGGCTGATAGCAGCCATCGCAGTTGCCACTAATGCAATGTGACAGCAGAGAAGGAAACCTTTATTTTAATTCAAACAACAAAAGCCAAACAGCCAAACTTATCTGTGTGCCCAACATTTTCCCCTTCAACACAATGGGTTCTTTTCTTCTTTCCTCCACCAAATTCCTTTTGCTCTTTTCATTTTCTGCTACCCTTTTTTCATTGGATGAGGTACATCTTGTGTAAGCCAGTTGGTGCTGGAACAGTGTCTCGCAAAAGACACGAATAGGACAAAAAAAAAAAAAGAAAGAAGAAAAGAAGGACAGTATTTGGAAATAAAAGTGGAGGTATTTGCAGATGTGGAGGAAGACACAAAAAACATTTGTCAAATCAAAGACTTGAATTATTGCACATAGCCAGTTTCACATGTCACTTAGAGGTCCCATTGTCCTGATGTTGAACAAGACCCCCTTTATGTGACAGGCTTGAAAAACAACGTTAGGCCTCCTCATAATCAAATCTGTAGATCCCAACAGGCCAGCAGGCCCTGCCACTTGGAATTCTTTGCATTGGCCATGGTCAGAATGTGCCGTTTGGCCCCAACAATGGCAACATT
This sequence comes from Arrhamphus sclerolepis, assembly GCA_037176975.1. Lineage (NCBI taxonomy): Eukaryota > Metazoa > Chordata > Actinopteri > Beloniformes > Hemiramphidae > Arrhamphus > Arrhamphus sclerolepis. Next base: position 9,333,930 of record JBAMYA010000019.1, on the reverse strand, counting down.
GATTTTAGCGCCCTGAGAATTTTGGTTGAGCTGTAAAAACTGGGACCGGGGGGAAACACCGATCTTTGCCTTTCCCAGGAGGGTGTATGTGGCACTGAGGGGGGAAGGTGAGTCACTCATAGGCTCCAGGGCTCTGACCCACTGAACCTCTGGCCTAATTCAATCAGCCCAGCATCATTAGGCCACCATTATCAGACATTATCTCCCAGGCTAAGCAGGATAGTTATCTCGTGCCAGCATTGGGAAAAGAAAGAGCAAGACACACACTTCCTGTCCTCACTTTGCTTCCTTTTTGCACGCCTGTGCACCACAATTGGAGGCTGATTGTTTTGCCACAATCAGGCCTTGTTTATATGCATCATTTTGAGAGTGCAAGCTGGTGTCTGGGGGAACTGATGTTACATTGATGTCTTGTTGCTACGAGGCTGGGGCTAAGGCCGTAACATAAAGGAATGACCTTCCTGTTTGGACGCCCAGTAACTTACTGAGTTGATACAAATTACCCCACTTTTCTATCTACCAATTTAGCTGCTACGTTGTGGGCAGGGGTCAAACTGAGCCCTTTCATGTGGGGCATCTTTTGAAGTGGCTACAGACTACTGTGAGACTTTAGCACCAAGGGGAGGGAATGCGAAGAGAGGAAAGCTCTGAACAATGGAGCCCCCTTAGAAAAGCCTCCAAATCTTGGTGGCTAACATCAAAAGAGCCCCTGGTGTCAACGGCTGTGTTGTGGCTGGAGCTGAACACGCTGTTTCCCTGGTTATAAATGTTTTATTAGAAGGCACACCTCCTCAGGCTCACCCTGTCACTGTCAGAGGTAGGAGGAACAAGGGGACACTGTGAACCCCTGAGAGCAACATCAAACATAATGGTCAATGCATTCTTCCACTAAGCCAGCACAATGTTATCCATCTCATGCTGCAACATATTGACTTTGAAGACATTATCTGCAATATTAACTCAAGCGAGATCACACATTTAGCTTTTGCGTGTTTACCAAAGTTAAAGAAATAACAAGAAACAATTAAGTTCTTTCTTGCAAAAAGTTTAGTCCAGTTGCAATGAAAAAAAAAAAAGTACATTTTGCAACTCGCTCATGCTGATGATTTTGAGTATGCAGCAACATGATGCCACTTATACATAATTCATCCCCAGCCAGTCTTGCCTCCCCATGCCGACTCTTGTGATATACCAAGGAAGATAGATGTGGGAGCAAAGTCCTTTGAGATCCAGATGGTACATTCCTAACAATAAGGTTTGGGCTTCCACTGGAAAATAATCCTTTTCCTGTGTGTGACGCTAATGTATCATCATCAGCCAGTAATGAGACAGAGCCATCAAATGAAAAGCTCCAAAATACATTTTCTGTCTGGCTGCATGTCTCCAGTATTTCTTTATCTTGGTTCAAATTAAAAGCAATACTTTGCCTTTGCAGCCTTGTGAATCACATGACGAGCCAAACCATGTTTATTAATTTTATTTTATTTTTTTTAAGAATCTGAAAGAGCTTTGGGTGAGGAGCAAAATCATTTTTCATGGTAATGTTACAACTTTAATTTATTTCCAGGAAAATGTCAGTTCTGGTCAGGGTATTTGTATACATCATGCCATCAACACAAGCGGAGAATAAAGTAATTAGATTTTTTTCCTTCCTTGGTCTTTTTTCCTTCTTTTTTATGAATTTTGATTGCTTTAACAACAATGTTGTCCAGTGTGCCTCCTGCTTTATTGGCTAGTTGACACTATGAGTCTTTTCAGCCAAATTCTGATAACATTAATCACGACCTCACTGAGCCTCTATCATACATCATTTTTTTACTTTTATAAAGTTATATCACATGATGATACAGCCATTCCAAAAAATCTCACAAATTACTTAATGTATAGCCAGTAACACTGAAATTTTGAATTTTGCTCTCTCTTCAGAGGGCCTTTTTTGACCCCTATTATGCATTCTCAACTTAACGTCAAAGAGCAAGGAAGAGATTTAATTTGTTGACTATTGCCACCAATCTCCCTTAAACGGCTTTTAATTGATAACGGCAAGGGAGAGCGGTGAACTTTAAATAGACATTCTAATTATCGGCTTTAAGAAGCAGGGGCTTTTTGGGAAATGTTATGGCATTTGGAATGGGATTAATGGGCGAGTGAGGCGCTGGCCACCCCGCAGCTAAATGACATTAAAGAGAGAGATGAGTGGTGCTGCTGAAGGGAGCAAACCCACTAGTCACAGAAGCCAGGGCGCCCACTGCCTTGGGCACGCACACGGTGGGGTAACGTGCAGAGAAGGAGAAAGGCAAGGGGGTGGGTGGGGGGGTGGCACTATATTATCCAGCACTAAAGACTTCACCCTACATGGATGCAGACGTCCTGGTACAGTTAAGCCCATTCTTCACTAATGCAATACACTTATGCAGATGAAGGAAGGCCATTTGTGAATCCTGTATGACTTGAAATTAGCATAAATACTAGTAGAACTTGTTACTTTTATATATGGAAGAACATTTTACTGCACAGATTAAATTATGTTTGCAATTTCATGGGTATCATCTGTTTGACGACTGTTGAATGCAACTGAATACATTATTTGTTGCTTGTAACAGACAAACATCTGACATTTTTAAACAATGATCTGTTCAGCTAAAGAGTTGTTTTGTTATTGATGCATTTAATATTGAAGAGAGAAGTCAATGTGATTGTAGCACAGGAGAATAATGCGATCAAAGTCAGTTTCCAATTTCAGGACAACATAAGAAGAGCCTGAGAATGGCGCATTCGTAAGTGTGCTCACAGCTATTATGACAGAAACATGTTAATGTCAGGTGTAAACATGACCAGTGACCCCAAGGTGTGAGGCCGCAAAGAAGCTCCAAACCATAAGCTATTCACCTCCATGTTACATACTAAGTATGGCTTTCTACTCCTGTGAAGCTGCCTTTGGTCTGTACCCAATATATCTGCTGTCATTTTCTTTTTACCTGTAACTAAAGCTCATTTGTAATGATGTATATGGACATTAGAGCTTTACCAACTTTTCTTCAGGATTGGAGAGTTGTGTGCAGATCGTGTGACAGAATTTACTGGAGCTGCAAGGCCCCGGTTAAACTGGTCCTGAAAAAATCAACAACACCGGCACTTGATTGTCATTTCATTATCTTTGAAATGAACAGTTTCTTTGTAATGCAATTTGAACAATTGCATTATCTACTTCTAATAATTTGCTTTTGCAATCCTTTGTCCACTCCCAAACATTTTTTTTGAGCATCTTAAGTTCTTCAGATGTTGCTGTGATGACAGTACCACACAGGCTGTAAGAGCAAAAGAAATATTTCTGAGATTAAATTGATCAAATCATCTTTTAATTTCCAAATATCATTTTTCCATGCATTTTGCATTTTAACAACTTTCTAACAGCACAAACTCCAAGGGATTTGAAACAAACGTCTTCAATCAGCTATCTAACCTGAGTCCCAGTCTCCACTCAATAAAGTCTTAATGAACACCTCAAACACTGTAATATCCCTAACTAATTCAGTCTGCCTGGTCCTCAGTGGGTCTCAGAGGTCTTGCTGGGTCTTCCAGACAGAGATCCAAGTCCCCTGTGGTTTCAGACTGGACGCCCTGGGTCTGAAAGTGCTGCGGGCTGACCAGCAGATTTGATGGCTCAGCTAAGGGGCCAACTGCCAACTGTAGGGGACGGAGCTGATGCCTCAGGCTTAACAATGCTGCATGACGGAGGGGACGACTGTAAACTATGTAGGAAGGTGACACAGCCACAGATGTGTGCTCTTCACTGACATATATATTTACATATATATTTGAAATTAATATTCCTTTTTTTTAAGGGACATATACAGAGAAAGTTAGCAAGGGCGGGTCTCTGATGAGCGTACAAATGTGATCTTTGAGGAAAGATTAGAGCCTCTCAGACTTTGAAGCTCCACAGATAATTCTCTGTCAGAGTTGGGCATGTTTAAATCTATATGTAAAATCTTTGATGTAATTCAAAATGAAGTCAAATTTTATAAAAAGAAAAAGGTGAAAAATAGATGGAGATGATGGAAAAGATATGGCTACAAAAAAGAAACCACTGTTAATTAATTAATATCACATATGTATCTCATATATATCTGATTCAGACAATATAAATATTGTATATAACCTTCGAGACACACTATAATTTATCATATGATGGCAACTTTGAAGGCTGAAATTGTAATAAATTCATTATGAGCTCCTTTTGATGTTCTGGAACAGATCCAAACAACAAGGGTCATTTTCTAAAGTCCTAAACTGTGCTGAGGGTTTAGACTTGGCCTGCGGACCCCACTTTGGCTGGCCCCGGGCTAAAGGATGAGACCTGGGGAGAGCTGAGATGAGGCTGTCACACTTCCTATAGATCAGTCATTATCACTAATCCAGTCACAGCACTGGGATCAGCACCAGGCCCATTCATCTAGAACCATCATTAAAGAGCTAAATGAGAGCTGCCTCTGCTAATGAGGTAATGAGAATTTCAGTCTCAGTTAGCGTGTGTGTGTGTGTGTGTGTGTGTGTGTGTAAGAGAGAGAGACAGAGACAGACAGACAGGACAGAGAAACCACGACAGATTAAAATTTCTTTTCTTCAAAAAAAAAAAAAAAAAGAAAGAAAGGAGAAAGAGAATGTATTAGAAAAGTTAATGTACGGTAAAAGACCATTCGACTGATGCTGACCCTGTGTGTGAATCAACTTGTAGATGTCCCATCAGAGGAATTAATTTGTAGCTGTCCCATCAGAGGTACCTTTTCATTCCATCTCCTCAAGCCAGTTCTGTTTACCGCTCTCCGTGGCCACATGTAAACAAAAGCCTGAGCTGAACTTGTTCACGATCTCTTTTTAATTCAAGACAGCCTTGGAGGAATGTATGCAACTATTTTCTTCTGTTAATTGCAGTACCACCAGGCTAAACATTATTGTCTTCTTGGTTATATGCGAGCCCAAAACAAAGCATGGCTGAAGCTGTGTGAAGTGGGGATGTCGTGCTTTGCTGTGTGACATAAATCAATTATTTATGACTATGAAGCTTCAAAATGTTTATCTTGCCTCATGGTATACGAGGCCGAGGCCTCAGAAAACAAATAGACATCTGTATCAAAGGAGCATGGGTGTAAACAGAAGAGTGGAAAGACAGCGTACAGCCACCCGAGGGCGGGGATGGTGTTTGGTGAGAGAACTTTGGAAAAGTTTGTCAGTGACTGGCAAAATACACATCAAACAAACTGCACATTACCCAAACTCTCACAGGCTCATTTGGAGTATCTGACACTTGCTTTACACAGAGGCAGGAAAAGGCTTCAGTTTGATGTTCATATTCTTCATGAAATCCTATTATTGTCACTGAGTTATAATTGACGAACACAAAACATATAAAGTTGAAAGTTAAACAAGTCCCCAAACAGGACCAAACAGGACCAAACAGGACCAGGGTGGTCCTACACAGGCATCGCTGGAGTAAGACAAAAGATAAATGGTATATGTCTGAAGTCCATGTGGAACAGCTATCTAGATAATAAAATTCTTTGTAAATTTGGAGTTATGGAACATACACAAAACAAACTCTTCAAGGTGCCCAGAAAATAACATCCAGCTCAAAATTGGTTCAAAATGTCTCTTTGGGAAGTTGTTGAAATGGCAAATGTGTTTCTCATTGAAGCCAAACTGCATGGTTTAATAGATACTGCACTTAAACACATTTAAATCACACTTTAAATTATTATTATTATTTTCATTTAAAAACAAACTTGAATGTCTAATTGGAATGAAGATTTTGGTGATTTATAAGTAGCAGGCGTCCATGAGGACCAGACCCAGTGGACATCGATGCCTCAGGGAGTTCCAACTGTGGCCCTCAAGTCTTTTTCAGGCTCCATAGAGGAGATGTGAGTCTCTCTCTTCCCAAATACTACTGATATGTCAACCTGCAATCGATTCCTTGTGCTGCACGAGCATATTTACACATTTTGTAGTTTTGCACATTTTGTCATAGTTCAAATTTCCAACTTAATATAAGCTAAGATGATGCTTTTTGATTGGTATGGTAACTTTTTGTTAAGGTTTTGCTTTTATATTCCCTCAATTTGAGGAAAAATTGCTGCAGAACAAATTCTCCCTCTTAAGAATATGAATAAGCTTAACAAATACACTGTACAGTTGTGAGCACAAGTTAGCTTACCCTCTTTTAATTTAGTGTTTTGTTTCTTTGTTTGTTTGTTTTTTAAATCTCAGTAAAAACCCTTTTCACAGTACCATTATTTATTAAATATAAATTCAGCCCAAAAGGAAGAAAAAAGTCATGGAGGCAATATTAAATATCCCCATGATTTAATCAATGCTTTGTAGATCTAACTTTAATAGCAATAACAAAAGTTATTTGCTGAATGTTTTCCTCAGTCTTTCACATTGTTGTGAAATAATTTTGACCCAATTTGTCTTTACAACATGATTTAATTCCATTTAGGTTTTTGGGCAGCTGCTTATGCACAACTTTCGTGAAACAAGTTTGCAACATGATTGAGCATGAACAAATGTGAATATCAACTTCTGGTCCTTCCACAGCATTTTAAGTCTGTTGCAGACTGGACTTTGATGGCAAAACTTTTATTCTTGAATTCTTGTTGCATGATGCAGTTTCAACCAACCTTATTTCTGTAGGACATGTTATCTCACATTTGCCTTTAGAATTTTCTGATATAAAGAGGAGCTCAGGGTTGACATGATGCTGTAGAAGAACTCCAAATTATCCTCCCTCCATCACTGTGCTTCCCAGTGGGTCTGACGCGCTTGTGCTGAAAGTCTGTGTGGTTTTCAACAAAGATGGTGCAGAGCATTAAGGACAAACAGCTGATCACTGTTTGGATAAAGTTTTGCTAATTTTGCACTTTGATGTCCTTTTTTAAACTGAAGAAATAATAACTGTTATTCAGTCTGCTTCTTATTGTGTGGACATTAACATTTAACATGCTCAGGTCAGTAGGGTCTGAGCTGTAGCACTTGTTGTTTTTTGTTTTGTTTTGTTTTTTTTCCAACTTTCTGAGCATTGGATTGGAGGATTTTCCACATGCAAATAATCTTTGTGACCCCAGAAAACTGACATCCACATTTTAGGGATTTGGTTTTATAACCCTTTCCAGACTGATGTGTTGCAACAATTGTCACTCTAGGAGTAATGCTTATGACTTTTCCTGTTGGAATTGTGTTTACGCACTCCTGAATACTCCATACCAACAAACTGCTGAAATGTCTTTTTTTTTTAATTTTTTTTATTTTTATGGACACCTGCTCATCTGCTCATGAAAGGTTTATCAATAGCTGTTGATTAGCAGCAGCTGGCTGGAAGCTAACCTGAAAAATCAGATGCAGACAAAAAGGGGGTCATTTGTATAGGCCACTTCTTTATGGCTTTATTTTTGTGAAATGTTATTGCCTCATGTTGAGACCTATGATCAGATGTTTTTATTAAAATGATTAAAAGAGGGGATACTAATTTGTGAATATAACTGTATTTCTTGACACTGCAGACACATTTTTTTTTTTATTTTAATTTTAATTTTAATTTTAAGAGTATGTAAAGCATCAGTGGCAATGCCCCACCTTTCCTTCACCTGTTTTCTGTCATCTCAAACATCAGCTGAGTCTAAACCAAAAGGGGACGTGACCTCGTGCTTCATCACCATGCTAAGTGTTTACAAATTGTTTTGCTCCCACTCGTGGGGGTTGAGGAAAGGAAGCAAGTGGTCTGAATGGGCTGTCATACAAATTCTGCTGATCTCCTCGTGGCACAGCGGCCGTATGGTGTTGCACATGGCCCTCCATTAATAAACAAATAAAGGGCTCACCCTGGAGGTCAGGAGAGCTCAGCTGGCCCATTTGCCACACCGATGTTTCAGCTCACAGAGATCCAAAATGGCCACCCGCTGCGTCTGCCTGTCAGACGCTAACCTTGTCTTTGGTGACGGGCAGAAGGGCGGGAGAAAAGCGAGGGGGGATTGCGCAAAGGGGGCGCAAGTTGACCCCCCCCCCCCCCCCCTTCCTTCCCCGATGCTGATTAGTGTGAGTGACAAAGTGGTGCAGAGAGTCCACTCGGGCCTTCATAATAAATCTATCAGGGACTAATAGAATTCCATCAATCCATGCTCTTCAGTCTTTCTGCCTTCCCTCCTGCTCCCCACCCCTCAAGGGGTCACCATGTCTGTGTGATGGTGGGAATGTGAGGAGGGCGATACAATCCTCTGGGATTGTACAACTGTTATTATTCAATTACGCTCCCTTTTCTTCTCAGTTAAAAGACCATGATATCATTATCACTTAATGAATATATATAATTGGATCTTGGCTGCCGCTTCCCCCTGGTCTGATGAATACTACTCACTATTCATTCGGGCCCCTGCTCATCCTCCACTACCCTGCCTCCATTACAGCAGAGTGTGGAGCTGGAAATGATGATGATGGTGATCATCATCATACTGACAATAGAGGGAAATGGAAATTATTCTTTTGTTCCTTCAATTTTTAAATGTTCGAATGAAAAGTATGTTCAAAATGAAACTTGGGAGTGCCTGAGCAAGTTGTGCAGCCAGTTGTTAATAATTTTGGTTTTCCAACTTTTTCAAATTGTGTAACAATTACAATTAGATCAAATGTGAAAATGACACTTAAAGTGAATGATTAAAAATGAGGCGGAGACTAATATTCAGACTTCTTTGCAGTCTGAGCATCAATCAATTAACCTCACTTAATGAAAAGGGACATTCTTGCTCAGACAACACCTGCAAAGCACAGAATGTCAAAACAATGTCTGTGTCTTTTGCTCTCTTTTTGTAATACCATAAAATTTATGCAGAAATAGTTTGCTGATTAGGTCCACAGGTAGTGTTTGGTTTTTCATCTTCCTAACTAGAGCACATGTAGAACCTGTCTGGGAAAATTGATAACATCAACACAAAGTGGATGGAGGATGGACAGCTGCGTATTCATAGGTTGGTCTTATTAAAAATGTGTCTTCTGGTTGGTGTGAGAGTGGACATGCTCCCAGAGGTCATTAAGAAGGTGAGGGGGGGTCTTGATAGTCACAGCCATGACAGTCATGGCTATCAATACTCTTTCAATCTGTGAGGAAACAATGAAAGAGGGGGCAGATAAAGATGGTGATGAGAAGCATTAAAAACATTGATTTAGCATTTGTCCACTTCATTTGAAGTGAGACAAGTGGGCAGCAGGGAGTGAAGTGCTGGGTGTCTTTGAAAGAGTGTTCAGCCTCCTCCCATTCAGATGTCGCCCTCTTGTTGGAAACCAAAAGCAACCGTCCCTCCCCTCCGCATTGTTGAGGGTAAATGTGGCATGGAAGGGGCTGAGCATGTCTGTGTAAATCAGACACAGAGTGCGTGTGAGGCGATGGGAGTGTGTGCATGTGTGTGCTGTCGTGCTCACACATAATGGAGCCCTGCACGTTCACCGTCATTAATCCTGCTTAAAGTAGACAGTGTTGGCAGAGTGGCAGCGCCCCCAATCCAGCTGCTCCCCCCACTGAGATGCTTCAAACACCCTATCTGACTCCCCCCCCTGCACACAGCCTCCCATCTTCCCACCCGGTACCCGCTCATTCAACCCACCTCCTCCACCCTCCAGCTCCATCGACTCCAACTTTTCCACCTTAGCACATAAGTCCTGATTTGCCATCACTTTCCACCCTCACACAATTCAAAACCCAGAACCCCAGTCTCACTCAGTCAACCATCCCTGCCATACATCACTCCAAATTAAATTTACATTAGGCCCTCCTCTATCAAAGAAGCCAAAAGAGAGGCAGAGAGGGAATGAGATCGAGGGGCTGACATCATTACCCGGCAGCAGAGCACATGACCGTCATCTATTAAACCCTTTATACACATGTCTCAGGATTTTACCAAAGTTCATGCATACCTAAGTGCAAGTTTGTGTTAAAAATTAAACGCTCTTTTAGGAGGACAAAGGAGTTTCTGAACTGTTGACTTTGAGAGGGGCTTTATTACCCCTAACCATGGATGTCTGGCATTGCTATAGACAGCCCCCCCACCCCATCCCTTCCTCTCTCTTCTCATTTTCTTCCTCTCCTCTCACCTCTGGCTCCTGCTGCTTCTTCTCCCGTGATTAAGTAATGTTGGGTTAACAGTGCAGTGTATCAATGAAAACTTTGCCTCTTCTGTGAGATATTCACTCTGTGCTACAACATTGCAAAATGTCATCTATGTGGGATATAATCTTCTGTTGCAGTGCTTTGCTCTATTATTTCAACTGGCCATATTCTCTTTGCCAAGCATTTGAATTTTTAGAAGTTCTGGAAACAAGGGTGGTAATTTTAGTAGCAGGAAATTCTCCTAAACATTGTGCAAAAATAAATTCCTATGCCTGTATATGTGCAGGCAGATTCATAGACACCCAAAAAATAATCCCTAGAGGGGGATTTACAGAAGATCCACGGCCCCTTGATGTCAATCAACCCCTCTCTCTTCTGCAGAGTAAGCGTCTTTTGAAATGGGTATAAAAGCTTTGTGCTATCCGCTTCCAAGGTACAGGAAGTGGAGGGTCTGGCAGTATGTACCAGATGACTTTAGTCCTGGAGACCTGAATTTGTTTCCTGTTGGACCCAGTACTTTTCACACTTCAACTGGTGTTTGGTTTTAGGTTTAAACCCACCCACAATATCGTGTCATGTTATCTATCTTGTCATGTTGCATTGTGTCAGTCTGTGTGGTCCTTTGTCACATTACATTACACTGCAGCCTGTCATGATGTACTCTCTCAATTGATGTCAGAGGTGTATTAGGACAAAATGTTCCCTCCTTTCACCATCGGGGATATATTTGCATTGGAGCGTCTGAAAGCAGCTGGAGTGAACCAGCTCAGTAAAGACACCTGAGTGCTCGGCGCTTACACTTTAATTGCTTCATTATCGCCTGTGCTAATCCCTCTCCAATTTCGACACTCTCATTTTCCACACTAATTTGTCCCGGTCCCTCTCCAACTATCTCTTCTCACAGTCTGTAGCGCTATGGCACCTATTTGCTTTCCAAGGCAATGATAACAATTAATGCAGCAGTTGGCAGCGCTTGTTTCATATAAACCTGTTTTAGTCGACTAAACAAGAGGCTGAAAAACAGACTCTGGAGCCAAGGCACAGAGCTTCACGGCACCATTTGTCTCTCTAATTATGCTTTAATTACAACTGTGTATGCTAATACACTAAACATTTGCATAGAACATTCTCACAACTTTCTGCTTCCTCTTCAGGAGTGCTGTAAAAGGAGAGAGCAACACCGCCAGTGCTTATTGAAAGAGGCCTGCATGGTGTTAAATTACATTTGGGAATTGTTTAGAATTAAAAACAATGAAAAGTTCTGTCTGACAAACGGTTTATGTTATATTATTATAAAACAGAAAAACAAAGTCTGAGTTATTATATAGTATAGATCATTAGTATTTCAACTGCAAAACCTTGTACATTTTACAAAGATAAAATTATTCTACAATTCTCTTGACAAAGGCACATTAGTTTTATTTTATATTTATTTATCTTTCTAATTACTCACCTTGAATTAAAATCTGCCAGCAGAAAGATGACTTTGTAGTCCACCTTTAAATCTGTGCACCACATGGGGAAACAGTTGCATATTTCAGTGGGATTCTCAGAGGAAAGGGTACATTTTGATTTGTTGTGGGTTTGAAAAGATGACAGACTGGCCACAACGCAAGTGCAGACTGTACTGTTTCATTCACTTGTGGCTTCTGTATTTATATTAATTTATCTGCAGATTTTGAGTGAGTGTGATAGAGAGCCATCAGCGTTCAGTGGACATGCTTTTCTTGGTCACAGGAAAAGCATGTTTTAGGTTTATGTTTTGTTAAAATTTCATATTTGTTAGCTTTTACTTTTGGTTTATTTGATGTGTATCTTTCTTAAAGCTCCTGTTTTGTCTCTAGCTTTGTTTTCCTTGTGTGTGATGTCTGGTATGATTCTCTTGGCGGCCTGCTCCATTATCCTCACACTTTTGTCAGTTGCCTCTGCTTTCTTCTGCTCATTTTGTTCTTGCAGGCTTCATTTAAATCTTTTTGTTCTTCAACTGCCTCTGACTCCTGCAAGTGTGTGTGCTCCTCTAACAGCCCATAATAACATTTGTGAGATGTGTTTTACAAAAACAAAGGAAAAGAGGACATTAATAGAGAAAGAAAGATAAATGTTGAATTCACATCATAACCTTGCAAGGTAACCAGTAACCAGCAACAGCTCTTCCACTACCTAAATAGATATAATATGAATACGACAGCACTTCGTTTCTTTATATGCTGTAAATTGTGTTGCAGAATTGTAAAGTTGAGTTTAAATAAAAATTGGGTCAGGGTTACATTCCTTAACAGTACATGGCCTAAAATCACACACAAAGAACATAAACAAGTATTGTAGCAAACAACATAACTTAGCGTCTTCCCCTGTGCTGTTTCATAAGACGAGACCTTCATACAGGTCATACATCTGAGAAACTTACTGTCATTCAGGCAGTGACCATCAGATACTGGGTACCTTTAGAGTGCCTGTACTGGTCTACTGCAGGGAAGATGAAAGCTTGTATTCTGTAGTTCCCAGACAGTCACGTCTCTTGGTTCCATCCTTTGCAAGCATGATGTTTCTTTCCATTGCTATGCAGATGACAACCAGATATATGCGCCTCTAAAGAAGAATGATGCTTGTTCTTTGGAACAATAATTAAGGTGCCTCAATGACATTAAGGCTTAGGGAACTTTTTAAACTTTAATGAAAAAAACATGAACAGAAGCGATGGTTTTCATCCGTCATTTAGATCTGGGTGACCAACTTAATGACGCCAACCATCAAAAATATTGTTTTTATTTTTAAATGGAGTCTGATCTTAAACCTGACAGCCAGATCACAGCAGAGGTAAGGTCAAGTTTTTTTAAGTTGAGGCAGTTAAGAGTAAGCTCAGAAGATCATGCTTCTTAAAATCTGCCTCTTCTTCTTGGTCTTTGACACCTTGTAAGACACCAACTTTTGAGTGGCTTTTACTTTATTTGTTTCAATAGATTTTAATTATTTTGATTTCATTCATATTTTATTTTTATGTTTAGTTGAGTCAGCCTGGCTACAGTACTGAAAGGAAATTTGTGGTGATTCTGATTTTCTCTGATTAAAGATGAATAACAGGTTTTCCTAGCTTTCTAAAGAGCTCTTTTATACATTACCAAACTATATTTCCAAGCTAGGTGGGAACTGCTTGCTTTTCAACTTTCTATGTTTTCTGTTTAAGACTCTGCATTTCTGCATTATTCCAGGGCGCAGGCTTTCCAGGATTAACCACCTTCCTTTTCAGAGGAGCAACAGAATCCAGAGGTGAACGCTGAAGCTCTGGATAACCATCTGCAAGACTATCAATGCATGAAGGATCAAGACTTTCAGTGTCGTTTTCCTCTCACTGATGGAGTGTGTCAGTCACTGGCTATTCTGTTCTATTCTATTCTATTCTATTCTATTCTATTCTATTCTATTCTATTCTATTCTATTCTATTCTATTCTATTCCTCTGACTGCACTGGTACCCCATGCTCTGCTCCGTTGAGGCATTCAGCCAAACACCTGACTTAACTACATGTCACTGAGTCATTAACATACAAATGACCTGCAGTTACCCTGTGATCAGAACCGCCCCTCCTCCCCCCCAAATGCCACCAAATGCTAAAGAACCACCATTTACAGATAAGCAACTGAGCCAGCGCCAAGAGTAATTCCTCACCACATCCTTTTGGCTAAAATTGAGGCATTTAGCTGGTCGTTAGGAGATGAGCCTCTCGGAGTTAAGGTTAGCAGCAGAGGTGAGGGTAATGATGGTCGTAGATGAGTGTTAACTAAGGTCCTGAGCTGACAAGAGACACACGTAAAATTAATGTTGTGGTAAATACAACACATAGCCCATTCTTTTTTTAATTAAGGGGAACGATCTTTCTCCTACAGGATGAATTCACAGCCAGTGATTGGCTCAACGCACCATTCACTAAGGGGTCAAAATGATGCACAATGATGCTAAACTGCATATGTGATCTCACAATCTCAGCTTGAATTTTCAAGTGGATTTCAAAAGGATTTTTCTCAGGAGAAAATCTAATGCACAGATAAATTTATGACCAAATCATTTTGCCTGTCCAGCCAGGAGATCAAGCAGCTATGAAGGACAGGGCCGTAACCTCTGACCCTGAGACCCACAAAGGCCTGTCCACTTGGCAGGGCAGTAAACACTGATTCTAAAAGCTTTTACTCATAAATTTGAGGGATTTTGTATGTATTTGTATTTTGTTTACAGTCCTATCAAAAATATCCACACATTGCTTGTTGCTTTATTTCACATCAGGACTTGACTTGCATCAATTTTGGGATTTTAGCCAGGATTTAAAATATAGTTGTTGTTTGTTTTTTGTTTTTTTCCAGCAAAAAAATCTTTATCTTTAACGGAATTATTTGGCAAACATTTTAAGAGATCCTCAATTTTGGGTTCATGCCTTGATCCTGTCATGAAAATTGAGATAGCAACACTGAGTAGGACAAGAGCATCAACAGTGGAAAGAGAACAAATAATATTTTCCTCTCACATCATCGATCTGTCAGAGGGCAGCGAAAGGAGTGGAGAGAATGGAGAGAAAAGAGGAAAAATCTTGACTTGCCCGCCAATCTTTCATTCTCTCTGCACTCATCCATCCTGGCTGCACCTCTTAATTTGGTCCTGCCACAGACTGGGCAACAGAGACCTTCAGCCATTGGAAACAAATGATTTGGCCAGGGAGGGGCAACAACTCACAGCCGGCAGTGCAACACTGCTTGACAGCTAGGGTTTACTTTCTGTTAAATGAGCAGGTTTGAAACCTTTAGGCGTCCTGGTTTCCAAGAGACATTTTGTGATCTAAAACCGGCTTTCTTGTAATTTGCGATTAGTTGAACAACGTAAACCGCCTTTACATAGAAATATACTCTTACATGCAATGAAAGTATTACCCTGGCAAATATATAAAATATACTGAACAAAAACACCACAAGGATGGAAAAACAAAGATCAAGCAACACATCTAGACGGTCCCCAGTTATGAACAGTTAAGCGAGAGTCTTAGCTAGCAGAAAAATGAGACAGGTGGGCATGACATGCACCACTAGTAGATTGAAGGGATTATCAATGCTGCCATCGGTTAAAAGGATGATCACCATCCTTCCAGATGAGGTGACAGGACAACTGACTCTTCCCACTGATCCACTGCAGCCCAAGTAGGAACTGCATGTCCAAGAGGTGCTTTAACCAAGTATCTGGACAATATCACAAAAAACAAAGGCTGTCCACCTGGCAAGAGTATCGTTTACAGATTTATAAGGAATATATGAATCACATTAAAAGTCTAAAAGTCTTGAAATCTTGAATAGTGGAGGAACTCCTGTACTGAGTACAGATTAGAAAGTGCATACAAAATCAAGATGGGACATACATTCAAGGATGATGGTTAATTATAGAGCAGGGATCCTGTGGGGTTTCTAAACTGAGATTGATAAATCAGTGATGGCAATCAACTAGTCAGAGAAAAGAAGTAGTGATAGATGTAGCAATCCCAAGTGACACTAAGATCAAGAGGGAGGAACATGAGAAACCTGAAATAAGAAGTAGAAAAGATATGGAAGGTGAAGGCAACTGCGGAGCACTGACTGCTATGACCTCCAAACTCTGTATAATCAGAAAAGCTGGAAGGCTTCTAAAATCTGTTTTCATTTGATGTCTATAACATCCATATCAACTCTAGGAAAATCACAAACCTCTGTAAGTTCATATGAACTCATGTCAAACAGAAAAATATAATCCTGCCTTAACGTGCTTATTGGAAAATAAATCCTTGAGACCCTGAAAACATTAAAAACTGTAATGGTCTTGAAGCACATTTTGAAAGATTCCATTGCAAATCTGGATGTGACTTTGAGGTAGAACAGATTATATCTTTATGTGGATTGTACTGAAGGTAGTGTTGCAGACGGATCACCGGAGATTAGTTGGGAACAACGGACAAGAAAGAATCAAAAATACTTTATGTAAATCGTTAAAATTTATGAGAGCAATAAAAGAGTGATTTACAGCACATGTTTAAGATGATGCCAGACACAGCAAAAAGAGGCTGAGGTCAATGTCTCTTTACAGTAACTTCTGTGTATTCTATCGAAGGGCAAAGTGGCCACATGGTGACATTTGTGACTGTATTGATGTTGACCCAACCTCACTGTGAAACCAGAAGCCCTGCAAACCTCATGTGTCATCCTCATGTGAGAGCTGAGTAAGAGGCCTAGAATACACTTATGATACCACACAGCCAGTGCATGCTTGCATAAGATGCAAAAAAGAAAACAAAAAACACTGATGCATGCCTCGTTTAAAGGAAAAGTGAGACGTAAGACATGTTTCATTCATATGTTCCACATATGGACACTTGATGACGATGACTCTCCTGGGACTGCAGTGGTGTAGATCATGAAGAACCCCAGACGGACATGAGCACAGGGGAACTTTGTGACTCTAGGGGATCATGTCACAGATGCTAACTGAATAGGGCACTTCAGCGTGATCGCACATGTGACTTCCTAGTGGACGTGATAAGTGAACACAAGGTGACGCAAGGAGGCAGACATCTACTGCAGATGTTTAGCTCTTAGAAATACTGCATGAAGAATTCCTGATTTGAATGACATCAGGGAAATAAAGCTATACAAGTTCTGACAGTAAAGATGATCTATAAGCTTGTTGCTGTTGCTTTTAGTTTCAGTAACCTATTTTTTATAGCGTCGTTAATTTAATGATTAATTTAATTCAAATGAATTCCTTTCAAACTATTCACATATATTCATTGTCCTGAAATCTGATTAAGTTTTGAGATCTGCTGATTCCTCAGCTGACTACAAAGCTTGACATTTCTCTCCACCTCTACCTTTCCTCATATCAAGCACCAATAAGCTCATGAGCAAACAATGTGGAGTAACATGTATACAATAAATAATATACCTAATACACTGTGCGTGTACCACTCTAAGTTTTGGTCACACCTACCAATTCATTATGGATTTCCAGGATGTCAGCATAGTAACATTATGTTCATGATTACTCAGCATTTAGCTCAGTGCATCATGTGCCCAAAGAGTAATATGGTCCATCAAAGCTTGTCTGTAAGATGTAATATGTAATATGAAAAAGCCACACAGAGAGTAAAATAAGATAACATGGTGATCATCCAGTGTATTGGAGATATGGTAGAACTTTTGCATATGTAATTAAACGTTCTAAAGTCTTACTTACGGAGGACTACTTTAATTCTAAAACATGTGAAGGAGTAATTGTACAGTGTTGTTACAGCAAGTGTCAGTGTTTCTGAATGTCATCTCATTTCAGGTCTTACCTTCACCTTTGTGTCCTCAGCTGTTGCTGATTTGTCTGATTCCCTGCAATCATGTGCTGCACTTGTGTCTAGTTATCTCTCCCCACCTCTTTTTGTATTTCATCCCTCCTCTCTCCACACTTCCCTTCCAGTACGACACCCCAGCTAGCTGTTCTCATGTACGTCTTATGTGGTTTTTGAACGTACCTTCTTCAGGTTACAGATCAATTTGCCCTTTGAGTTTGGTCGTTTGTCGTCTTAGTAAATCCTTTTTGTGTTGAGCTGCTTGTGTTAACTTGTGCATTTGGGCCCTTACCAATTATCCCACTGATACAAAGAGCCTGTTGTTGACATTAGTATTTCCTGAGAGTGACATTGTTAGTTAAAATTGAGTGCTTAAGTAGATGAAGCCTACTTTATCTACTTAAATTGGCCACATTATGTTCATTTTCAGCCATATAATTTTATATATAAAGCTCTTTGAGAGTAACTATACATAGTTGCCAATATTCAAGTCTATCTTGACACTTGGTAACTTATTTTAGTTATTTGTTTCTATAGCGAGATGCTTTTTTTTCTTTTGGAGCTACAGTAAAACAGGCTGCCGCTGTGCTCGTACCAGAAATGACGTTGGCAAGCTTTCTTCATCGGAATAGTCACCTGATTTGCTTCCACATTGTTGTGTTTTGTTTTGTCTTTCTTCTTTTCCCTTCAGGGGTCGCCACAGTGAATAATTTGTCTCCATCTAACTCGCTCTTCTTCCTCTTTGTATTTGATTTTTTCGTCAAATGCAAGTTCCTCTTTTGTGAAACATGAGCAAAATGGACGTGTGCACAAACTGTGAGCAGAGCAGCGGAATTTACGCAGGTTTCAGCATTCATGGAAAAAGTTAGTTCTGAACCTTTTGGCAGATATGAACGAAGTCTGCAGCTGCACATGTGTACAGCTTGTGTCAATGAAGTGTGCACCTAAATGTCATTCTCAAACTTTACAACCTTAACTTGTATGTGGCCCGTTATTTTCACATTATGCAAATACATTTAAAAAAAAAAAAAACATGGTTTAAACGTGACTGAACAGGCATTTGGTATTTTGAAGCTTCATATTGTTCAAGTGTCAAAGGGTCGATCAAGAGGACTTGATGTTCTGTGAGGTCCCGCGCAGGGACTCGGGCCGTTACAGAGCATCAGTGGTGTGATGAAGGTGTGGTGGATGTTCTTGGCACAAAAATATTGAATTCCTTTATCCCGCACACACACATATATATATACACACACACACACACACAAAATTGTTGGTACCCCTCAGTTAAAGAAGGAAAAACCCACAATTCTCACTGAAATCACTTGAAACTTACAAAAG
>JBAMYA010000019.1:9300377-9314997 GCA_037176975.1 Arrhamphus sclerolepis | reverse complement strand
CAAGTGATTTCAGTGAGAATTGTGGGTTTTTCCTTCTTTAACTGAGGGGTACCAACAATTTTGTCCACGTGTGTATTATATATATAGAGAGAAAGAGGGAGAGAGAAGAGGTGAAAAAATTAAACCAACCCAAAAACCATAACAAATCAGAGATTCAAGTGGCTTCATCAGATTAACAGCAGGTTGATGATCCAGGCACTATCTTGCCTGTTGCACATATTTAAGGCCAAGGAGAGCTATTTATTTGCCTTTTTTTTTTTTTTTTTTTTTTTGCTCGTTGAATGGAAAATTGTGAAGGTGTGGATCATCAATAGTTTCTAAAACGAGCTCAGCCTTTGGTCATGGTCCTCCACTCCTCCACAGGGGAGTCCGTGCAGACTCAGACGGTGAAGCGTGGACAGACAGACAGACAGCTTTAATTGGCCTAACTAAGAGTCTCTGCCTTCATCTCTTTTCACCTTAGGGCTATGTACAATTTAGTGAAAAGAGGAAATTAAAAACAACAAAAACATTTAACTTTATTTACTAGAACCTCAACTGACATTTAGAAAATGTTTTTGGTGACAAATACGTCCAGTGCAGCCTTTGAAACAGTGGAGTTTTTGTAGTCATTAAGGACTCTTATTTAATTCATCTAAATTTAGCCTCAGACAGTATAATTGCATTTACCTTCCTCCTTGACCAGTTTTAAATAAGTAATCTCTTGGCCTTAATGTATTGTAAAATGCCAACATTCTGCAAACACAACAGGTTGCCCTTCATGCGTGATGGTGATGGTCGGCCATGGCGGTTCAGATGTCATGTTGCTGCAGCAATGATAATTAGATTGTATTAGGACATATTAGAGCTTTGTTTGGATTGCAGTACCAGCATATAGAATAATAATGACTCTCAAATGACTTTGATTTTAGGAAAATATAATTTAAAGTAACTGGGAGCATCTTTCAAATAAATCAAAAGTTTGCAGAGCAAACATTATTAATGTAATAATGTAGTAAATTAAGAGGAATCCTGCGACCGTAACCAAAGGTCATAAACAATCTGGGCACATGGTGCAGAAGCACTGAGAGGTTTGGATGTCTGTTTCCATGATTTTCAGCTGTCTACATGAATAGACAACACTTTTAACTTTTTTACTGTGTGAAATAATGTTCTCCTGATGATGACATGCAAAAAGAAAAACCTGAAAGGTTCTCACAAATACAAGTTTGTGGTGTTTCTTTTTTTTTTTTAAACAAATTTCTTTATAGCCACCAGAGTAAGCTGGTAATGATCCATAACAATGTTTCCAAGATCTTTCGTAGCGCTCTAAGTCTGTGCACAAGATGGTGTTAATGGTTGTCAGTTTGGACTCTGAACTGTAAGTAACAACAGAGTTGTTTCTTTTGTTTTTTTTGTTTTTTTTTATGTGCACCAAGTTTTCTTCTTTTTGTGTAATTTTAGCCTCATGTTTTGGCAGTGAGTGATCAATCAAATCTGTACTACTACTAATTTTTCAGTCACCACCAGTGATAACTCCCACAGGAGAAAGCTCTTGTCCAAACAGAAATAAATTTCTGTTATAACTGTTATTCCACATTTGTCTCACCCTGTTGTGCTCAAGTAAACGACAGCTGAACCAAGAAAAGATGTTCAGTTGTCTTTCGTTTAACCTCTAAGGGTTAATTTCATAATGATTCTCACTCCCTGACATTGAGATGCAGAAGTTACGTGAAAATACTTCTGGATCCTTTTGTGGCGAACGTTTTTTTTCCAGTTGAAACGCAGGCCACTAAATAAATAAATAAATGAATAATATTGTGCAAAAATCAAGAACATATCCAGCCCACCAAGTATCACAGTGGTTTGTAACTCAGATTCTTTTCCCCTCTACCAGTGCAGAGCCTTGATACTGTCAAAGACACCCAGAAATTCTGGTATGCTGCAAAATAAAGACACATTTATCTAGTGATGAAAGTTTAACTGGACCTGACATTTTGAGAGCTCTTTTTTTTTTTAAGTTTTGAAGTTTTGTGGTTCTAGTGGTCTTTACTCACAGTGAAGATTGACATGAAGCAGGTCAGAGAAAAAAAAATGGGAAAGACATGCAGTTAAGGGTCGGGGGAGTCAAACTGCAGGAGGAGCACAACCTCCGAACCAGGGTCACCGACTTAAACCACTGGATACGCTGCAGCCCATTGCAAGAGCACTTTAAGCAAAAGCTTAAATTTTAAAGATATGTGTAAAAATGTCCTGCACTCCCACGAAAATATTCGGTCTGAAAATTCATTCAACACAAAGCCGTCACACAATAAAATTCTATACCTTTTAGCATCACAGGTTTCTCTGTGGACACTGTCTTTTGTTGGATAAAACAGCTTTTTAACACAACTAATCTATTATGCTGCTGCTGCAGTAACATAAATCATTGCTGTGGTTATGAAGTGACAGCCTAAATCATGCTGTGCTGCTGCAGCAATATAAAATGAAAAACTTATTCACAAGAAAAATGTACAAAAAGCAGAAAAGATCATGAACTCCTCCAAACCAGAACTGATGCCTTATCTACAAGACCACTTGTCATGATTTTTTCTCTTTATTATTCATTGTTAATTGTTAACTGTGAATAGAGAGCTCTCTCAGCTTTCCTCTCTTTCTATTCAGTTGACATTCCTGATAGGGAAAATCCAGAATTTCTGATGAAGTGCAAAACATTACATATACAAGCAGAAATTTTGGATCGCTTGCAGCTACAGCTTCACATCCCACTGCAAGGATCTGCAATGACAACTCAAGTACCAAAATGCCATGAAATACAGATGACATATGCTGCAAAACTTTAAATATATGCTACTTCCTCAATATTATCCTTGACTGGCTTTCTTTGTTTCAAATGTGTGTCCAAACCATGTACACAGATGAATGACCCCACAAAGGAATTTCTGCTGCAGCTCAATGAAATGGCTTTAGCAGGGCAAATTTAATATGTGGTTTGCCCAGACAATATGGGGGTCTGAGCATATCTGCTATGCCCCGGAGCTGGGGGACGAAGAAAAGCAACAAGGAAGGAGAATGGGGCCTTTGTGAGCCTCTGGAAGTTTGAAGACTCCTTGCAGGATGCTGCAAAACCTGACAAAGACAAGTGCCTGTAGGGAAAATAACATGGGTAATCATTACATAAGTGCAAGAAATGTTTCATAGCTGATATGCAGAAGAAATTCAGGCAGCAGAATTAAACTCAACACTGCTCGGCATGATGGGAATC
Organism: Arrhamphus sclerolepis; assembly: GCA_037176975.1. Lineage (NCBI taxonomy): Eukaryota > Metazoa > Chordata > Actinopteri > Beloniformes > Hemiramphidae > Arrhamphus > Arrhamphus sclerolepis. The sequence goes on along the minus strand of JBAMYA010000019.1, from coordinate 9,311,753 downwards.
GGTGCTTGGGGAGTTGGTCATGTTGGACACCGCCAGAGTTGGAGGGTTTAGTCCTACTTGCCTTGCACTGTTTATAAATACAAATGTACGTTATGTTTGATAATCCCTGAAACATATTGATTCCACAGAGCTCATGCATTCTGTCGGCTGAGCGTTCACACTAACAGACGCGGTAAAATTCAGTCTGGCACTGCCACACAACAAACTGATTTAACTAGAAAATAGTAATGTAAGAATTCACCGTCTTTCACGAGCAGTTGAAAAAAGACATTCTGTTTATTTGAACATAAGAATTTCTTTCATGTAAAAAAGTTAGCTTTTTCAATATTTGTATCTAAGAACATAACAGAAGGAGTGCACAGAAGGGGAGACACAATAAACAAGGAGAGGCCTGCGGAGCAGCAATTCTAAGTCTGGGCTTTTTCATTCAACATATCAGAGCTACATATGTGTCCGTGGACCCTGGTGAGTCCGTGAACATGGTACGTGATTGGTCAGCCTGGATCTGTGGCGTTCGCAGAGCTTCCAGATCATCAGGATGAAAGTTCTGACTCCATATGCATGAAAGAATGTAGCCTCGCCAAAAGTCTCAGTTCTGTACATGTTGTAATGCGAAGGACATTATGGAAACAGTTGAATCAAACAATGTCCTTTGGATTTTCTTCACATCCCCGATTGGATGCCTTAGAGTTTGGGATTCAGGATTAAAACCTTACACTTCACTGTAAGAGCATTCAACAGGTTTGGGTTTTTTAAACTTTTTTTGAGAGCTGTTGCTTATTTGGCCAAAGTTTTATCAATATATATGTTATAGCTTGTTATCAGTGGTGCATTTGTTGACACATAAGAATTTGCAGCTTTCAACTGAATAAAGAAGTCAAGATATAAAACATGAAACAAATGACTAAATTCCTAGTCTATTTAGTGTCTATGTTTAGAGTTTTACCATACCAACTTTATTCATAAAGTGCTTTAAACCACTACAGTGGACCAAAGTACTGTAATTTCCACTTCTGAGGTGCAGAAAGTGCAGCAGCATGGACGAGGCAGATGAGAGGACTTCTTAACTCTGCTCTGAGCTTGGTCTGTGATGTATCTTTGAGATGGTGCAGCTGATTGGCTAAATGACATTGTCAGATGTAAGCAATCTGATCAAAGTCGAAGCTGTTTGCTGCTGTTGTTTTTTTGAATTGATAACTAAAAGAAAGTATTTTTTGAGGGGCCGAACAGGACCACAAAAAAGGAACGACGGGTAAATTTTTAAGGGTTTTATTTACCAGTCATACAAATAACATTTTCTTACAAATGAGAATAAAGAGGCAAACTAAACATAGGCATTTAACATGGCAAAATAAGCATAACTGAACAGACTAACAAAGGCAAACTGACCTAACTCACTAAACACAAGATTGTTAACAGAAAACACAGTAAACAATTGAATTATTTACAAAAAAATAACAAATGTCAATCCTTGAGTTATACAAAAATAAAGAAATCATTCAGTAAAAATAACTACAAGAAACTATTAACCTTAAGCAAACAATTTAAGCAATATTAAGTCAAGCTTGACTTCCCTCTGAGAGAACGTGGTGCTGCTTCTGGCCCTTAAAGCTCTGCAGACTTTGCACATCTGGGCCCAGAGTCTCCAGCAGCAGCACTCCAGTACTGGAAACTCAAAAGAAATTCAAATTATGAAGAAACTTAAATCCAAATTGACTCAAAAAGTTAACTAAATGTCTGCACTCCAAATAGAGCTAATGGACTGTCTAATAAACATAAATTACAAAACTGCTGAGTGCATATTTATTCAAACTAAACAAATGTACCAGTAACTAATACATCTGTAAAAATTAACTTAAACATTTGAGGCATTTCTGTGATACTGTGATGGCAGCGAGTGCAGCCATCACAGTATAAGATTTTATTTTTCCAGGTTTTATCGTGTTTTGTTTTGTTTTGTCTTTAACTGCATATAAAAGTTAACTTGTTTATTTTGTTAATTATTATTTATGTGGGTGATGCAGAATATGACCCATTTGGCCTGGTTAGGACACTCGTGCTTTTTTTGTTTGTTTGTTTTTTAGGTTTTGCATAATGTCCCCTTTAATGTTTGTTACCCACAATACATCCCCAGGCCAATATAGGAAATGATTGCGCAATCCTGATGCTGGCGCAGAATAAGGAGCCCATTCCCTGATTGCATTTTAGCACATTAAACTCTTTTGTAAACATTTGATAACATTCAAAGAAGGCGTTAGGCTTTTCCAAATGACATTAGACCCCTTTAACATGAGTCATCTGACAGGAATACATGTAATTTCTAGAATAGATTGTTTTTGTGAAGAATTCTAACATGATAATTGAATTTACTGTTCTGAGCTACTTTTTCAAGTCCAGTCACATGGCTCCATTAGCCATTTAACTGTGCCTTTGGTTCTTGAGTTAGGACATTACAGAACTAGAAGAAGTCTGCCAAATAACTATTTACTGCAGCACTTTGATTGTAACATCTTTAAATGATACAATTGACTTGATTCTCCACAAGTTGCTTCTCCGAGCCAGACGCCGCTGGCTGGTAAAAGTCAGAAACCAGGGACCATATTCATAAACCTTTCTAATACAAAGACTTACTTCTAGTGATGAATTCCAAAAAAAAGAAATGTTCTTTGAGCTGTCTAATTTTCTAAGAACTCCCCTTTAATGTTAAGATTAGATCCTGGTAAAGATAAAAGTTATTCACAAAGCATCCTAGTTCTTCAGAGGGCTCCTGGGGCAAAAGCCGTCAGAAGGAGGGAGGGTAGTTTAAACCAAGCAGAAAATTTCAGAGGAGAACGTCGAATAACAGAACGCTTCTGATTAAACTGTGCAGGGATAATGTTAGTGGCTGGTGGCATGCTCATTTCTTTCATCATACATTAGAATTCATAACCCATGAAATCAAAGTGACAACAAAGCAACTCAATATAATGAATGAACCTTTTTGTTGCACAGTTTAAAAGATCAAAAATCAATTGTATATACTATGTATTGAACTGCAAAACTGTCTGATGATGTATACGATGTCAGTTTATCAAGACTATTGTGCTTTGGGGGTCAGTTGGTTCCTCAAAACACAAATCTGTTAGCCTGAAGCTTAACCATGGAATTATTCTCTGGACAACTAAAACCATTGCTGGCGTTTTCTCTACTGGATCATAAACTGTGCATTTTTATTTTTTTTATATATGTTTATAATGTCAACATAAGTAACATCTGCCCCCTACTGATTAGGTGGGTGCCTCAAGCAACTGAAACCCGACATGGAAGGACAAGCCCCTGCATTGCATGTACTACTGCTACTGCCAGTCTGAAGAGGTGGCTGACATGGTAAAGACACAGCAACGGCAGGACGAGCTAGCTCAATAGAGGCTGGGGTCCACCACACCAGAGAGGACCCCAGGCTCAGGCTGTGCAAAGAAGCCCCTGCAAGGGTGCAGCACATCACAGCAGGGTGTGAGATGCTGGCAGGCAAGCATACATGGAACACTGTAACCACGTAGCTGGCATAGTACGTACAAAGCATCTGCTCCGAGTATGGTCTGGAGGTCCCAGGATCAAGATGGAAGACACCTCCAACGGTGATCCAGAGGGAACGGGTCAAGATCCTGTGGGATCTAAATGCATTGCATGGGTTCGTTGTGGTCAGGTGTTAAATACTGATATTCCAGCACATTAGATAATGATGCAGACAATCCTTTCATTTTTTTTTTTCAGGAGTTCTTGGACAACATCGAGGTATTTGATGCCATTAGAGTGAGTTTGTGACAAGGCCTATGGACTAGGAAGATAATCTTTAAAAACCTTTTATTTTTTAATCAGCCAATCACAGCATGTGTGTGCTGCATCTGCAGGTCCTTACAAAGTAAGATGAGATATTTTTACACCATGTTGAAATAAAGGCTTTAGGAAATGCATCATAGTACATCAAAACACTCCACTCGTGTCTCACAGCAAGAAGTTTCCTTGTTCAAATCCCTGCTGGGCTGTTTCTGTGTAGAGTCTGCATGTTTTCTCTGTGCGTGCACCGACTCTCTCCAGGTAATCCTGCTTCCTTGAAAAGCGTGAATGATTGTTGATTGTAAATTGACCAAAAGTGTGAGTGGGAGCACGGATAGTTGTTTGCATTAAATGTCTTTTGCCTTGTACTGGACAGGTGACCTGTGCTCACCCTGCATCTTGACTGACGACAGCTTTGAGCAGCTGTAGAAGATGGATGGACAGCCTTCCCATAAATAAAGCCAAACCTCGGCCAAATGATAGCCTTCCAAAGTACTCATGACTTTTGCTATAAAGAGGTCAGAAAGACATTGTAGAAAAATAAAAAACAAGTAAGATGCACACAACACTTTTATGAGAGAAATCCAATTTAAATAAGCTGATTACCACAGCTTCAAGTCGATCTTGACGTGTTCACCATTTGCCAATGTTGAGTTGACCAAGTGATCAGAAAAATGAAAATGAGCGAGCCTGCTGCCAGGTGTCCTTTCACTTTACCCTCCAGCACAGAAAGCTACTTATGCATGCAGCCAACCTTTTCCAGGACGCCCACTCTAGCTTACAATAGTGTCATCTTTACTTAATGTTGTCATTATAATTAAGGCACTGCTGTGTGTATGGTAAGTTTAATGCTCTTTACCGTGCTTTGAAAGGGAATGCATGTTTACTTGTGCAACACACTTCATGCAAACTGTGCTAATTTCCAGAAGTCTGTCATGATCCCGAAAGAAGACAAAAGTGAGAACAAATGCACAATTCACATCCTGTCCAATATATTCAGAATTATAAAAAGGCAGTGGCAGAATGAATCAGGTCACAGTAGTTCATAGTTGTGCATCCAGAGCATTTATAGTGTACTTTAACACCTATTCATATGCAAAGAACAGATGGCTTATATTTTAAAATCCCACAACACTTGGAGCATTGTGGACACTGTTAAACATATTCCAAACAACCACCCCCGATACTTTTCATGCCAGTTCTGAGTCATCTTGACATCCAAGCAGCTAATTCCCTCACCCTCCGTTTCCTCTGACAACAGTATCTGCTTATGATCGGCCTGGTAGACAAGCACACAGTCCTTAAACAGTCACAGAGCATGAGCTGCAAAGCAGTCTGTGTGTGGCAGCGGGTGAAACCACCCCATTGTGCAGCAGCGTGCTGGACCGGACTGCAAGTCTTCTCAGACACATCAAAAGTGCTTCCCCTGGCACTGCAGCAAAGCCCACTGTTTCTGAACCTACACGTTATTACATGCGAGGGGGGACTTGTGATCTTTTTAATTATTCTGCACTTCATTTCTATCCCACCATTCAAAACGCAACATGAGAATTGATTGCCTCAAAGATCCATCTTTATAATCTCCCTCAGGCCCGTAAATTATCCAACTTTGGGCAGGGTGGACGAGCTGTGCAGGCACAAGCAGATCCCTTTCACGGCAGAGCAGAGCCACATCACTGCAGTGTGTTGGGGGGAGCAAAACTGAATGGGGTTGCTCTTTTACTCGCAGAGGGGGGGGGGTCAGAAAAAAAAAGTACACTTGTTATCTTGTGAACCCTCAAACATGTAAGATAGGAATCTCTTGAATGTCAGTGACAGAAATGGAATTAACAAGAGATCTTTTTATTGTCACAGAAGGTCATTAGGCTGCCAATTGTGGTAATTATGGAAATGATCTCCCCAGCTCTTTGGAATGTTTTTCTGCTTCCATAAGGACTTGAAAGTGTTCAATCAGCCTCTCTCGTGGGAAAGTTCAGTCATAACTGCAAGTGTACCAGCAAAATCAAATTAAGCAAAGAGATTTCATTAGTATTTATAGCCCTGAGGCATTTGTAAAAGTATGAAGCAGCAGAGTAATGTCGAACTGTGGAATGGAGAATTATGGCTTAATGACAAAGGCCATACCTAGAAGACATACACATGGTAATGAATAGGAGGCATTGATTGCATCTGTGAAGAGGATTCTTGAGGGATTGTAAAATATTGATGCTTGTGTGGCTGACTTTGGACTCCCAGCGTGGCAGTGAGGGTGGTAACTTCACTTGGGTGTTAACAATGTTTAGCTTGTTAACTTCATCGTTTAAAGAAATGTAATCTTGTAAAAGAGCAAGCAAATACTGTGATATGTGCAAAGGAAACACACACACAGCAAAACATCCGAGTCAATACAGCACCACTGCAGTTTTAGTCAGCACGAACAAGTTGTTTTGACCAGGAGTTTGTGCTATTTTGTATTTTTAACATTACTAAAAAATCACTAATTATATTTACTGAAAGGCTACAATAAGACAAACCTTTTTTTTTTTCTTTCTTTCAACTACATCTCAGAAAGAGATATTTTACATCTCCTAACTGACAGCTAAAGCAGTCGGTTACGTTTATTACATGTTTGCCCACAGAAAATATGAAAAGCTCATAAAATGTGATGGATTATTATAGATTAAACAGCCCAACACTTCTGATAATTATAACTGCAAGGATTAAGTTAATAGAAAATGAAATATTCAAATAACCTGTAAAAAAAAAAAAAAGAAGACATTTCATGTTACATTTCAAGTACTTCACACTAACAGACTCTTAAATATGTTAGTTTGTTTATTCATTTGTCAAGGGCTAAGCAGGAGGGGTGTTACTAGTTTCCATCTGCAGGTCCTGAGCATGTCACACAGTAAAAGTGAAAATACAAACATATCCAACGTACTACACATAAGGTTAACAATGTTAATAATGTATACACAGTCTGGCATAAACCCCTTCAGCCACAACAAATGCGTACAAATATACTCCCTCATTCAGTCCCAGTCCCATCTGCACGTAGGCATTTTGAATCTTTTCCATGTTTCATAGCACACGCACGTTACTGGAAACTGACTGGGTTTTGGAGGTTTTCTTATTGATCTGGATATAAAAGCATTTTTTTCTTCACAGGTAATGACAATCGAATGATGACGCTCACAAATACCCTTTTTCTTCAAGATGTATTTTAACATTTTGAGTACATTTTCTTAATGTATATGCAACATTTTCACTGCACAACTCTGACCAATAATGAAGCACTTCAGGAAGTGGGTGAACCATAGCATCATTTTCACCTTAAAGACTGTCAGAGATTGTGCAAAAATAGTCTGCACGTGCTTGATGGATGGATGGATGGATGAATGGATGGACGGACAGATGGATGGATGGATGGATGGCATGACATTGGATGTGCAGAGAAAGATGCTTTTTATAATGTAAAGGTGTGGGTGAACCCCTGTTATTATTATTATTATTATTATTACAGATCAATTAAATAATTTAACAAAAGCTTCCATGAGAATCATCATGTTAAAGCCTCCTAGTGAGTTCAATAATGTATTTGTTGATTTTTTTGAATAATTAGCCCATCTTACTATTTCTAACAGATTTTTTTAACATAAAAAGACATTTGTGTGAAATATAAAGCATTGTTCCTGACCATAAGTGCTTGTCTCTTCATCTTCTACAATAATTGGGTTCGAGAAAAGGTAAAGTGTCTCAGAGAGAAACTTGACAGATTATTTGAAGGAAGATTATTATTATTATGGGCAGGGCAGGCAGACGTAGGGGTAATTCACTGTGATGTTACGTGTACATGTATGCATCAGTGGGCAAGGGGATATTGAGTTCAGAGGTCACACTGAATGAGGGGATCCCTTCCATGTAGGCCTGCTAACATTAACACTGGCTCTGAAGATTTTCATTGTTAAGCTGTCAGAAGAACCATTTTAGGTTGAAGGTATTGTTTACTTTCTTTCTTTCTTTTCTTTTTCTTTCTATTTTATAGCTTTAGATACACAATTGACAGTCTACCTTTCGATCAAATCCTTGTCTCTAGACTTGGCATCAAATCATCCAAAATAAACAATTACAATATGAAGACAAATTACTTTTATTGTTGTTTAGATCTATCATTATGTTTTGTTGAGGTGTTCCAAAATGGCACTTATAGGAAAAACTAGATGAAACTGTCAAAGAAAAGATCCTAGATTTATATATATATATATGAAATAACATAGACACACAACCTTTTGACACCCTTGGCTATATGGGCCTATTAGCACACTGTTTACCATCGTTTCACGCACACAAAGGCTTTCTGGGGAAAGAAAACAAAAGCCAGGCTGCATGTGTTTTGACACCGGACTTGAAGGCCGTGCTTAAGGGCCAATTTGCTCTGTTTACGGCCTGAATCGCCTCATGCATGCGCTCACGGAACGCGGAGATATTCCGATGCGCAACTTTCGGCCCTAATCTGAATGACAAAAAGACGACAAACTGGGTGAGATTGCACGTATTTAACAAATGCACATTGGCATGGTAATCCGGCTGCATTTAGCTGGAGGTGTCACTTTCCCACCAGCAGCAGCATCACCTCCTGAAAGTTTCTGAACGTACCCCTCCCTCAGTCTCTCCAGGGGCCTCAGGCTGAGACCAGTGAACAAGGGGAGTGCGTTCACGATAGGCGAGGATAAAATGTACAAAGTTTTCAGTATGTAGCTTAATCAATTTAAAAAACAAATAGATAATCAAAAATTCCGTCTAATTGTTGTTTCAAGATTTCTTTTCCTCATTTCATCTGCAATTTGTTTTGAATAATCAATTTAAACATCGAATATGTAATGAAATGAAGTTTTCTGAGTGATTATGCTCTCAAAATGTTATTTTAAAGACTGCAACATGCTTAGACGGCCTGTACATGTGATTTCTTTCTTCATTTGCGTAACCTTTATTTCATTTTCTTCTTGCTTGGTTTCATTATGTATTCTCGCTTCATTGTTTCTTCAGCCAAAGTTTAAGTTCTTAAATTGATGAAAACGTCGTCGCCAGGTGAAGTCCAGACGAGTCTGCTGACTGGTGATAGAAAATGTATAACTGAGACATCTTCGACTTAAATGCCCTGATGACGACCTGAGCCTAAACATGCCCAATGTAAAATTTATTTGGTGATGTTAACTCTTCCCAGCAGTGTAATGCTTGTTTTAGAAACCAACAACACCAGAAAGGAAAACTAAACTGGTGGCTCAATTGGAAATCAATGGAAAGGCGTACATTATTGTTTGATTAACTAAATGGTCATACTAATCATAATCACTGCCCCCTAATAAACAAAATGACTTAAATGTGTACAAACTGTGTGAAAAAGAGAGGTACAAACTTGAGGCGTTTGAGACAGTCTGACCTGCTGAAGAGCGCCTTTGTATAGACACGCGTCAAAACAGACTGGACAGCCACCAAACCGACAAAATACGCGCGCGCGCACATCCAGTCTTCAGTGTTGGGCCCCGGCCCCCGGTGCTTTGATGTGACGGAGAGTTGTGGCTGCGGCAGATCCTGCTGGGGAGGGAGGGGTAGGGGCGTTAAGGATGGCCTCCATCATATTGTTTGACAGAAACTCGCAGCTTGACAGAGTGGATTCTTGGAGAGAAGCTGAAAATGGTGATCTCCAAAAGAGAGGAGCTCTCCTCTCCCGGACATCAGCGAAATTCGCACAGTAGACCACGAAAAAAAAAATCAATTTAACATCTTCCCTTTTATTGATACGTTGATCTGTGTATTTTTTGTTTAAATATAAAGTACGATTATCACGTCAGTGCTGATGCCCTCAATGCACTAATTCACAACGAACTAATACAAAATAAAAAATAAAACGAAGCTGACTGCAATGCAAAACTGTGATTGGTTGTGGCATGGTGTAATATGTTAGTAGTTTTGATGTATTTCTGTTTCATCGAATAAAAAATAAAGCTTTTATTGTTTCTTTTTCTTCTAAAAACAAATTAAAAACTTCTTCCTTATATTTTAGGACAGAAAGCTGAAAGAGTTGACTAATTGGTGGATGACATGGAACAAAAATCTTCATCCATCTTAATCCAAAGCGAATGTCCAAAAACGGCCTTTTCGGATATAAACCCTGATTATGCTCTTTAAACTTCACCCGGATATTAAGAATTTGTAGGTCGATGTGGGCTATTGTCAAGCATGCATCAGTTCATTAATGTGCAAACGTTTTTCCATGTAAAGTTATTTTTGCAGGCGCGATGGATGCAATGAAAAATGACTAAATGTGAAATCCGCGCAGAAGACATCGCATAATTACTTTTTCAAATTGTTATTGTTTTTTTTTATCATTAACTGTCTGGATATTTTATATATGGGAAATATTGTACAAAAAATAATGTGGCATAAAAAGAAACCACTCACCACTCAGTAAGATTTTTTAAAACGTTGAAACTTGGCATCGGGGAGGTCTTTTTTCGCCTTTATTCGTTTAGACAAATCACCTGAGACGTGTTTGAGGTTACACTGACACCCTCCCAGCTCATGCTGGTGACCCTGACCTCTGAGCACAGGCAGCCACATAGTGGGAGGGGGGTGGTGGAGCCTGCACGTCAAAATAAGACAGAGGGGAAAAACAGCCATCAAAAGTCACCCGAGCATCACGTTATTATGCTCACAATTATTTGTTCGGCGGGCGACCTTGCTGGTAGTTTTCCAGCGATCACATGTTTCCTCTCCATCACCTGAGCTGCGGCTGTTGCTCCACCGCCATTTCTCCAGTCTGAACATGTAATCCACCCTCCCCAGCCCCTGTGCTCCCCGCCATCCCATCTCCACCGAATGGCTTCACGCAGGAGCGAGATGGCTTATTATAGTAAAAGGTTTTTGTCGCGCTAAGCCGTGCATGTGTGCTTAAAACGTACATTTCATTAACAAACTGCAGAGGTATAAAAGCGGATTTATGAGCCTTCAAAAGATCACGGGAAGGACGGGTTTTGGAACCCGCCTCCCCCCCTCACCCCACCTCCCCACTCGGCGCTGTTGCAGCCAGGTTATATCAGCAGTTACGCCGCCTTTCACACAACACTGCAACTCTGGGGTTTTTGTGGAGCCTGGCAGCACCTGTCAATGCACACACACAAACACACACACACACACACGAGCAGAGATGCCAACACAGTAAGAGCAAGAATGATTGCAACTTAAAGATAAAAAAAAACAAAACAAACAAAAAAAAGTTATTAGTTGCAGAACAAGCTGCTTTGGAAGTAAACTGTTAAGAGGGGAGGGGGAACTATAATATGTAAAAGGGTTAGGCTATATTGTTATTGAAAGCATGAATTGTAACAGTGCAGAATATTAAAAAAAGATACATACACCCATAAATGTGTTTCTTATGTGGCCAAGTTTAATCATTTTTTAATGTCTGACTGTTGCTGAGCGAGCAAAGATAACTAATACAAAAGTAATAAAATAAAATAAAATAAAATAAAATAAAATAAAATAAAATAAAATAAAATAAAATAAAATAAAATAAAATAA
>JBAMYA010000019.1:9267264-9295914 GCA_037176975.1 Arrhamphus sclerolepis | reverse complement strand
TGGTAACTTTCAAGCCGCATGGTAGTGATGTCTTTTGTGGAGCCATACAGTATCATACAGAGAAGAACAAAAAAAAAAAAGAAAAGAGAAGGAATGAAACCAAAGTAAGTAAAGTATCCAAATATTCCTTTTCAGCCTTTTTTTTTATTCCACATTACTGCAATTAAATAACCCAAACCAATCCTTAAGTGTGCATTGCAAGACATCACAAAGTAGCTCAGAGGCTGGAATGTTACAGAGCTTAATTTAAAAGCAGTCTCATTCTCCCCTCAAGCTTGAAGAAGGCAGCCTGTCAATTACTATTCTTGCTCTGACAGAGGCTTTGGGCACCACAAGGAATAAAGAGGGAAGCAAGAATGAGCACAACTTGCAACAATATTCAAATAAATAAAGAAAAAAAGCAAAAAAAACAAAACAATGGATGCATGAAAGTAGTTGCATCTCTAACTTACATTAATATACAACAAATTGAGTTTTCTCTTGGCTTTGTACGTAGTTCGGCCTTACTGTTTTGCTTAAACTTCAGTCCCGTACTGTAATTAGTCTTTTATGCGAGAGTTTAAAAACTGATATTATTCCACAGCTGAAATAGACCAGCATCTGATCTTACCAAGTTACAGAAATATTATTAAATCACAGACAAGTAAAACTGTGATCCCCACCTATTCCTCACTCATCATAGTGGACAACAGATCCAGAGGGTTCTGGTTGACAGTGATAAAAAAAATAAATAAATAACAAAACAAAACATAAGTGCTGATCTCAGGCTTAATAGTAGCCCTGGAAGTGTATCTGAGATTGGTGAATGTAGCGAGCCACTATTGCTCCTTTTGACTAATAGCTTATTGCTTCTTATTAGTGTTTTATAAGCTTAAGCTCCTGAGCTTTTCAAGCTCATTAACAACTGAAGGATAAACTGTTTATAAACCCTTTATAAAAGTATTCTTATTTTAAAGAATGGAAGAGACAACAATGTAAGACAACGCTTAGGCCTGAAGTCATAATACTGAGGTTTTGCATTTTGAGATAGTTGAATATAAAATGAAATTACATCCCATAAAAAACATCTACCTTATCATAATAATATATTAGCTGGAGAGACTAACTCATGAAATCACCAGACCAGAGAAACATCAAAGTTTGGGCAGATTTTTACAGTAAAAATGGATAAAACGTACTTGCTTATAATTATTCTGAAATTTCACATGAATTTACCAACTATGTCCTGGGATTCCATCATTAAATAAAACATTTCAAGCACTTCTTTTGACACTTATTTTATCTTGGTCAGAGTTCCCCTGGAATTTTATCTTTTAGACATCATTTGTAGTAATTGCTACTTAATGCGTCTGACAGAAATCTATGAGGGTGATTCACCCAACTCATAATACAAGTCATAAGTTGAGGTAGAATTTGAAATATCTGTAAACTCTGTTTTGAACAGGAGCAACTGTCTTATTCAGTTGATACACTGGACCACTAGAGTGTTGCATGCTTCAGAGGTTTACAGCAACAGTCACCATCTTCATTAAAGCCACCAGGACACATTAAATTTTGGGAAAAGACTAGGCCAAGTAAACAAATCATATTTTCTGGCCTAGCTGCTGTCCCTCTGTCCAGCTAATGTCTGTTCCAGAGGCAGGTTTTCATGGAGGTACTTCATGGTGCCATGCTCTGAGAAGTCAGCTGCTGTGTGCCCATCGCCTCTTAGCACCCACTTGGTGGTGAGAAGTCCTTCGAGGCCTACAGGACCCCGGGCATGGATACGAGCCGTGCTAATGCCTACCTCTGCCCCTAGAGACAGTTAGAAAGAAAATTAGTGATTACACTGAGCAAATTATTATGTTGGGGGTGGGGTATGCAGTAAACAATAAGAGACACTAACCCAGACCAAACCGGTACCCATCAGCAAAACGTGAACTGGCATTCCAGAAAACACAGGCACTGTCCACCTGCTGCAGGAACTGCTCAGCTGTCTCCTCTGCAAGAGGAAGAACATTTATTGTTACCACATGCTCACACCTTGCTCCTCTAATCACTATCAAAAAACAATTTTTAGACATAAAACCAGACAAATGACTACAGAAAGTTAGGAAAAATAATTCCCAGATGCTTTGAATAACTCAGTATATTGATATTCTATAACTCAGTATATGGATATGTCAGCTGAAGTAATATTTCTACAAGTCAATTTCTACAACCTCTTAAATCACGTGAACTGTAAACATCTCACAGAAAACACATTGTAGCAAATAATATGAACTGTATCTCTTCAGGTCCAGCTATCGTCAGAAAAACCTTTATAAGTTACCATAGGATACATGCAAGTATTAACTATATATGCAACATTTATTATATATAATAAGTATGGGAGTGGGCAGCACGGTGCATGAGTGGTCGTGGTTGTTTGTCTACATCTTCAATGGTGTCATGATTTAGGTTTTAGTTTTGGATTTTTTTAAGTGTTGGTGGTGGTTTCTTGTTTTGTCCTGCTTTTAGGTTAAAGTCCTGTTATGTCCTCGTTTCTCCAATGTGTTTCACCTGTGTCTTGTTAGCCCTCTGTGTGTATATAAGGTCCTTAGTCCTGTTTTTGTAATTTTGGTTGGTTTTCCTTTTCCGTGTTCTGAGCTTTAGCTCTGGTTTGTTTTTTGTTTGTTATTTTTTAATAAATCATCTTATTGGACTACTCCTGCCTTCTCTCCTGCATCTGGATAATCACATACAACCCTCAATTCATCACAAATGAAATGGCAGTCCAGGATGTAACCCTGCCTTTCCCCCAAAGAGGGCTGGGATAGGCTCCAGTACACTGTGTCCCTGAGCAGGAATAAGTTGGTATAGATGGACAGAAGTATGGGAGTCCCCACATCTTAGTAGCTAAAGTTGGTCGTCCTTGAACTGGAAGCATCTTGAATCCTCACTGAGTAAGACACCAACCCACACTACATCCCAAAATGCCCATCAGGCTGGACATATACAGCATATATTCTGTAAGTTTCATCATCTATGCATTGTGATGCCCACCTGTGTCTGACAGTGACCCCTGTAGGCTCAGCATGTCAATGCACGGGCATGGCAGGACCTGGTTGCTGAGGAAGACATTGGAAACACCTGCATGAGGGGGTGGGCCTCTCCCCTGGGCGGGGGGCATTTTTGTTTTGCAGCAACCATGCTCAAACTTTTTTTTTTTTTTTAACAGCATGTTTTTTCTTCTCTTACCAGCACTTTTGACTTTTTTATAACACTTAATGATTTGCTAAGACTTTCACTACATCCATGCATGCCTGAAACTCCATTAGTCATACATCCTAGACATTTGTTTGAACTATTTTCCGTATTCCCTTAAATAAAAATTTGATTTAATTCATCCGCTTGTTGTGTCCCTTATGTAACGGTGTGTTTGAGCCTGAAGTTACAGCATCCATCCAGCTTGATATCCGTCTCTGTCTCCTTCTGCTCTGACAGCATTGCTATAAATTAAATGTAGCTTAATGCTATGAAATACCACCTGCCATCACTAGATGGCAGCAATTCATCCTCCACTGCTGGTGAAATGATCCATGCAAGAATATATCATTTTTATTCATATTCCTCAAAGAGTGAAATATGTGTACTTGAAAACAAAGATTGTAATATGTTTTATCTTATAAAAACATTAATATTCTCTTACAGTTAGTAGTTTATCCTAGAGAAACAACTTACTCCTCATCATTTTCTTTATTATAAAATGATTAATATACATATGTGTGTGCGTGTGTATTACAGATATATGCAATATGTGCATCTTTAACACTGTCCACATGTAATATAGCATTTAATTTGGGGAATATGCGACTGATGCTGCACATCCATGTATTTTAAGTTTCCTAATACAAAAAAAGTTAGAGATGCTGAGTCATGGCTCACCTCAAAAAGAGAAATCAGCATGATTTAAAGTTTGGATGGTGTGAGGTCTGTTAAAAATGATAATCATGTTCTGCATTTCAAATCTGCTACACCTACAGAACACGAAGACCTTTGGAGAAAAACTGACAGAATCTGACAGGTACTTACTTTAATCACATTGAAGTTAAACAAATGTCTAAAACTGTGAGATAGTACAACTTCTGCATTTAAAAATAAAATGCATACAGACAAGAGACTCAACAAAAAAGTACCAGCGCTAACATGTTGCAGCACCTACCATTTTCCGTGACGATAACGTCTGTGTGGGAGCTGCCATATTTGTGTATGTGCTCCACAGCCTCCTCCATGCTGTCCACCACCTCCACGCAACACTCCAGGTCACCATACTCTGTGCGCAGGGACCTGGCCTCTGAAGGGCCAAATGTCAAATATGAAGCAAATCCTGGGCCTGCATGAATCTTCACCTATTAATGCCATACAAAAAAAGGGGGTTAGAGTTAGGGTTCGAAAAAAGTTGTGAATTTGTTTTCCTAAGGGAAAACATATTCACAATAATTACACTAAAACATATTTGGCTGTGTTGCAAGACTAGTAAGGTGAAAAATTGGAGGGGAAGGGCAATTATAATCAATTAGTCTGATTTGATTAAAGCTGCAGCTTCCCATATGAAAAAATGAAAGTAGTAGAGTCCAAGAGCAAGAAGTCCTACATATCAGACTACAGGGTCATTACCCTACGGAAATAGATGCTTAAATTATGTGGCTCATGACAATATCTGTCTTATAGAGTCTATGGTTTGACTGTATTAATTTATAATTGTAGATCAATGTGTGTGCATTTGATTTATTTATTTATTTTTACCCGTTCAGTGCGCAGCATATCAATGATCTGGTCAAACAGTGGCTTCCTGAGAATGTCGCGGTGAATCAGCAGAGTTTCCATGGCATTACATGCAGCTGGGTAGTCACACTTGGAGTCTCTTACTAGAAGTGGAAAGCAAGCATCTTTAGAGTGCAGATATTTTGTAGCTGATATAGAACATGTGGTGGAACTGGAATATGAGTACCAGTAAGTATAAGTGAGCACCATTAGTTTACTAATATAGATTTAATGTACACTTGGACTTTGAAATATGGGATACATATTTATTGTATTTACCAATTTTGATGACTTTGTCAACACTTGCATCAACATCGACGTAGACATGGCAGATTCCCTCACTGTGTCCCAGTACTGGGATGCCTTTGGCTGCCCGCTGAATGTCCCGCACTAACTGGGAAGAGCCTCGGGGGATAATCAAGTCAATCATCTTATCCAGTCGACACAGATCTTCCACCTCCTCACGAGAACTCACCTTATGAACAGAGCAAAGGTAGTTTCACTAAGAATCACTGGCACAATAAGGATTACAGAAGACTTGTAGGAAACCACTTTTACCATTTGGACAGCTTCTCTGACTCCATGCATGGAGAGGGATTCCTGAGTGAGCTGGTGCAGGACACGGTTGGTGTTGGCTGCCTCTTTGCCGCCCTTTAACAGAAGAGCGTTGCCACTGGCTATGGCCAGGGCTGACACCTAGATGAAGACGTAAAGATGTCTTCTGTGACACAATAACAAGTATTCAAAAACATACCTCCATAAAATCAGCTATTTTTAACATAGCTGTAAAGGGTGGGAGTTTTTTTCTTACTGAATCCTTCTTGAATACTAAAAGAGAATGTCAAATATGCTTTATTAAGACATCTGAAAATTGTGTCAACTTTCCTTTTTTTTAAAAAGAGCATAAACCAGTATTAAAAAAAAGTTTAAAGAGACAGTTCTCTGTGTTATGCCTGTTTCTGCAAAAATACACTACAAACAAAATTGACTTCTTGACTTTAAAGGTCATGGTTTATCAATAACACACAGATTAGTTATCTGTTAATAATTATCTTCTATTTCATGTTTTTCCTCTGTAACGGTATGCTCAATTCATATACTCACCTGAAACATGTGTGCACCAAATTAATCTTAAGATCAGCCACATGAAAAAGCTCCAGATGCCCATAAGGTGTTATTTTTAAGTTCTCCCACCAAACCCAATTCATGTCTTAAAGACAGCCACTAGTGGCAAAGAACTGCTTTTGTTTTTCATGTCTGTACCTGTGGAAAACTGAAATGGAGTTTCTTCTGCATGTTATTATCATAACTGAATAAATATGTGTTCATGTACCTTTGTGTTTACAGCAATACCTGTGGCAGACAGTCAGGTCGGGCCTCAAAGATGACCAGAAGAACCCCGATTGGTACTGTAATTTGCTCCAACTCCAGATTGTTAGCCAATCTGGTCCTGCGTAGCACGCGACTCACACTGTCCTGGGCGGCCACAGCTATCTGGTGCAGGCCTATGGCCAAGCTATCTATTTTGGCAGGTGATAGGCTGAGACGCTTCAGCATCGCTGGAGACAGCTGACCTACAAAGGTGATGTGATTAAACTCTTATGAATGTTCAAGTGACAGTCGCCCTCTGGTGGCAATGTACTGACTAATTTTTACAAGATTGTTTTCTAAAAGTAATTTTTCTGTTCATATAAGGATAAATATATATATATATATATAACATTAATTCCCTCTAAATCTGGAGAATGTGAATTAATTTTACCTGCACTGACAGCCAACTCCATGTCCATCTTGTTTGCAGCCAGAATTTCTTCCTTCCTCTCAGTCAGCAGGTCTGCTAGTTGGCAGATGATCTCACTCCTCTGACAAAACAGATGACCAAATACAGGCAGACTCAGCATGTAGCATGTGTTTCTACATAACTGAGAAGGCGGCAAGGGGGCTAACATGAATGTATATAACCTTCATAACCATGTTTAATTTTCAACTCTGAAAATTAACAGGATGATATGTTCTTATTGAAACCCATGTGTCACCTGTCCTGGCTGCAGAGACGCCAGGATCCTTCCAGAGCTACGTGCCATTTCTGTCTGCTCCTCCACAGATGGGCCTGGAACAGAGTCAAGGCCAAAAGAGACTAAATCAACAACAGCAACAGCTTCAGTATGCAAAAACAAAACAAACAAAAAACACCTAAACTAAACAAACAAACAAACAAAAATCTTGATCTTGGTTAACCTTACCAGCAGGTTTGATTTCAGAGAAGAAGGTTCCCACCTTCTTGCCCTCCACAATGTCAGTGATGACATGACCTGTTACTTTGGGGTGGGTTCCATTCGCTATGACCACTGAGGTCCCACCTTGTAATGCCCAAAGGGCAGCTTTCACCTGTGGATGACAACGTCTGAAACTCACCCAGATATTGCAAAAAGATCCATCAAAAAACAATAAATAAATAAGGCTTTACTATAAAGACTGAAACCTCACAGTGAGGTACCCACATGAAACAAATATGACATGGAATGATTTTGTGTTTTGTCAAAGGTTACAACATGAGACTAGCTTAAAGTTTTATTACCGTAAGAGCATGTCTTGAATGCACTGATCTTCCTCTCATATGAGGATCTGTACGACCAAACTGCACGGACTCTGCTTTCATTGGACAGATCTCACTCAGAACCATAACATCTACACATGTTATTTCCTGCCTCACCTATTACACAATCCTCTTAAATCTGATGAAAAAAAAAAACGTTTCTGAAAATATTCTCCACATCGATACACATCTATAGGAATTTCAGCAGCAGAACTATGACATCTGCATTTCTGGTTTTTGGAAACTCATAAATCTCATTTCAAGGCTTTTGAGGCAGGACTTTCAGTTCTAAACATAAGGAACCTTTAAAGATGAAACATAGAGGTTTTGCCTAGCTAATGAAATCCTACCAGTGCATATTAAAATACCTTGGCCTCCATGCCTCCAATCCCAACTCTGGACTTTGTGCCATAAGTGATGGACTGCTGGTCTCCAGGGTAGAAGATGTCAATGAGTTTGGCATTATCTGTTCCAGGGGGGCTGTTGTAGAGACCTAGAAAATGAAATGCTCATGTAGAAGTTATTTGCTCAGAAACAGATCTCTCACAAAGAAAAAATAAAAGTAAGTTGCAAAAATAGTAAACTGTTAGAAGGTAAATTCAATCAATTAATTTTGCCTCCAAAGCCTGAGGGTGAGATGTAATGATATCTACTGACAAAACTGCAGATACGAACAAGAGACTATTCCCTGACCACATGTACAGTATGTAATATAATATGAAATTCATTGCATTACACAATGCTCAGCTAATACTGAATCTCTCAGCAGCCGTTATGTATATTTATGGGCATTTGTGCACCTCAGTATTGATTTAAAACAGGTGTTTGTTTGCCTTTCCCGCATCTCAGTTGACCGTGAGCGTAATGTTTTTTCCCTCAGAGTGGAGAGTAGACAGATGGTGTTGTTACCCATCATAACCCGCTGCTGTGGTGACACTTATACCTTCCACATCCGATAGTGCGATGAGCAGGTCAGCGTTCATCTCTACAGCAAGACGTGCTGCCAGACTATCATTGTCCTTAATGCTGATCACCTACAGAACCAGAGAATGGCTGATGAAGGTCATTTGCCATAATTTTGTCTATGTCATAGTCCAGAACCAGGCTCATAGCAAACAGCTATTCAAGTAGGTCCTGTCGAGCTGTACAACAGTAAAATGTGAAACCCAAAATATCAACTCATCACAGGTAGTCGTTATGCTAGTGCTAGTCTTAATGCACAAAGGTAAGTCAAATTCAATCCATTAAATAAAATAAAAATTCGTCATGACAAAATTATTTTGAAAACCCTTAAAATTTCTCATAAAATATATTTATATCTAAGCAAAGGCACTAAATATGGGAACACATTTATTGTAATAATACCTGCTTGCTGATGACTGTAACAACAACAACAAAACAATTACCAACAGGATGCAGAAACTTTTGAGAACATTTTGTCTGTTATCCGTGACAGAGAAACTGTAAAGCAGTCGTGTACCAACAGAAGTTAGCTCAGGTCGCTACAGACTGCACCTTCGCCCTGGTGAATGCATTTCCATCCATCCCCTCCCTGCAGGTTCTAATGGTAGAGTGGAGAACTGAAGAGGTGAAGTGGGTTGGCAGATGTGATTCTGCATGTGTGGGTCATGGGACATATTGTTATTGAATTGTGTATATACTGTATATACTCTAAAAACAGCTTCTGCCAACCCTCTCAGCACACTTCCTGCCATTTCCACCACCATCACCACTTGCGCCGCCCCCATGCTGTCTGTACCCACATTTACCCCCTGCAGGTCACTGTTGGGCTCTGGGGGAGGCACCACGGCATCGTTGGTGTTGATGATGGGCACGATGTTCATGCGCAGCAGCTCCTGCAGAGTACTGTGGAGGTTCTGCCTCTTTTCGTCATCATGGAAATCCAGATTTGTCACCAGGACCTGACAGCAGAGAAGTAAGCTGGGACTTTAGTTCGAGCTGTGAATGAGAGAAAGTAAAATCCAAAAACTTGCAAAGCACTTCAAAGTGATCATTGTGCTGCGTACCTGTGCAGTGCACGTGCTGTACTGAGTGAACATGGCCTCATACAGGGCCATGAGGCCACTCTGTCCAGCTGCAGCACAGGCTCGGGCCTCCAGCACTGGCAGAGACTGCAACACAGACAGCTCATACTTTATCTCTGCATCGTCTAAGAACATCAGTGTTATGCTTTAATCAACCCATTCCACCCAGCAGTAGTTATGAGTGAAATGTATGCAGAGCTTGACAATAAACCAATTAATCAGGCCACTCACTGGACTTTTTTTTCAGACAATGAACAACAACAGCTGAAAATAACTGTATGTGTAATTTGTTGGATAGGAAAAGTTCATTTTGGGGCTATAGCACAAATATGCATGTACCACTTCATTTACATTTATAGGAGGTTTTAAACAGGCTGTAGTTTAGATGTAGAGGTGGCATTGAAACCCCCTAGCTACCCCCAGCTACTCCCTAACTATAACAACACTTGGTAGTTATGATGTTCTTAATTGATTTATTTTTATTTTAGAAATGGAAAGTTTCTCAGATGCTGTGTAGGTCAGAGCGGCTTGACATGCTGCAGCTCTGTGTTCTGCACTTACTCATATTTTTCTTTTCTTTTTGTTTTTGAGTGAACAAAAGTCTTATTTTTTGTGCTAAAACAAAACTAGAACCGACAGGTTTTGGTGCCACGTTGGGCTGCTCATGTCTCTCAAAAAGCAGCATCGCAGAAACAACAACTACGCTTTTTACTTTAAGTGGAATAAAGAGTCATCGAGCACCATACTGTTGTCAACTATCATCATAAATACACAACAGTGCAATTAATTGGTCAAATTTTAACTAATAGAAAATATTCAGCTTAAAAAATGTAAAGTTTTCTGCAAAAAGAAGCATCATCCTCTCTCTACCTGCAGACGGAGAGCTCAGAGAAAAGAGATGACTGACAGCCGCTGATATTCAGTCAGTTGTTTATTGTCACCACGTTATATTTGTTTCCAGCTATAATGCTGACATTAT
This sequence comes from Arrhamphus sclerolepis, assembly GCA_037176975.1. Taxonomy (NCBI): domain Eukaryota; kingdom Metazoa; phylum Chordata; class Actinopteri; order Beloniformes; family Hemiramphidae; genus Arrhamphus; species Arrhamphus sclerolepis. The sequence continues at coordinate 9,285,509 of JBAMYA010000019.1, read as the reverse complement.
ATATTAACTTTTCTGCAGTAAATGTACTACTGCAGCTCTACAAAACTAATGCCTAGTTTTATGTATCTATTTGTCCACTGGTGTACATTTAAAATGAAAAATACTGGTTTGAGACACAATTTACATATTTGTAAAAGACATTTTTAGTTAAGTTAAACAAATTTGATGCATGATATTCTCTTAACCTTTATATCTTATTATAAAAAAACTTTTAAAAAATTTAAAAATGACATCCTAAATCAGCCATCAGCTGACGTGATTTAGAAAAAGTCAGCATCAGTAACAGAAAACTGATATCAGTCAATCTTTAACTCCAAGTCCAATAAATATCCATAAACTGACTTAAAACACAAAAGAGGAAATGAAACCGTGCAAAGCGTCTGAAGATCAGATAACCTGACCGTGACCAGCTGTGTATCGTGTGCATTTAGAAAAATCATCTCATGTTTGTCACTATATTTTACAGTTATAAAAAGCTGCCAAAGAGATTTATTTGACTTTTTTTTTTGGTGGAAAAACATTTTTTTTTTTTTTTTGTTAGTATCCTGAAGCCACAAACATGTCCCCCACTTTCCCATACCATGTCCTTGAGCTGACTGTGTCCAGAATGCAGAGCCTGTCGGACACTCTGCGACAGCAGGATCTCATGTCTTAATCTCTGTTTGCCGAAGGCCACGGCTCCGCTGGTGACGATCAGCATCTCTTTGCCTTGACTCTGCAGCACAGCCACCTGGACAACAACACAACTAGTAGGTATTGGAGGACTAATAAATTAGAGACAGTCAGTTCAACAAAATATTAAAGCCACGTACTTTCTCACTGATATGTAGCGTAATCAGGCCAACTGATTAATAAAGACAGCTTGAACATGGATATTTATCCATCTATTTTCTATAACTGTTTCTTCCTATTCAGAGTCACGGGAGGTCTGATGGAGCCTCACCCAGTGTGAGCATGGATGTGTTAAAAAAGGAAACCAGAAAAAATGTATCCTAAATTTGGTTCAGTAATTTTGCCTATAGATCATCAATTAAAACAAAAGAGATCGTGAAACTTTTATTTCCTGCTAATTTAATTCCATGATATGAATTCTGCAAGGGACCCAAACGTTACTTCACCAAACTTGAGTCTCACCTGCTCCACAATGGAAGCCAGCCTCCCCAGAGCCAAACCACACTCATCTCCACGGGTGACCACAGCGCTGCCGAGCTTAACCACAATCCTCTTGGCCTGACGCAGTTGACCACGATGTGCAAAGGAGCTGCCATGGACCCTACTTTGAGGAGCTGTAGAGAGCACATTTACAACATTTTACTTATTTTCCTTAATAATTATATATATATATTACATTAAAATCATTTTATTGTACCCTAAAATGATTTACATGTTGCATTACACCTTTAGATTAAAGTACAAAGATTTATGAACATGCAAATCCCTCCACCTCCTCCCTGCTGCACACCTGTCTGTAGCTGCCCATCAGTCTTTGATGACATTAGTGAAGAGCTAGTAAAGTACTGTTTGATAAGTTCTCCCTAAAAGGTGGAAGAACTTGGTATGTTTATTATGTTATGTGTTATGAGGTAATGTGAATCTGAGTTTTTAAACCGTGAGAGACTCTCTCACTGCAGTTTTCTTTATTGTTCCATCTTCTAGATTATCAAAAATATTAAATGAACATGATAACTTTAAAAGACCTGATTTTGATTCGAATAATAATGATACACACTGAAAGCTGCCACTACCCCGCTAAGATTTCGTTTGCATGTTTCATTTACATACGATTAGAAGTAGAAGCTCTTTTACTTAAAACATTACAGAACTGACTAGCCCAGTTTCCCATTTTTTTCTGCGCAGATTCATTGATCTGAGCGAGCTAGGCAGAGTAAGTGAAGCCGCCGCCTATTTCCATCTGAAACCTGGGAAACAGATAATCACGGCCTTCAAACTGCCACATCAGCAGTTGAAGCAGAAAAAAGCCTTTGCTGACATTGCACATCTCTGTGGAGCAATGAGGCGCACGAGGGAGGCAATCAGAGAGACAAGAGTGAGAAGCCCATGACATCTCTTACATACTAGACTAGGTCAGGAACTTCCCTGCAGACTCAAAATCTCAACATCTGCTACTCAGGTGCATGCTTGGAATTCACCACATGTCGTTAAACGATTTCCCTCACAGGAAACATTATGTATCACGGTATGCATTTATTTATCTATCTTCAGGGGAACAACTACATATCAGTGCACATACATATAATCAGAAACACACAGTAATATATGAGTCAGTTTTTGCTGTTTTCCAATTTATCAGTAAGGCCTGCAAGAAAGTTACTGTAACTTTTATTAAATAACATAACAGTGTCTCATTTAGCTCATTTAAAAAGTCAAAATCACAGTTGCTAAAGCCTATAGTGACTTACCTAAAGTGTTTCTTATGTCGACCAGCATGTTGAGGATGCAAGATAGCCTCAAACGTGAGAACTTGGAATTAGATTTTTGTCATGATTGACAGAAGTAAAAAAAAAAAAATTAAAAATCTAAAAATGTTTCCACTTAATAACATGTCATTAGAATGATGAAATATTAGATTACAGCAACACAGTCACTAAATTCAAACAGGATTCTCTAGTTTGTTAGTTTTTTTCTTCTTCTTTTTAAACATCTGTAGTTGATGATTATTGTAATTTTTTGTGAGCCAGGCTGCTGGATAAATATGATTTGATGTAAACAGAGTTAACTGAGGATATGACAGTGTGGCACTGCAGTCATTCTTGCCTTGTTTTAGAAGTCTGGTGAGCAACAGGAATCTCTGTCTCTGTGAAACCAGATGGACTGTTGAGCAGAGGTTCAGTCTTTGCAGCAGCATGGTCACTTTAGAGCCTTTTATTTTAGAAAGAGACATTCAATGAATATAGACTTACAATAATAATAAAATTAGTAATAAAGATGCAAGCGTTCATCAAATAAATTTAACTGTACATTTGGTGATTATTATGAAATCCAGATAACATTATGTAACATGACCTCTTTCAAGTATTCAAATGTGCAGCCACAATTAAAGGGCTTTACTGGTCCCTGGAGAAAGAAAAATGAAAGAAATTTAAAATAAGAGTTTATTCTTACTTCAGCTCCCGAAGTCAAAATATACTTAAATAAATAAATATATATATATATGTAAAGTCCTATGTGTGCACCAGCTCAGTAAAAAGTCTTCTCCAGAGTGTTCTTATCTTCTTTCAGCAGCTAGCAGACTAACAGAGCAGAGGTGGGAGCTCTGCACGTCAGCAGCTCCTCCCATCACTGACAGCTGCTGATGAAACTGTCACCGCAGTTTACAACAACTGCAAACGTGGCGTGTTGTTAAAGTTACCCCAGAGTCTGGACATTAGTTCCTGCCGCACAGCCGGAAAATGTTTATTAATGTTTCTGTTAAGAAATGTAAAAGTCCTCTGCAAAGTGTCGGTGCTGAAGTGGCAGGATCTGACGTGGAGCCGGTCGGCGAAATGCGGAAAAATAGCGGAAGAGTTCATTTTTCTGCAACTCCAAAAAAAAAAAAAAAAAAAGTAAAAATTATAAATGCCACGATACTGAATTAAGCTTGATTTTTGATTCGTCAATCAATTAATTCTGCTTGAAATTCACATTAGGCTTTGGAGGAAAATGAGAGATTAAAACACAGTGAGGAAATAGGAAACACACACACGTGAAAAGAAAAGAAAAGAAAAGAAAAGAAAAGAAAAGAAAAGAAAAGAAAAGAAAAGAAAAGAAAAGAGAAATGAAGAAAAATGAAATGAAGAGATTTTATAAAACAGCAGCATTTTAGACGATAGCAGTTAATAATAATAATAATAATAATAATAATAATAATGCTAGTAATGTTTAATAATAGCAATAGTTAATAAAACAAAACATTGTGCAGTTATTGTAATATTGAAAATATTGTGTGAAAATGTGATTTTTGTGAAATTTAGCCCTAGTTAATTTACTATTAAGTTGTGTTCTATTTTTTGTTTGTTTGTACCTCATTGATACTGTGATTATGATGCAAATCATGCAATAACATGAATAATAATAATAATAATAATAATAATAATAATAATAATAATAATAATAATAATAATGATAATAATAATAATAATAATTTTGGGGGGACGTTTGACATTTTCTCTCATAGGCTAGTAGCCTATGTTTTTTTATATCAAAATTATTCTTTCCGACTATCTCAGCACGTCAACCCCTTTCAATATAGGCTATATATATTTTTTAAATCTGCTTTTACTGCAACGTAAAAATTGAACTATTACAATAATTTTAAAAATATTTAAATATAAATATTTGCCCTTACAATTTGAGTGGGTAAAAATACATTTTGATGTGGAATTCAATTTTTTTACTATCTAAAAAGAGTCATTAAAGGGTTAGTCTTTTAAAAGGTAAAACATACGGTGGATTGTGGAGGAAATACAGACTATTTAAAAAAATATAAATTTCCCAAGCAAATATGACCCGCACCGAATTCTGAAAAAGGAGATATGCTGGAGGGGAATATTTGACATGAAGGTAAATATGACAATAAAAGGATGTAATAGTGTTTGAAGCGGCATTTACGTCAGTTTTCCTGCTCAGGATCCCTGACTGGAAATCACAGTTTAGTCATACTTGAACTGACCGTCACATCTCTGCTGGATCGTTTTACAGGATATTTGGCGGCATGGCTACTATAAAGGTAACAGTTTCGCAGTTGTGTCTGGCTAATCACTTTTACACAAACAGCAAATGGCGAGCGTGTGTGTGTGTGGGAGTGTGTCAGAGGGGTTTCAGGCGCTATATTTATCTGATCCCCATGGGAAAGAGAAAGGACTTCTCTCTCTGCCTCAATTCACTCCCAGACACCGAAGAAGGTGCTGATGATGCAGAAGGCTTCTCCAGTGTCACCGTGGCATTTCCACGCACCAGATCCATTCTTATTATGGAGCCGTTATTGTTGAAGTTATCTGCTGATATCATCATTGCATGATACACTTTTACAGACAAATGTACTTTGCTTTCACATCAGCATAAATAAATAAATAGTAAATAAATAAATAAATAAATAAATAAATGGGGGGAAAAAAGAAATAATGTAGAGGCCAAACGCTCTGAAAGTGATTCTTCTGATAAGCTACATTTCACTAACACATTTCGGGGAACATTATTGCTCCTCTAATATAATAAAACATTTAAATTATTTTTAAAAGGGACATTCAAGCAACTCTCGAGGTCGGTTCAAGCGTTAAATAACGCCGAACAGGTTTGATTAAAGGTGAATGTGGTAATGGCGCGTCATCAAATACAGCTAAATTCGTGTTTCTTTTTAAATTTGACTTGCTCATCCTTCACAATCAAGTAAAAAATATAAAGAAAGAAATAATCATCCCCACACGGATGTTTTGCAGAGGGAGACTGCCCACGGTGTGAGTGCACAAACAAGTGGTGTCTCCGCGTGTGATGTTGCAGCGGTGATGCTGCAGCCTGACGACGCTTGACAACAACGACAGGTTCAGGCCACTAGGGGGCATCAATGACACCACGGACCCTACATCTGGGGCTCAAAAAGAAATGTTTCGGAAAATCCTAAATGGTGGAGAATTAACTTTTCAAAACACCACTTCAGCCCCGTTCCTTTACCTCCAATATTCCACATGGAATAAATATCATGAGAAAGTCTGTTTTTTTCTATATAAAAGTGATCTTATTGGACCAAAGCCTTAAAAGCAAGGAAGGTTGTGTTGAGACAGTGTAAAAAGCTGGATAGTTTATTAATTAGACTAATGCACATAGCCTACAGTAAGTTCTGTGTGAAAAGGGTAATGTGGGACAAGTATAAATATTTCATCCACATGCTACACACGGCAGCAGTTTCAACAATTCACTTCGGCTTTGTGTGCACAGAAGCCCATATCCAATCTGCTCTTTTAGGGTAAGATAAATGATTACAAAACCCTAATTAGATTCCAGTGTAATGTTTCAGCAGCACAAAAAATACTATCACGAAATAGCGGATTCCACATTAATTTTCAAAGAGAAACACACTGAATTCCTAAACTGAAAACATGTTACTGTCGCAGATGGTAGTATAATGTTGAGCAATACGTATTTTTAATTATCACCTATATGCTTTTAATTCATCCTTATGTGCTAGAGCAGAGTGAAACGCATTTTTTCGTTTTCTTTTCTCTTTCCTTCAATTTTATTGACACTAATTTAGTCTGCTGACTAACCCACTCGCCCGCGCCCGTTCAGGTTCGAGAATGACCCACGCAGCTGCACGTGCTTGAGCTCAGGTGGAATAAAGTATGGCTTCCCACGGCTCTACCAGTGTCTATAATAGTATATGTCTATAATATAACAGTCTGTGGAGCTATTTGTCAGTAGACAGAGATGAATCTAAATACACAGATCTGCAAAAACTGAGTTGATTAAAAATAAAGTTTCCGCAGGATTTTCAAGGATACTTTTTCTTTCCATTACATTATAGATTATAGTTCCATATTCGCGCAGAGATAGATCATGGAATGTAGAACATAGAACACGATCAAAACAATCAGCACGAGGACTAATGAGATTAGGAAGTCTATAAAACTATTTGTTTGTTTGTTTATCTATCCATTTATTTATTTCTTTTGCATATTAGTTTTGAAACGACAAGAATCCTGAAAGACTAAAGTTTCCATATGTGGACTAGACAATGGACAGACAAATATGTCAAACATTGTCTTTTTCTTCGTCTTCTTCTTTCTTATTGATCCTGTCTGTTCTCCACGAGGAACATTCATGTTGAACTGTGCTGTTGATCCCAGTTAGAGGTGTGAAGATTTTGACAAGAGCCCTCAAAATACACAAGTTGAAGGGAAACATTATCATGGTCTGATTTAAAAATAAATAAATGAACTAATATTAAAAAGAAACATCTGTTAGGGAAATATTATCCTATTATTTCTTTTTATTTATGCATTTATTTGTTTTGTATTGGTTCACATATCAGTGTGAATATATTTAGTAAAGATAACTGTTAATTATTATGTTAATTATTTAAGAAAGGAGAAAAAAAACCTTGAGATTTATTTCTCCCTGGTTAAATAATAGTTAATTGTACATTTGAAAGATTTCCTTGTTGTGCTTTAGCACCGTCAGTTTTGAAATATTTTAAGTGAAGCCAGTTCAAATAAAACAAGCACACAATCAAACAAAGAAGACCTTCTCCTGTATTAGTAATCTGTATTTAATCCCTGCAAATAGACTATGTTAGTTATAGTTGACTGTGGGCGTCTGTATGTTTAGTGTATGTGAAGATGTGTCAGGTTTTGGGTGGATGTTGTCTGGGAAAACATTGAAAAATCTCTTTCCCTGTACAGTTACTGTTTTGTCTATTATTGATAAGCAATAAAAAGACCTTTGAAAGAGAAAAAAAAAACAAAAACAAAGAAGACCAAACTTTTGCTATCCAACTCTTCTAACTCTACTGCCCATTTGAATGAATATACCATATCAGGGCAAATAACTATATCATTTTTTTAAAGCACTTTATTAAGTGTCCACAATAAAGAAGACTTTTAGGACAAAAAAAAATGGCCATTTAACATTAACACATATGCAGCTGCTTAATGTATCACACCTCATACATCTTCAAAGCTCTCAGTACTGGCATTTCCTGTCTTTGGTTTAAATGTGTCAATCAAATCTGAGTCAAAACTGGTATCTAACAGATGCTGCTGGAGGAAACTCATCTTACATTAAAGGGTAAACAAACAATTAAGTTATGGGTAATGGAATTAATTAATCCACCTGTAGTGAGGCCTGTACAGTGACTCCAGAGAAAACCTCAATATTTGTTCAGTTTTTAATGTAATACCTTTGTTATGTCCTTCTCTGAAAGTTTACATGCCAGCCTCCACTAAATGTTGCCCTAATCATTGTGTTGTTGGTCCAGTGCGGAAGGAAGAAGCTTCCTATTTTTAGGAGGGATCAGTCTGTTGTTTCTATTTCAAGGGAAATAAATGTTCAAAATGTTACCTTTGGTTTAGAAGAGGAGCGATGAACGTAACTGAATAAGACTGGGCCAGAATCATATTATGGTTTTACAGCAGACACCATCGCGAAAGAGAGTTGTTCGGGTTTTCAAAGTGTCAGAGATGAAATTCCTCTGAAATGCAGAAAACTGGATTCTCAAAACAATTAATTGATGATGCACTTGAGAAACAACAGGATACCTTTGTTAAAAGATCCACAAATTATATAGTATGACCTAGTATGAAAGTCATCACGGGGAAGAAAACAAACAAGGAAGGCCCGAGCCTCCATAGTAACTAGGTCATCTTCCACCGCAAGCTATAGCCTTCTCCTGAGCAGAGAATACAGACAGTAAATGTAGGTACAGCAGTTACTGAATATTTAAAAAGGCATAGAGATGAAGCAATAAATGACAGAGCAAAGCTGGCGTGGCCAGGCATTAATAACTAATGGGTAGCAGTGAGTTATCGGCCGTTGCCATTGTAATGAAAGTGTCATTGCAAATCAGCAGTTGTCCAAGGTTATTATTATTTATGCATAATTGATGGCAGCGTCACAAGGAGCGTGTCTCACCCAACAAATACCAACACCTTGGGAACAAAGATGATGGTGTCAACAGAAGAAAAGGTCACAGAGGAGAAAATGGCCCTGGGCTGAGATTTACATTGTGAGAGGAAGAAAGTGCCCATGTCGGTGTAGAGAGGGTCACAACTAGTTGGGCTACACATTAGACTGTCGGCCTTCCAGCTGATTATGTGTGGCGCGGATGTTTTTCCTCTGTACGTCATTGTAAGTTTCCAGGAAAGAAAACAGTTGACATAAGTGTTTGCAAAGCTTTCAGCTGCTGATTTGTTCGGATTCAGAATCAATTTAGAGGGTGAATGTATAGATTCCAGTGTTAGTGTTGCAAGGCTTGTGTTAGTGTTAAATTTCTATTAATTTAAATCTTCTGAGCATTTGAAGGTGCTGCATTAAGGTACAATTAATCTCTCACTAAATGTGCTTCTGTATCTGAGCAGCGTGACATAGAGAGGATAGTGAGGTGGACGTTGCCTCAGAGGACCTGCAGCTTGGACAGCATCCTTCTATTTGACACCACAGTCAGAGTCCAGCTCCCACAACATCACTGGCTTTTCATGTGATGTTGTGCTATTCAGTGTTACTGGTAACACTTTACAATAAGGTACACAAAATGTTGCTTAATTACCACTTAGTTATCAGGAAACAAATGAAGATTTCAGCACTGCTTAATTTCTGATTAGTTACCCTTTTGGTTTTAATGACTTTACTATTAAGTAAGCATTACTTTGTGGAATACCAGGTTCACACTGCACGATTTTTACAGTCATAAAATTAATTCAAGTCACATTGCAGGATGTGAAGTTCGTAGATAATTCATTTACAGCATGTTACACTGTGCAATTGAACATACGGTGAATGACAACAGAAGTAAATCTGAGTGTATTTCAGGCTCTACGGTTAAGTAATGGTTAGCGCATGGCTTGTTTTCTGATAATTAAGCAATAGTTCTGCAACATTTTGTGTAGCCTGTTGTAAAGTGTTATCCTGTGTTATCCTTTACACATAATGGTAAAGGACAGCGTTGGTCCCCACAGATCCATAGAACATCCTGAGTGTTGTCCAGCATATGTTAAATGACCATACCCCTTCAGGAAATAAAGATTGTTTTTGTACTTTTTATGGATAATTTTAAGTACTTATAATCCTCAACCGTGTCCACAGTGATCCCCTGTGAAGATGGAGGTCACAGCTGACTTTGTCCTTCTTAAATCCACTATCAGCACCGTGGTCTTTGTCACGTTGAGGAGTGTTTCTCCTCACACCACATGACGAAGTTACCCACTACTGTCCTGTATTCAGTCTCATCACCCTGTCAATAAATTCAACTATGTCAGAGTCATCTGAGAACTTCTGGAGGTGGCATGACTCTAAGCATCAGCTGGCGTTTGCAGTGTAGAAGGTGAAGAGAAAGGCAGACAGGACCACCCCCTGAGGCGCTGATGAACACCTCGTCTGACACAAAGCCTGAGAGCTGCACATACTGTGATCTGCCAGTCAAGTAATCAATAACCCACGACACATAGGTAGAGCCATGGATAAACCGGTACGGTATATGGCTAACAGGTTAATGGATAGTTACACTGTGACATCAAAAATTTGTAATTTGCAGACTTACTTCTTCCATGTGCATCAGTTTTATCCGTCTATAATTTGTTCAACACATGCTCACCCATCAAACTTGCACAAAACTCTTCAAATAGTGATGACACAATGTTTTTCTTGAGGTTTTATTAGTATGAGAAAATTTAAAAAGAGAAAACTTGACTGAGCTGAACTCAATGTGTGCAATTTGTAGTTACATATTTTTCGAGGAATTGCTTAACTATTATTGATATTTAATCAAAACATCCAGACTCATGACCAAATGATAACAGAGCAAACAAGAAACAGCAGTAAATAATTTACTTTTCATAATCATATAAGTGGCATAGTTATTAATTTGTCCTATTTTTTTCCCATGTCTACTTTATCAGTCATTTTTGCCAAACTTTAGTTTTTGTATTCTTAAAATACAAAAATAACACATCAAAAGGATTCTTCTTTAACATGTCTGAGATTTTTGGCGTCTTAATTTTAACACATTTTGTAAGAGCGCGTGAAAACACTGAAAAAAAAAACAGACCTCTGAAAAATATAGCTGATAAAGATGTAATTTCTTCTATCTCTCTTCAGCCAATGTAAGATTCAAGAGCATCTCGGAAATTAGGCGATTATATTTCCGCGGTATTACATGAGTTGGAAAAAAGACGCCGATGGTGAAACGACTTAACCTAGTCTATCACACAAGCATTAAAACTATTATACGCAAGCTTTATGGAAAATAAATGGTTTTCTTTAGTGTTGCTTTTCTTAAATTTTATTTTTCCTCTCTGTGTAACAAAATCGAGATTTCTGATCGCGCTCCCCGAAGGCGTCATCTCAAAGTGACCAATGAGCATGTGAAACGAAGCCTTGGTGAATGACGCATGCAGGAAATGAAAACAGATTTCCAAAGTATATCAAAGAACCAACTGTTTTTCTCTTAAAAGCTGATTTTCTCCTATCGGAGCTATGCAAACGTGGAGTCTCGTATCGATCTGCGTTTTGCTCGGTGTTCTTGTGAGATGGGGAGTTTCGTTTAACTCGTATTCAGGTAAAAAATGTTCGAAGCAGCAATAACATGCTGAAACATCTGCTGGTTCTGATTCAGAGCAGGTGAAATCTGTTTGGGAAGTTAGTTTGAACATGCTAAAGCAGCACTAAAAAAACAAACAAAATCTACCTTTTTAGCGTCCAGTCATTAGCTTGAGAAGGTGTCTTTTGTTGTGTGTTTGTTTATCTTGCTGTCATTCGTTGTTGTAGCAGCTGTCACACTGAGGGTGCGTGTGCTTTTCCTCCAGGAGCAGGGAAACCTCCCATGTTTGGTGACTATGAAGCTCAGAGGCACTGGCAAGAAGTGACCCAAAACCTCCCAGTCCCGGAATGGTCAGTCTGGCAAGATTCTGGTGAACAGTCACTGAACAGTGGCTGAAGTGATGATTCTAGTTGTGAACATTCTGTTCCTGGTATTGACAATTAAAGGATCTGTGAAACTATGACTGACATTATCCACCTCCATGTGAGACTTCCACTGTTTTATGATGTTATGGTCCTACTTGCCTCCCGAGCCTTCCATCATCTGACCATCCTGGTGCTTTCCTGCTCCTGCCGACTGTGGAATGCCTGCTCACATGAGTGACCTGCAGTCTAACCCGCCTACCATCACATATCTACACATTTTTATGTATCTTTTATACCAGATATTTGTATATTTTGTGCTGCTCAAGGTTTCTTCCCATGAGGGAGTTGTTTTCTTGCCACTGATAGGTGTTGCCATGTGTTCGAGGGTCATGCTCAGGGTTTCTTAAGCACCTAGAGATGACTTGTTGTATATAGGCACTATATAAATAAATTGAACTGAAATGAAATTTGAATTGAATTTTAAAATCAAAATGTCTTGTACTCTTCCAGGTACTTCAACACCACTGACAATGACTTGAACTACTGGGGTCTTGACTACCCCCCTCTCACCGCCTACCACAGCTGGCTATGTGGTCATATGTGAGTTATTTTGATTACCCAAGTAGAGTGATTGATGTGAGTGAAAGAATAATCTGTATGACATCAGTTAGGAACAACAGGAGATTCTACAACCCCAGTTCCAAACAAAAGTTGGGACCCTGCGTAAAAAGTAAATAAAAACAGAATGCAATGATTTGCAAATCTCAGAAAAATCATTTTATTCCCAGTAAGACATAAAGAACACATCAAATGTGAAACTGAGACATTTTACAGGAAGAGTCCAGGTACTGAACTGGCCTGCTGCAGTCCAGATCTTTGCTTTATAAAACTAAAAATCTGACAACCAAGGACTGTTGAGCAGCTGGAGTCCTGCATCAGACAAGAATGGATCACTGTTCTTCTTTTAAGGCTCCAATTACTGGTCTCCTCACTTTCCAGATGTTTACAGACAGCTGTTAGAAAAAAAGGATGCTACACAATGGAAAATCACCCTCTTCCAACTTTTTATTTTATTTTTTTTTAGATGTGCTGCTACCATCAAAGTCAAAATGAGCTAATATTTTCCATTAAATGTCAAAATGTCTACACGTGATATGTTCTTTATATTCTATGGGGAATAAGATATTGGTTTACGGCATTTGCAAATCATTCTGTTTTAGTTTTATGCATCATCCCATCTTTTTTGGACTTGAGGATGTATGTTGTTGGTATGGTGCAAATGAGAGACATTTTTTGTTTGCCCTTGGGCAGTTTTAATGGTTGCAATGGTTGAGAGTACAAGAAAGTAAAAATCTTATTATCTGCAGAGCCAAGATGATAAACCCTGAGTGGGTGGAGCTTCACAGATCCAGAGGTTATGAGAGTCCTTCACACAAGTTATTTATGAGAAGTACAGGTATAGTAACTATAAAGAAGAGTTTTTTTTCTTTTTCTGACTTTGCAAATTTCAAGATGATTCTACAACTTTTGGTAATTTTTTTTGTAGCTTTTATTGAATCCACAAATGTAAATCCTGATGTTATTTTCTTGGCTTCATGTTTCTCTTTTAGTCTTGGTGGCAGATATGCTGATATTCATTCCTGCAGTGGTTTTATACTGCTTCTATCTGACTGAAGGATCTTCTATGAAAAAGGTAAAAGTAATGCTGTTTGTCATCTAGCAGTTTCCGTCTAGAGATCCAGATCAGCATGTATTTCCTCAGCCTGGGGACCCGCCCTTATAAGACAGGTTACAGCGCTGCTTCTCAAAAATGGGAAATTATGGAGCAATTAATGCAATATAATGTGATCTCATGATTTTATTGCATTTCCCAGAAGTTATTACATGGATCTTCATACATTTACAGTACAATCGATTTAGAGGGATAATTTCTAGTACAGTGTTTTACATTATGAAATAGTGAAATGACATCACCAGATTAAAGAGACTAATCAGATACCAAGAAAAGGCTCAACTACAGTCAGTTCTCCCACCATGCACCGCACCGTCTAAAATATGACTTTAAGCTGAAGAAAATATGCAAATACTCATTAGGTGCTGAAACTTAAAGCAGGAGACGTGCATCACATGCAGTCTAGGATAGCGGTCTTGTTCCAGTCAAGTGTTACAGTTTTCCTGCACTGAATTTTGCTCATGCTGGGTCTTCAAATGTAGTAACAAGGACACAGTCCTGCCAATATAACTTATTTTGCGTGGACTAAATATTTGTGAGAAACAATATTATTGTCATTTAACACAACTTCATTGGTGTTCAAATGATATTAAAACATTGTAATGTGAGAGTAATGCAAATACATTCTTTCATTCCTGAGAATATTCAAACATTGGAATTAGAATATGATTAATTATTCAAATATCCTGAAAAAATAAAACATAAAATTCAATAACAAAACCAAACCTAATCAATTAGAATATTAAGACTCCATTAACAAGCTGTGCACCTACACAGATATTCAAGGTGGGTCACAAAACTATAAACTTATTTGTTAAGTGGGTCCCAAGCTGGAACTGTGATTGAAATGAGCATCTGTCTGCTATGGTGCAGCATTTTAACACAGTGTATCCAGATTCACAGACAGCAAAACATGCGTCAAGCAAAATCTTTTGTTCTTCTTTCAATTTGCGCACAAATCATAAAATGTTTTCGTTATTCTGACGTCATGAGGTGCTGAGGATAAATTATACAAAAGCTTCATCCATCCATCCATTATCTATACCCGCTAATTCCTGTTCAGGGTCACGGGGGTCTGCTGGAGCCCATCCCAGCTCACTTCGGGCGAAAGGCAGGGGTACACCCTGGACAGGTCGCCAGTCCATCGCAGTACAAAAGCTTCATTCTCAGAAAAGTTGTGATGTTTTCAAGTTTCAAACAAAAGCTTAAGTCAGTATTTTTTTGAACATTTATTTGATACATACAAGTACAAACAAAAGAATTTTCAGTGTCTTCACTTACCAACTTTACAGTATTTAGGGAATTTTAGGGCCGATATAATCTAGACTGTGATGCCAGCAACACACAAAGTTACCATTTTTCTTACTCATCCCTTCCTTCCACCTGCATCACTCTGCCCTCTCTCATCTTTGACATTCACAACCTGAAGGCGGTTTCTCCCAGAAGCTCAAAGAAATGTTGATTAGACCTCAGAACACACGTCTGCTGTCTTTCTGTCTGCTTTATGGGAGCTTGTGTCAGGAGGACTCGAGGGTTTTTCTTTGCAGAACTGATAACTTTGGTGGATGCTCCTTTTATGTTAACGATCCGTCTTCCAGAACGGTGTTGCATGTCTTTCTTTGCTTTTCCTCTCACTTTATTCAGTGTATTGCTGGCATCAACATCTAGCAAATAACTCATTTAAAAGTTATAATTAAGTAGAGTGAGTCAGTGAAGACACTGTCGATGAATTATGTAGTATTTTTGTATGTTAAGTAAAGGTTCAAACGGCAGATATAAGTTTCTATTAATTTGTTGAAAGAAAAACAAATTTATTGAAAATGTGCTTTGAGTATTCATAGTTTATATTAAAGGCCTACCAGAACACATAGTGGAACAGATTCATTGTTAATGCTGTATATTCTGTTTTTACATCTGCTCTTGTTATAAATTAAAATCACTGTTGTGAAATAATAATGTCTTCCCTATTTTCAGGTTTCTGCTCTGCTTTGCATACTTCTCTACCCTGGATTAATTCTCATTGACTATGGCCATTTCCAGTATCCTTTATGCAATTTCTATACTTGGATCTATTGAAGTACATTTATTTTTTAAATTCTAACCCATGGAGTTGTAGTGCAACTTAAATCCAAGAAGACTGCCTGATGGCTTACTGCCGTTATTGGCATTTGACGTGTTTATACTTTTCCACGGCTGCTGTAACGAAATAATATTGTTGTAGTTTCTGGAAAGCTGATACTTTGCAAGTGTATTCCTTGTATAATACTAAAAAACAAAACTTCAGCTGCAGGAGTCCGTGGAACGTGGATCATCCTTTAGAGGTTCAGTTGTTTTGTTTTGTTTGTACTGTTATTCTGCCGTGTGATGACAGAATAATAAAAACAGCTGCTAAAAAGGTGGAAAACATCTATGCTCTTTGGGCCAGTTTTTGCTAGAAGTTTTGAATTTAGACACTATTAAATACAAACGAAGAAAGTGGTTGCTGTTATCGCCCTTGACAGAATCAGGTACAATGGAGTAAGCCTGGGCTTTGCCCTGTGGGGGGTTCTGGCTCTGGGTCTGGGCTGGGATGCCATGGGCTCCACGGCCTTCTCACTGGCTCTCAACTACAAACAGATGGAGCTGTACCATGCACTGCCTTTCTTTTGTTACCTGCTAGGAAAGTGCGTCAAAGTGGGCCTGTTGGGGCGTGGGTGAGTATCAGCATCTTCCTCTTCAGTGTTGTCTCTCACTGTCTCTGTTTGTCTAATCAGAGCTTTACGTACATTACTTCTGGACATGACTTCTAGTTCTGTCTTTGAATAGTTACGCTAGTGAGGTTGCATAGCATGCATAAGCAAAAAGATCAAAACTGTAAGTACTTTGACTGCAAAAATACTACACGAGTCTGAACAATTTCAGATTCCAGGATTTCTATTACAGAGGTCTGGAAGAAAACCTTAGCCATTACCTGAAGCGCACAGGAAATTGGTTTAGATTGTGAGAATAATCAAGGGGGCAAGAAAGCACAGTCCTGAGCTGAAAACGATAAGAATGTTGGATGGTCTGAGAGTGTAACCCTGCTCCAAAATCAACACTTTCAAGCTCAACTAACGTTTTCAACTGACAAAAGAAACTTTGTGAGACAAGAGGACTCTCAGCTGTTGATGATGGAGATCATGCCATCATGCGCCGTGGCTGTTTTACTGCCAGTGGACTTTGTTCCTCAGAATTCTGTTCTTGAAACTTAGCTAAAGCTGGGTTTTCAATGAAAATTAGTTTTTTTGTAGAATAAAAAAAAGCATAAAGCAGCAAGCCTTGCATTGATTTTGACATAAACCAGATCCAGAACTTATGGACTGTCCTAAAAGGCAAAATTCATGCCAGGAAATTTGTCTTTTTTTTCCTATCAGGAAGCATCGGCAAAAATTCTGAAAGACACTTGTCTGGAGTGAGCCAAAGCTTCGGGTGAAGTGCAAATTCACCGGCACCGTTACAATTCAGGCTGCATGCTAACTTCTCACACAGCTATTTGGGTTGGACATGCATATTTTGTTACTTGTCTGTGTTTTCCCACAAAATCTGATAATTGTACAACTTTCCAGAAAATATAAAACGACAGAAAACACTATAAAACCAAGAACACAATAAAATTTCTAAAAATACAGTGACATTTGAGAAAGCACAAGGACACAGCAGTGTTTTAGAAAGCTGACATTCATGGCATTTCACTAGATTTAAGAAATCATAAAAGATGCTGTTTTATATATGTTTTATAATTTTCTTTCTTTTCTTTCTTTTTTTTAAATCTGATGAATGTTGCTGTGTCTCTTCTTGGGTACCAGATCAAGTTTCCAGTAAAAAAGCTTAAAGAATAAGAAGATTAGAAACTGATGTCTGTGACGACATGATTATTCAACAGTGCATTTGTCAGTTGTATTTTCTTGTCACCGTGCGCAAATGCGTCAGCTGCATGCCCCCTCTAGTAATGTCAGTGTGTAAGAGAGCAGTGTCCTCATGAGAGTCACAGAATGACTGAGGTAATCAGATTGGATGCTGTTACCAGTGTGTCCAGTGTCTGTTTATCTAGTAACAATGTACCAAGGGCATTGAGTAGCAAATGGAGGGCTGGATTAGGCCCCGGAGGGAGATATGTCCAGATGACACTCTCGCCATGCCCAAACTCCTCAGCTATGCCTGTGTGTGCAACTTAACCAGCAGCTTCCCAGTTACAGCTGGCAAGATACCATGACCTACACTGAAGACTTTCAGCTGATGCATAGCTTTCACTGCATTCCTCAGGATGAGGGTCAAATCCCAAATTTAGGACTTGTGGACAGTATGCGCTGATTGTTTGAGAAATCTCAGCAGGGACGTCCATATTCAAGATGCAGACTAAATTATCCCTCAACTATTTAGGCTGTAAATGCTTATCTTGTTATTATTTATGGACTTTGTTTCCCTCGCATGCTCAGACCTGTTACCTGTCTTCATGTAGGATTTTCCTGCTGATGAGGATTTCTGCAGCAGTGTTGGTGACTTTTGCCCTGTGCTGGTTGCCCTTTCTCTCCGACCCTAACCAGGCCTTCCAGGTGGTCCGGAGGATCTTTCCCGTGGCCAGAGGCCTGTTTGAGGTGCAGTTCAGATACCTAAGGCGAAAATCTGCCATAAAACCCAGAGACTTCAGAAAAGAGAGACATCAGTTCTATTGTCACACAAATAAATAGTTTCCACTCAATTACTTTAGATTTGTGATCAGCTGCTCTTGATTTTGGCCATTACTCATAATGTTTGAGCCTTTAAACTAACAATTTTTCAATTTTGGTGTATGTGTGTGTTGTGGGCAAGCCACAGGAAATGCCCCCCCCCCCCAAAATAAAAAATAAAAAAAGGCCCAAGAAGCTACAGGAACACTGCTTGTGTT
>JBAMYA010000019.1:9250987-9266495 GCA_037176975.1 Arrhamphus sclerolepis | reverse complement strand
AGCCTTTAAAATAACAATTTTTCAATTTTGGTGTGGGTGTGTGTTGGGGGCAAGCCACAGGAAACGCCCCCCCCCCCCCTTTTTTTTTTTTTTGAAGTATAAATGTAGAAACCGGTTGTAGCAGCAGAAGCTAACGGTGATCTCAACTGTGATCCAGTTTTAGAAAGCAAGGTTGTTTGATATTCTTGGCAAGACCCTGCATGTCTTCCAGTGCGTTTCAGTCAGAAGTCACAGTTTTCTAACAAACCACATTTTAGTTTAAAGCTCAAACTCTCATTTCATGGTTTTTAACAATTGTAGCACAAAGCTAAAAACCGAAGCTTTTCCATGATTAATTCCATGATTAACTCCTCGTCCTTTGAAACCCTCTTCCCTACTCTCAGCATACCCCATCCACCTCCCAGTGCTTTGCTTACTGGAAATGGATACCCCGCTGGATCAAAGAAAACAGAGGAATAAAATGGTGAAAGGTCAGGAGATCGGTATCACCCTATATCTGAGAGGTGTTGGGGGTTCGTGATGGACGATGCAGATAAATCTCACAAATTTATGACCTGCTCATTTTCAGCACTTCATAGCTTAGTCATATTGTAGCCGTATGGACTGATGAGTGGGGCCAGCGACTTAAAGCATATCAGAGCACATCTGACAACTGCTGCCTTCATCTTTGAAAAAAAAAAAAAAGCAGACACGTAAACCTATATTTGACTGTTTTGTATATTAAGTTTTGTTGTACTGTACTTATTCAGATATAGCATACTCAATGAAATATGATATTAAGAAAAAAAAGAAAGGGATATAATGAACAAGAAAATTTGATACACCGGAGTCGCAGTGTTGAAAGCTGTCATGAACGAGGCAGATGTAAAGTGACTGTTTCTGCTTGAATGTGCCACTGACAGTTTGGGCCCAGTTTTGCAGCTCTCACTTCTGAAACCCTGTAAGGCTGAACCTTCTTGTCCCAGTCCTCGAGGTGGCAACAACCACAAGGTGTCATAGATGTGAGAAGCATTGAAGATTCTACCAGGCTGCATGCTCAGAGGCAGTGTTTGTTCACCAAAACGATGCAACAAAAAAAAAAAAGTACGCAGGGTGTGAAAGACGCTGTGACGACAGCATGAGAGGCTTCCTGAGGGTAAGCTGTCCCCTGCTTAAATTACGCATGTAAGCAGATGCTTTGCACAAGGGGATGAGATGAGAGGGGCTGCTGACTGGTGGTCCTGGCAGCTTCTGGGAAGGAGCAGTTGTAAGTTTACCCACTGAGCTGTATTCTGCCGTCTCACGTTGCTGCATGCTCACAAAAATGGCACCAAATACTTCTCCTGTGAAATTCCATTCTTGCTTCTAGGTAGGCTTGCAAATGTAAGGCTGCACAGGCGGCATTCCCGTTGTGGTTATTTGGAGTGGAGAAGAGAGAGAGAGAGAGAGAGAGACGAATGGGCCAGAGATAACAACGCTGGGCGACTCGGTGCTGCTGACTAGGCTGCCATTAAGATCCACACAGCTGTGCAGTGAGCAGCTGTAGCACAGAGGAGAGAGAGTGGGCCAGAAATAGGTTTTCTAGATAGGGTCACACCTAAAACATCCACAGAGGAATCATAAAGCTGATCTAGACATGTGTGATGTGTGATATCATGGGCACACTGGTGGCTTGGTTCTTAATATAAGTGATGCGTGCACAACCGCTGAAGCACTTGACCTCCTCATCTGATCTGAGCTGCAGCTACCATTCAGTTGTTATTAAGGTTGTCGCACACAGTATCTCTTTTTTTCATCTACAATCCTTAAAAACACAGATTCACCCTGGTTTATGGAGATGAATGACTGCATTATATTCGCTACTAATTAGAATTTTAATGATTTTAGTCAAGCGGAAATAAGCTTTTGACTCAGATTCTCAAATCTGAGACTTTGCTGCTTTTCTTTGTTTTATATATAAATGTGTATATGAAACTCATGGAACTCATTTTCATATTATTAGAGAGACTTTAGTCTGAAATATTAATTTTGTTGAACAAATATGAGCCTTTAAAATCAGTCCAAAAGTGTTTTTTATTTTTTGTTTGTTTTTTACCTCGAAGATCGGGTCCGCCATATTAGCTGGTCTCCTACAGTGGCATCTAGTCAACAGGTGTAGGTAACTGCGGGGATGGTTGGAAGATGGAAGGTTTGGAAGGTGGGAGGCACAACATCACCATGGTAGCACCTGAGAAAGGAGAAGGTCAATTAATCGATGAGATGTTATTAAAATGGATTTTTGTAGTGTTCATGAATCCAGAGAGTTTGAATCATGGCATACAGCCTCCAGTCTGTTCCGACTGGTTCGGGATGCTCTGTACCAGTGGAAATAGTTGTGAACTGGTGGGGTAGCAGACCCATTATGGCTGCTTAGACAGCTACAGACCAGCCAGACCAGCGTTACACGTTGTTGAAGGTCATTGGACCAGTTCTCAGGGGTTGGTCAGCCTCTGTTTTGACTTTTGATCCTGTGCGCCCAAGTTTATAAGATATTTATTTATATTGAAGTATTTTGGTCACTTCATAATGTAATAAATGTATCATGAACGGTTACATATAAGTTTTTGTTAAATTATTAATTTTTTTCCCTTTTAGGGGGAAATGGTAACTTCCAGAAGTGGTGCTGATTTGCTTTCCTTTCAATAAGTGAAGTTGAGTTTGAAATTGTTTTGTTTTGTTTTTTGTTTCCCGTTTGTGTGTGTTCATGTGTGTATGTGTGTGTATGTGTGTGTACACAGGATAAGGTGGCCAACGCATGGTGCAGTCTGAACACCCTGATTAAGATCAGATCCATTCTGTCCAGCGACTCCCAGCTCTACCTCAGGTAATCCCTCTATTTGTTAAACAAGTTCTACTTTACTCTTCTCTATCTTTCATTGATTACTTCTAACCCACCCCGCCCCCCTTCCCCCGCTTCTTATTTTTAATTTCCCAGGAAAGCTTGTCTTGCCTTTGGGAATAAAGATTGTTATCTGAATAGTAGAAATAAGATAATCTCTTAAGGAAACGACTCATGAGGAACTTCCACATATTAAATCATTTTCATTTTTGAGAATATGCCAGCAAGATGTGGAATTGACTAGTATTTTAAGAAAAATATGCAGAGATGAAAAGAAATTAAATCAATCTGACAGCAAAACCTTCTTTAAAAAATGAATGTGGAAGATTGTTGAGATTCTTGTGTAGTATATGTTTTGTGTTGTGTTTTTATTTTTATTTTGTATTCTTCTTTTTAAACCAAAAAACAAAGTCTTGTGCAGTTACAGAAAAAATGTGATACAACACTTGTGTCATGGAGGAGTCTGCTTCAGTAACCCAGCTCACTAAATTTAGGAGTCCTATGTTTGCAGCACGGACACGTTTCTGCCAGACTGCTAAGTCCAGGGATCAAGTTGGACTTCTTTTACTGTAGTGCATTTCAAACAAACGAAAAACACTCTTGTGTTTTTGGCACATGGACTGGGCTGCTAAATGCTCTGGTGTGGGTGCTCTGTTTACATAAAATGAATCAGCTGTGAAAAGTGATCCTTGTCCTTCCGGACCGCAAAACCCTGCCCAACACATAGCTCACACACACACACACACACACATACAGAGAACACTTTCACCATCATACATGCAACACATCCATTTGTCATCCCTGCTTTAATATTTACTGTTTCTATCTCTTTATCTGTAACCATCTCCATCTATTCTTTAAGTTCATGACTGTGATTTGCAGGACAAACAGCACACACACAGCTAACTCCTGACCACTCTCCACTCTGCACATTTATATACATTCACACTCTTTTCTTTTCTGGTGACTCGCCCCCCAGTAGGTGACAACTGAGGGATTAAACTTCTGCCTGGGAACCCTAAGACAGGTCATCATGTGGACAGTTCCCACAGAGATCTTAAAAATCCTGGTTTTACAAACGTACTCATTTATTATGCTGCAAGACCGTCCGTTTATATGTGCTATGGCATTAGAAATATGCAAAGCTTGATTGCAGACAGCCTCCACTTCAGTGTCATTTGTATACCCGTTTGTGTATATGTAAGTTTCATGTTGTTCATTTTCTTCCCCCTGCAGTAACTTAATCTTTCACTTTCATTTGTGTCTCAGTCTCGCCTTCACTCTCCTGGCAGTACTACCGTCCTCTGTCAGAGTGTTGACGAAGCCCACCTTCTGGCAGTTTAAGCTGGCTTTGGTGAGTCTTTATGGCATTCAGCATATGTCAAAACAACAGCGTACTCACCCTCCTGTTATAGAAGGATGAAGCTTGTTTTGCAGTCAGTGACATAGTGACCCAAAGATACTGTGTTTAATTTGAATACATTTTACTTTGGAGGCTTTTGACTGAGAAAGTAAAACATTTGTAACCCAGAGATATTTGATGCTTCTCTTCAGATGCTTGTTTTGCCCATTCCTTTTTCCTTGTATTTCATATGTGAAAAGTACAGCTGCCTCACTAACTCTTCTTTTAGGTGAATTCATCTCTGGCCTTTTTCCTCTTCTCCTATCAAGTCCATGAGAAGTCCATCCTGCTGGCTGCGCTGTAAGTTCAGAGTCGATAAAACAATGTTGTGAAGCTCGTCTCTCTGCGTAACAAATGTTTTGTGTGTGAAATATTCATGAGCGTAGATTAATTTGCTTGCTTTTTTTATACTCACACAGGAGGCATTAAGTTTGTCCCCACCACGAATCTCAGGTTATGCCTCGCAAATTGTAAATGATTTGAATATGTGAGCACCGGCCTCCTGCTGTTCTCACTGAGCTGTAAAGTAACAATTCTATTTAAGCCCAGACCTGCTAACGGAGAGGTTCTTCACCCCCTGTCAACACAGCCGGCTCAGCACAGACACAGGCACTGCTCCCATTGTCATCATATGCGCTGTGGTATTTGTGAGTTGGGTCATATTTATCAGGGTAAATGCTGCGCTTGCACAGGTGCTCACAACGGCATGCATGTGTGCGGTTCATTATCGTTTTACTCCTCTGTGTATAAAGCTGCAGGAAGAGTATGAAGGCTGGGTCGCCTCGACAGCGAGGGATTTGGTTCCTAGATCTGGGCTCATCTATTAATCTAGATTAGAGTAGATAGTTGCTTTATTGACTATTGAGTCATATCTCCACCTGTCCCCTTAAATCAATCAGTAATGCATGTCTAGGGATTAGGAAAGAATGGTAGGCGGCAGCTTGTGGCGTTGTTAGCGCAGGATCAATTATTGGGCTGTAACAGGATCGACTGACTGTAATTATGGACTACAGGACCAATGCAAAGCGTCTCTGTTGGAGAAGAGCGTAGCATGGCAGAGATACATTCAACTTGGTTTAATTAACGACGGGCTCATACACAGATTAGCGAAAGTTTTACCCTTGAAATTGAGAAGTAAGTCAAGGTTTTCAGTCATTCATGACGGCTCATGTGGATGACCTATTGCTTTGATTTCAGGGCTTCAGTCAAGTCATCTGTTTCCATTTCGCCCTGTCTTATGCGTATTCCTGCACATGACACCTCCATCTCCAACATTCTTTTACCAACATATTCGCTGTCCCTCCTCTTTATTTGTCCAAACCATCTGAACGTAGCTTCCTCATTTGATCTTCAAGATATCTAACACTGGCTGTTCCTCTGATGTACTCATTCTTAATCCTATCCATCCTTGTCGGTCCCAGAGAAAATCTTCAACACTTCTGCCTCCAGTTCTGCTCCCTGTCTCGTGGTCAAAGCTTCTGTTTCCAAGTCATATAAAAAGCTAATCTCACTACCGAGTTGTAAACCTCTCCCTTAACTCTCACTGCTACTCTTCCATCACAGATAACTCTCTATCTTGGCTGCACTTTTTGTCCACCTGCTCCATAATCTCATCCACAAACGTAATAAGGCTTAATGTTGGTCACTTGAGAATGTGTTTATAAGAGAACGTTTCCAATGTTGTTGTCTTTGAACTCATCCAACTCTTCCAGGCCAGTCTGCCTTCTCCTGAATGACCTGCCGTTTATGGGCATTTGGTTCCTGCAGGTGTCTACGTTCAGGTAAGAAGAGTGCCAGATTTGAAAGGTGAATGAGTAAAAACTGGATTTAAATTTGTTTACGCCAGTGGCTTGTGTGTGTGTGTGTGTGTGTGTGTGTGTGTGTGTGTGTGTGTGTGTGTGAGAGGGCGCGAGAGAGAGAGAGACCTGTTTTCATGACAACAATTCTGCCATTGCCTTGCAGAAAACAAATGTTGTCAGTCCTAATTTAGATTTTGAAATGACATTAGTGATTATGCTTTTTAGACTTGCTTGAATTTTTCTCTATTAGTTTTTATCTTCTTTTTTTTATTCTTTTCTCAAATGGGCACAGACATACAGAGACATGACTCATAAAAACATAAGTGAAACTAGGCATTGAATATACAAACAAAGGAGGCCACTCATGTTGAAATCAGGAAAGAGCCTGAGAGGTTTTTTATCACTGCTGTCCTACCCGACCTGAAAACACCAGTCACATATGCCGGCTAATGCTGGAGGCAAATGTAATTAAAGTTAAGCAGGATATGGCTTTATAATTGAAATTACTTGTGACTCTTGAAAAGTTTGAAGTGACTTAAATAAAAAATCTAAAAAGTTAGACGTGTGGGATGTAGCACATGAAGCTAACGCATAAATCTAGAATCTGACTCTTCTTACTGTTAGAATAAAACAAAACTAAAACCATAAAAGAAATAAAATTAAAAAAAATCCTAACGACGTGCATTGAGCTGAGGCACCGTGAATGGATAAGACAAGTAGTGATGCAAATGCTGCATATAAGTTTCACCAGCTGTTGTTAAATTCTTCCGGCAGCACTAATTGTTGTGCGTGTGGTTTAGTATAAGGATATCTGGGGATTACACGGCATAGTCTTCATGCCTGCCGTCTAAGTGTGGTTCCTAGGGACAGGAGGTCATTCTGTAGCTGCTTCCCAGTACAGTCTGACTTGAACTGTCACATTATCTGCAGCGTCTACAGACTTTTCCATTTAAGAAAAAAAAAATACATCTTTTGTTAGCATAATTGGCTGAATGAATGCCCGGGCAATTGCAATTTTACGAGATAATGAAACCAGTCTGCTTAAACTGAGGAAGTATGTATTTCTACAATGTTAAATATTTATCCACTGAATGGAACGTTTTTGTTTGAATAGGTAGTTTGTTTGGGGGGGGGGGGGTTCCCATGAGTCAACTGTTGCTCTTGTTTACACCCCTTCGCCAAACTAAGATAAGCTCCGCATGAACGTCAGCGCCTCCTCAACGAACTGCTCGTACAAGCCTGCAAATGAAAAATGTAAAATTTGCTGTTACCACGTTGTCAAAGAAAAGGGACCCTGAAATAAATGATGCACTGTTTGGAATAAGTGAAAGTACGTGCATACTCTTAGGCAGTTGTGGTAAGTAACAGAATTCATTTCAACGCTTGCCCTGATCATGAAAAAGCGTGCAATAAATCCTAACGCACTGCATCAAACCTCACTGATGCTGCAAAAGCTGAAAAGGAAAATAAAATTGTAAGATATTTGTATGTTGTACTAAAACCTTAAGAAAAATACTTGTCTCATTGTCTCTGTCTCTGTGTGCAGCTTGCTGCCTCTGATCCTGAAAGATGGCCTGCTTGAGCCCTATGTTGTGACCTCACTGGCCTTCCTCATCCTCAGCATCTACCTTCTGTCTGCACTTGATCGCTGCTCAGAGGAAGACTTGAGACTGGACGCCTATAACAAGCTTTTCTCCTGCCTCTCAAAATCGAGCATGGCGTGTATAGTGAGGTGGAAGGTCAGTATCAGTTTGTGAGTCGGAGCTGTTCTCAGAGCCCGGGGACCCATAGACAGGTCTGCTCTCCACCCCTCTGCATTTCTACTGCAGGGACAAGAGCACTAAAAAGACACTTTACTTCCCAGAAGAGCTCTGGTGGGGTGGTAGTGGATACAGGCAGTTAGCCTGTTAGCTAGCCATTCCCATTGACTTTGCAAAAAAGGATTTTCTGGAAATTATCCCATTCACCGCCATTTCCCATTCAGGGGAACCAAATAAATCCCTTGTATCGAAGAGGAAAATAATTAGGATGGCTGGTCGGACTAACGGAGAGGAACATTTCTGATTAACTGGGTGACGCCAGTGTTTTGTTTCTTCCTTTCTGTCGTCATCATGTCACTGTCAGCTGTAGCAGTAGTCTTCACCAAATCTTTGCTTTTTTTTTTTTTTTTTTATTTCTTTCTCGCTTCAGCTGCTGTAACTCTGACTGAGTCAGCAGACTAATATCCTCCTTACTTTAGATGGAAAACACTGGAAACTACTTAGTACATTCCCATACTGGATACTTTGGTTGGATAATGCACCGCCACAATTGTAGTTTCACGGTATGCACACATCACATAAAATCAAAACTGGAAAACAGAATCGTAATACTACGCACAGACAGAACTGTTTCATGAGCAATTTAAAGATTAAAGTATGAATTCTATGAGTTTTGCTTCAAATAAGACACACTAAAGAGCTCTGAAACAGATGAAGTTCGTGTCTTGGAAAGGAGGAGGGGTGAGATTTCTGCGCTGCGACATGAGGGTGCTGATTGCAGGATCCCAGGTGCCCTGTTTTTTTCAAAGTAGCACTAGACCTAAATTGCGACTGTGTCAGAAGATATACCCAACTGTATAAATAAATATCATGTGCTGCTGTAAGCTGTGTAAGCTGTCCGAGTATGAACACTGCTGCCAGCCAAAAATTATTTATCACTTATTTAAGTTTCCACAGCGTCTGAAGTGGTTTCACCGCCAGGCCCTTAGCGACAGGGGCACCAGTAGGGTGTCAGAGATTAAGAGAAGGTGTCTTTTTATAGCACGTGTCATTAACACAGGTTTGCCTAGATATATTTATTTACACAAGCAGCATAAATAGCGAGCCCCGATGATGCCGATAAGGTTTCATGGGTTTTGGGCGGCGCGGTGGGTGTGGGTATAAGGTCTTTCCTACATCATACTTGCAGAGTTATCTTCGGGGTCATAAAGCACAAACAGACACATGAATGATCTCAGTCTCACCATCACATCTGTTATTAACTCTGTAACACGATAAAAAGAGGTTACGTGGGCCAAAAAATTTTAATTGGGGGTAATACGATATTGCAAGCCTGAATCTTTCCTTTATAGCACCTCTCAAATGACCATTTTGATGTCCATCAGTCAGTGATAAATTTACAGTGTGATTCGAGATCTTTTTTTAATTAAATCATTCATTGCTTGCAATTAAAATTAAGAGAAAAGCCAACAGTTTGTTCATAGCTTGGGGTACTCGGCCCTTTTATTGTTTCACTAAAAGTTCTAGATACAGAATATGAATTTAATCATAATTAAAGGAGCTTCGGCAAAGAGAGGTCCACATAAAGACCATCAACTGGTCCCTTCAAATATCGGAGTGAGTATAGTTTATATGTCATGCTGTACTGGGGAACTCGGGGAGCTTGAGGTAGAATAATGTGGTGAGACACAGCAGCATAAAAAATATTCTTAACTCAAGCAATCACTTATTGGCATTTTCTGTTCCAACTTAAACTTGAAAGTAGCTGCAGCAGACTGCACCTGCTAGCCGTGTGTTGTAGATGAAACATCTTGCTTTGTAGGTGGAACTTGACTTTAGATGCTTCATCTTCCATTTTGGTTCACTCAACAGTTCTACTTGAGCATTGGAGTCATGGCTGGTTTGAGCATCCTGAGTGTCGTTCTGGACCCCCCACCGCATCTGCCCGACTTGTTTCCCGTCTTGGTGTCGACAACGTCTTTCCTCCACTTTTTGGGGATGTTTATACATTTCAACATCATTCAGTTCAGTGGGCCACCCAGAAGAAAAAGCAAGAAGAAGGACAACTGAACTGTGTTTTACTGGAGTAAAGTCAGTGTTACACTGTGAGGTATGTTTGCTGCTTCCATGTCCAGAGGGCACTTCAGCTCTAAAAAGATTAATGAAGACGAGGCATTTACCATGTGATGCTTTGCATCAAAGACATGGAAAAAGCACTCATTAAAGATAAAGGTATCTTGTTTAAATTATCATTCTGATTCAGAGGAGTTGAGCTATTAAGAGTTTTCCAATATGGACCAACACATTTTTGAGATTTCAAGCTGAATATTTTCTGATTAAATATTGTTCTCAAACTGTGGAACATTAGTTCATAAGTAAAATAACACTGAGTATTTTTATAGTCTGTATACAACTTTGCATCCCTCTAAGTCTGTATGCAACTTACAGGAGGTGGACACAATAACACTTGCATTTCAGTTATTGTTGGAACCAAAATGGTCTTTTTAAAAAAATTACTGTCACTCTTAAAGCCATCGTTTGAGTTGGTGAAAGTAGTCCTTTTATTATTATTACATAACAGGGTTTGGATAAACAGTTGACGGACTGCACAGGCAGTGTTGACCAGTTTCTATTCATATGAACTTTTTGTTTGGAGATGCTTCCTGCTGTTGTTAATGTTTTTTGTTTGTTTGTTTATTGGCTTTTTTTTATTTTTTTTTATACATCATTAAACTTATTTTTGTACAAACTTCAGTTTTTGTAAAAATAAATCGTACTACTCTCAGTCCTAAAGTGAATATCTATTTTCATTGCAACATTATCCAATGATTTGATTCAAAGCAACTTCATATAAATTGTCTACATTAGCTAAAGTAGTCAGCTAAATCACATCCACAGCTCTGGCAGAGACAGATCCAATAATTGGACAGAAATTATATCTCTCCGAGCTTTTTACTCAACATCATTAAATATTCATTACGAGTCGTTGATGCTACTAGGGTCCTCCACAAAAGACCTGTATATTTAAAACAAAACCAGTGACGGGAGAGGCCTTAAAAAGATTTGATAGAAGGTGACATATCAGAACATAATGCTATAAACTTGAAATACCACAGAAAGAAGGTACAAGCAATTTCTTTCTCCAATCTCTCTGGGAGTTAATGACAGGCATAAAAAAAAATCCATTACAACTATAAATGTTATCAGGTCAGTGAGGGGTGCCTGAGCATCTGAGGCTGGAGCAGACGGCCAGTAATGTGCTGCAGGGACAAACTGTTACTGCAGGGAGACGTGAACACATGGGGCCACTCACATATCGTGAAAGGCTTTGGTTTGTCCTTCAATTACATTTCCTGTCACCAAATGTAATTTCCAAAACCTTTGACAAAATAAAGGTAAACAAAGCTGGATATTAAAGACTATGAATTTTGCTGTAAGTTGTAAACAGTGCCAAAAATAATAATAATAAAATAATAAAATTAGGTGATCAGAAATGATCTGAGGAACATGGTATGATGCAATCAAACTGCCAGTTTATGGGAAGAAAAGATGGGATTAGAAGTTGTGATAATTGATTGGATTGCATTGATCACTTAAAATGACTTGGTTTGTGCTTCCTAATTCCTAAAGCTTTATGTTTTTGTAATCTCAGTGTCAATATTTTTAGCCACTGGGTCATTCATTGGAAAACAAAATGTACATCCCCAGCTTTGCTCTTGTCTCAAATAAGCGTTATGTTTGGCAACTTCACTACGTCATCTATTTTCAAGTTCATACTGAAAGTCCACACTATCCAGGAGGCTCAATATCTTCTGACTTTTGGTCTCCTAGAATGCAGGTGACGTGCAGTAAATAAATATTGTATCCTCACAGCTAAAACTTGGCTCTCCTTTGGGATCCCCAAGTCACTTGCACCCATCATTGTGCTTATTGGAACAAGAACTCATATTTATATGTCAAGCCTCAACGATTGGTGTGGCAAAGAGATTTTTTTTTTTTTTGGGTCATGTGTGGGTGATAAGAAGGTATTCACAACACAGTCCATCTATCAGTCTCAAGGGGATGTATATCAAAACATTAGTTTTGTTTATGGGCGTGCTTGCCTTGTCCTTCATGTGGCCTCTAAGGGCGATAAAGTGAGAGTTACATGATCTACCTTCAGCAGAAATAGGAAATGTTGCTGTGAACACCAGCTGTTGCTTAGGTCGACTGGGGCAGGGAGAGGCCTCGGCCTTCCCAGGCGCTGCCAAATAAAGAGACTACTGTGCTGTGTAAGACAGTTTGCGTGCCCACACATTTACTTTTCACAAGGTGTTAGACTGCACAGGTGGGGAGGATTGCATAGTTTTAGTCATAAAGGGGATGAGGCTTGCCATCTGAAAGAACATTATTTGCACAGCGTTGCAGCATTGCGGTTAATGTAGAATCAACATTTGTCAGCTGCCAGAGCGAGGCTCCGGTGGAGAGACGAGGTGTAACACATCAGAGGATTCACTCCTGCCATTTCAGACACTTCTCCCACAAACGAATGACGTCTTCCATGACATCTCCGCCTCATAACTGACAGCACAGATTCCATGTGCATCTGCTGCCTGATCTCACTGGGATCATATGCACAAGAGGTGAAGAGCAATTCCATTAGCTGTCAACAGCCGAGATGCCTCACTAACAAAAACCTGGGGAATATGAGCGAGGAAAACATGATCGTAACCCTTCTGGCACCAAAGGATATTGCACGCATTACAGACTGTCAAGACTGAATGTTGGTGGAGAAAAGGCATATTTTACATAAACCAGGGGCATCTTTCACTTCCTAACCTGCTCTTGAATGCTGATTTTACTGCACTTACTTTGAATTTACTATATCGCTGTGGCTTGATTGCATTCTTCTGTTGTAACCTAACCATCTTTGCCTGCTAAATGTAATGTCATCTGTTAACAAAGCAGGACATACAATATACAGTAGTCACTCTTTAGTTTTCATGCAAAATCAGACTTGATTTAGATTACTGCACCTCGGCCTATGACTGTTTAGTCATAGCAGCGACCTCTTCTCCTAGAAACACATAAAAAGAGAAGAGATGACACTTTGTACCACAAATTAACAGATGGGGCCACTGAATTTCAAGTGCAAGTGTTTTTGAGGTTTCTGTCTTCGACACTCTCCATTTCCACAGGACTAACCAGTCATTTTCGGTTCCAAGGGACATATATATATATCTTGCTAAAACAGCTTTGGTAAGGAAAGTAAAATGAAATGCTTACTTTTCAATATTCTGGGCTGTCATAAAAATGTGTAGCTGTGGGAAAAGTACATGCATAATAAAATAATGCTTAAGAATTCCACCGTCCCCTGACGATTTTATCCTTCAATGATGTCTCAGTTTTATAATCTAAAGTTCAACTACATAAATTAAAATAAATAAATTGCTGCATTGCTATTTTAACAAATGTAGAAACACAGTTTTTGCACCCTAAGGCAAAAAAAAACAATAGCATTTAGTAAATCAGAGATCACATCTTAAAAGATTGCATTCTAGGCTATTCAAGGTGTCGATCGAAGGCCACTGGGTTCAGTTGCACCAAAACAGTCTAATATACAAGTATACCCTTTAATTGCTACGCTGTCTTCAATCAGAAGGCATAAAACTCCCTGTGGGTAGGTGGCATCTGTCCATGAGCCCCACCTACGATTGATGTACCAGAGTCTTGGAGCTGCCTGGGCCGGCAGCCCACGACCTGCGACACAGTCCCATCACTTTTATGACATCTTAAGGAATCCTTTTAATACACTCCATTACGGCTGACATACAAATCTTCCCCAATGTGGCGCCATCTATGGCCTGATCAATTTTTACACTGCTGAGCTGTACCCTTTATTCTCATTTTGTCATCTCAAAATTCATATTATATAGGATTTCCTTATGAGAAAAACTGCAATAAAAAATATGTTATCACGCCGAGGGTGTGCACAAGTCTGCCCCTGACTGTTGCTAAAAATCTTCTGAGAAGACTGAATTTGTTTCTGCAGTAAGCAGAACTGTTTAAATGTTATTTATTTTTACGTTCCTAAGAAAATATATTGTGAAGTGCAGCATTGATTTCGAACATAACCATGTCTCGATATGGGTTGGAAGGGCTGAATTTATGAATCCTTTGCACAACTCCTTTAATTGAATTTTCCAAATCTCTTACCACACACAAATAATCAATACCTACTGCTGAGAGAAACTTGCCTCAGAATTATTAGGGTCTTTCTTTTTCAATTTTGTAGTCATCAGCAAATACAGGCACTGCAGGTATTTCTAATGCCACGACTTCTCCCAGAAGATTTATGCTCGCCCCAAGCCTGATTGCTCACTGAAAGTGACTTCTTTAGAATGCTTACTGAAACTTTTGTTAACCTTAAAAGGACAGTCGTAAGCGCTTCTTAATGCTGCAGTTTCACTCTGGGAAGAAAAAAAAAGTAGTATTAACTCTTGCAGCATAAAGGTGGAAAAGGATATGACAAGGCAGGAAAAAAAGAGAAGGGGAGCAGGAATAAAAGTCCATGTTGATGTGCTCAGCCGCCTGGCTGAGATAGTTGTTTTCATCTAAATCATCTACTAGTGACAACAGTCACCTTATTCCCAAGGTTAAAGGATATTAGACATTAACAAGCCCTGAAAACTACATATGATTGGAAAGCAGTCAATTATAATAATAAATAATGATCTATAGCCACTTATGATGGGCATATAATCCCGTGTGTTTTTCCCAGGCCTTTCTGAGACATTCATTACATGGGCCTAAAGCTTAAATGCCATATCTGCAAATCTGAAGAAACACTTTACACTAGTGGAGAATCATGTTTCAAGATACCGTCAACATCATCTGTCTGGATTTCATGCTCCCAATAGATATAGGCCAGAGTTCTCCAGCCTGCTTTGAATAACAGTTTGTTTACTTAAAATGTGTGTGTCAGTGCACATAGAGGGCCAATTCTCTCCCACAGCTATCTGCCTTGGCATTGTGAGCTCTGTTGTTGTAAGGAGGTTTATGCAGAACTGATAAATTTCACGGCTCCACCATGTGACAAAAATGTGACATTCCTGGGGTGTGGATCCACAATGTATCATGTATATTTGAATCTTTTACTGGAACGAATTAAGATAATTTCTAACAACCTTATCGGAAAACAAGCTTGCATCCTGACAATACCCCCTATTCATTTTCCATAACTCCCCATTGTATGATAGAATCACAAGAATCGCTCTGCTGCAGGCATAATATGTGCCTAAAATAATCAAATTAATTCTTTCCCCAGGAAATCTGCTCATTGACTTGTTTGTGTAACCATAACAAAATGTTGTTTTTCACCAAAGGTTTGCAGAGCACACGGTTCAAACAAGCCTCCATTGATGTTAACGTTAAATGGCAAATAAGACACAGGGGGAAAAAAAGCAAATCAAATAGATAAGTGGTAGCACACGGGGATGTTTGTAAGTCAAACAGCCTTGTGACTACATTTGTTTTCCTTCTCATCCCCAATTCTACCCAACAGTTGGGATAGAAATGTTTCTTTCAGTCTTTTCAAAACATACAAGCTCCCAAAGAGAATAAGTAATAATATAAATATATATATCTATCTATATATATATATAGATAGATATATATATATAATAATAACTAAAAAAAAAATATAGCGATG
>JBAMYA010000019.1:9194760-9232926 GCA_037176975.1 Arrhamphus sclerolepis | reverse complement strand
TAATTGAAGATTTAAAACTGACCACAAGTCTGCTTGGTTTTCTTTAGACATGTAGGTGATATACAGCAGATAATGGTGGAGTAACTCACAGCTCTTGCTTCACAGTAAAATATATATATACACACCAAATATGACAAAGCACAGCAACTTGATTACAAACAACAGAACTTTGAGCCTTTAACACAGAGCATGTCAATTATTATGTGCACATTTAATGTTGAGATGAAGAATTGTGTCCAAGTCTGTGTCAGCAGTGTATGTGCATCTATTGCACAACATAATTTTAATTTGAGCATGTCAGGATTTGGGTTTGGCAATGAAATGCATTCCTTTGCATTGCACTCAAGTCTAACCTTTACTTGCCCTTGGACTTTCCAGCCGAGTATGATCTTGACCTCCTATTTATATCTCTCTGCCCATTATCTGCCCTTTGACTTTCACTGCTG
This sequence comes from Arrhamphus sclerolepis, assembly GCA_037176975.1. Lineage (NCBI taxonomy): Eukaryota > Metazoa > Chordata > Actinopteri > Beloniformes > Hemiramphidae > Arrhamphus > Arrhamphus sclerolepis. Next base: position 9,232,480 of record JBAMYA010000019.1, on the reverse strand, counting down.
AAACAGTAGAGCTGAGTAACTAAATGTCACATGGCATTTGAGATGCATTTAACATCCTGAGCCCATGTCTTTCCTTCTTTTCCCAACACACTAGAATCACTCAACTGTCTGATTTTGGGGTTCAGGCTTGTGAACCAGGTTAGAAGGATTAATTTGCAGCTGTAGCATGTTTTGGAGAAACAACCTCTGCACAGATAAGCATGCTTCGCTGTTGTGAGGACATGTCTGATGGTAAACTTTGCAATGATCAAACACGATGTGATGCAACACGCAAATAGTTGTGGCCAGAAGTGAACTATTTCCTAACATTCTCCTTGCAAAATTCACCCACTAAAACTGAATCAAACGCTTGTTCTGTCTGAACTCTGTTCAGTTTGAATTAAATGGAATTAATGATTTCATTTCATTTTGGTTCATTGCTTTCTTCTGGTGATTACAAACCTTGTAGTTACTGACCTCTCTGTGCAGAACTTGACCACCAATGTTGAAATCTTAGATTAATATAACTGCATTTATATATGAGTAGTGTTCTTCTGCATTTGCCTGTAATGCCTTATGGAAACACAAGGACTTTACAAGCTGAGAAAAATAATATCTTGTACCACAAGGACAAATGCTATGCTTGGGATCCTGCCCTCCAGCTATCTCTCTCTTTATTTTCTTTTTTTTTTTCTGAAGGTGGAGCAAAAAAAACACTTGGTATGACTTTTGTTGAAATCCCTTCAGACTTAAACATTGGGAGTTTTCCATTAATATACACTTAACCCTGCACTTTTAAAGTTGTCCACTTTAGGCCAATAAAATCTTACATTTATTATTGTTCTTCTTCGGCTTATTATTATTATTGTTATTATTATTATTATTGTGAATATTAATGCTTTTGATACATTTGAGTATTTTTGGCTTTTAATTTATTGCATTTTTTAGGCCTATTATTGATGATGCAAGCAAGGTTTTGCATTTATGAATGCTTTTAGTTTTTTTTTATTTTATTTTTTTTTTATGTATTTTTCCATTTTTAAAAACTATTGAAAACAACATGGACTAAAATACTTGCATTAGCACAAAAATGTCCACACTGAAAATTCATTCAAATCACTAGTTTTGGTTGATTTGATCCAATTGTTTTGGCATCTATGTTAAGGACTGATGCTGGTTTAAAAAGATATTTTGAAAAAAATGTTTTTTCATAATATGTTTACAGATTGTCTTTGTTCAGCGCGCATTTATGTGTGGTAAGGTCTGTAACGTGAGTATTTTATGAAGTTTGACAAAACGACAACAAAAAAACCTTTCAGATAAACTTTGCACTGATAATCAAACCATGAATAATCCAGTTTGCATTAAATATACTGGAAAATGTATCAATTATTGTGGTTTTTGACCACGCAATTGTGTTGCATCATGATTTTTTTTTTTTTAAAGAAAAGGAAGAATGGCATTTTAAGGGTTACAAAATTTGAAAATTCAAGTTTTGATATGTGTGATTAGGAATGATGATTGGTTTAAATATACATATGTGTGTGTGTGTGTGTATATATATATAGATATATATATGTATATATACATATATAATTGATTGTTGTTGTTGTTTTAAATACAACATATTAATAGCTTGCTTTTGTTGAACTGAAGGTGAGTCTAAGGGTTGGTAAAGAGTGGTGAAAGAAAAAAAGCCTGTATTTTTGAATACTCTACTTTTACCAGTAGCAGCAAAGAGACCAGATGATAAGTTGCAGGAAACTTGTTGCCGGTTGTGAGGAAACCCCTCGCGCTTCCTACTTGCCCTTTAAACATGAGAGGGCGGGTGCGTGAGGGGGGAGTTGTCCCGCGTGTACGTGCAGCAGCTCTGCCTCGCGCAGTCGCCTCCTTGTCGGACAGCACTGCGGATCGCACAGGGTGACCAAAAAGGAGCGCTCTTGGAGGGGTTCAAAATGGTGAAAATCACAGCGGTTAAGACGAAGCCGTACGCGGACCAGAAGCCCGGCACGAGCGGCCTGAGGAAGCGGGTGACCGTGTTCCAGCAGAACCAGCACTACGCCGAGAACTTCATCCAGAGCATTATTTCTGTCATCGAACCCGCGGAGCGCCAGGCGGCCACTCTGGTGGTGGGAGGAGATGGAAGATTTTTCATGAAAGACGCGATTCAGCTGATCGTTCAGATCGCTGCCGCTAACGGGGTCAGTTGGAAAGTGTGCTAAATGTCGCCCCGTGCAGCACGGGAGCTAACCGGGTTAAGTGGAGCTGCCTGTCAAGCTAGCCGAGTTTACTGCTCCGTATTTGCTGTTTTCTGATGAACTTTCTGACCTACCTACTGAGGTCAGCCACCAGGAGAGGTTGGACTGCCTTATTCAGCTCAGTGCGAAGAAAAACGGGTCTTAATTTCCACCAACAGACACATTAGCTAATGCTAAAGATTACTAAAGACACTCAAAAGGTTTTCCAAGGGTCCAAACTCGCTTCATTTTTTTAAGTTGATGTTTGGTGGTTAAATGCCATTAAAGACCTATTGGCTAACTAATACATATATTGTTATTGCTGGATCAATGACATCACTCCTGTCCTAACTTTTATACTGGTCTGATTTCCTTGCAGCCTGTGTTTATAGAAAACTACTTGACGAAACTCGTTCAGGTTTAAAGCAATCGTTGCTTTTTCTTGCCGTGTCAGGCTGTCTGCTGGTGGAGAGAGTACATGAAGGAGGCCAGTTGTGTATCAGCCGATTACCTTTGACATTTAAACACTGACACGACAGCTTTATCGCAATGTTGAGGGCTGACAGGGGTTTATTTGGCCCTCTCGACACTTGTCAGTTTCCGGTTTTACCTTAGACGTCTGTCGTTGCAAGGATGATGGAAAAACTGGGTTTAAAGGTTTTGCTTCTTTTTTTTCTTTTTTTTCTTTTTTAAAGATGCATTGTGGCTTAACATCGTGTTTCATAATAAGCTGTGGCAAGATACGCGATGCAGGCAGGGGGCGTGACTTCCAACCAGACACGGTGGCCTTCAGATGTCAGTGGCTTTTGACAGAAGAAAAATGCAGAAATAAATGACTAAGGTATACCGTACCTTTACTTTTAATTTAGATTTTAAATTATATGCGCATTCGACGCCATTGTCCCTTCAGAGACACTCGTATTTGCAAGCAGCTCGCGCTCTCACTGTTTGGCAGGACATACAGGCTGCTGTCTGGTGTAGTGCTGAAAAGAGCGCCCCCTTAAAAAGCATTCCCAACGCGGGAACGCGCATGTCGCGGGTGCTTTTTCCGGCACAACACCGCACTCGGTGACCTCTCTGTCAAGATATTCTATATTACAACCCAGAACCGTTGTAATATTGCCCATGTCGATTATTTAGATTATTTATATTCTTTAAAATATTAAATTAATGACCACATATAGTTAATACGGTCATCAATTGCCCCATCATCCACCCACCCACAGATGTATTTAAAAATCAAAAATATGTGGGCCTACTGTGTTATATGATAAATATCCCAGTTTAAATAGTTGTGCATATTTGCAGCGAAAACTTTAATGATCTATGAGTGCAAAACAATAAATCAACACTACAATGGGATAATTGTTCATCAATCGTAATTTGCCACTGCAAAGCAGAACTTGTACATGTAGGTTTTGTCAGTGATGCAAATGGGCCTAACTTGCTCAAATATGTCAGATTTAGGGGCTTTTCATTCAGTTATCAATCTATGTTAAGAAGTTAGTCGTGGGGGAAATTGTATCATTAACTAAGAGCTGAGACAGTAATTCTATTGTTTGCTTGTTTACCATGGCTGAGTTAGAGGTTTTTTTTTTATTCACAATTTAACTCCTATATAATGTGACTAGAAGGTTTTGTAAAAAGCAAAGTCTGTGTGGCTTTGCTTTTCAATTTCAGCCCACTTTTTAATTTAACGTTTGTAGTACATCTATGTTTCCCCCTCTAGGGTATGAAAAAGTGTATGAGCATGTACCTTAATGTGTGCAATTATTATTCTTTTCTCCCTGCAGATTAATCACCTTGTAATTGGTCAGAATGGCATCATGTCCACCCCAGCAGTCTCCTGTGTGATCCGCAAGATAAAGGCAGTGGGGGGCATCATTCTCACAGCCAGCCACAATCCAGGAGGCCCCAATGGAGATTTTGGAATCAAGTATAATATTTCAAGTGGAGGTGAGAGGAGTTTGCAGACCCAAGACTCGTATCACTGCAGTTCAAGCAATGAGGAGTAGTTCTTTTGAAGGCACTGTCATGGTTGTAGGCTGAAAACATCTGTCGGTGCATAATTACTCACTGCTGTTCTCTTGTTTTCCAGGACCTGCTCCTGAGGGCATCACAAACAAAATATTTGAGATTAGCAAAGCCCTGCAGGAGTATCACATTTGCCCAGAACTCAAAGTGGATCTGTCTAAGATCGGCAAGCAGACCTTTGAAGTAGAAACTTTCAAGCCCTTCATAGGTACAGCAGAATCCTGCTCTCACTGGAAATATATATGTATTAAACGATTCAATTTATAGCAGCAATGTTAAATTCAATATATAATTTCAGTTTTTCCTTTTTTTTCCCCTCTCAATCATCTTAGTGGAGATAGTTGACTCAGTTGAAGCCTACGCTGAGATGCTAAGGGGCATCTTTGACTTTCCTGCACTGAAGGATCTTCTCTCTGGAGCCAATCACATTAATGTGCGACTGGATGCCATGCATGGAGGTGTGGAACAACGTGGAATCAAGTCACCACATTATAAAGGAGTCATGTTACCTCCTCTAGCGCCATATAATGACCTTTTTATAATGGAACACTTTCTCCCTCTAGTGGTTGGTCCTTATGTCAAGAAGATTGTCTGCGAGGAGTTGGGCTCTCCTGCCAACTCGGCAGTCAACTGTGTCCCCCAGGAAGACTTTGGTGGCCACCACCCTGACCCCAATTTGACCTATGCTGCTGACCTGGTCAACACCATGAAAGGTGGAGAATATGACTTTGGAGCCGCCTTTGATGGTGATGGTGTAAGTGAAGATTTTCATGTTCAAGGAAATTATTTCACAGCTTTTAAATCTGACAGCATATGGGAATGGTGTTAGAGCAAAGCCCAGACTATGGTTTTAACTCTTTATTACTCTTAATTCATTTAACAAACTCTTATAATAAGTATCTTATATAAGTAATAAATATCTACTTCTCTAGATGCTGTTTTTTTTATTTTCATGGATGCTGATTGTGATCATTGGCACTGACTTCTCTGTTCTACAAACTAAACTTTGCGCTATCTTTAGGACCGCAACATGGTGCTGGGTAAACATGGCTTCTTTGTGAACCCCTCTGATTCTGTGGCAGTCATCGCTGCCAATATCACTAGCATCCCATACTTTAAGAAGACTGGTGTCAAAGGCCTGGCCCGCAGTATGCCCACCAGCGGAGCTCTGGACAAGTAAGAAATACGACAACTGCTCATTTTTAGTTTTAGTTATTTGGCAGATTGAAAAAGTGATGATTTCCAACCAGATGCAGATATTATGTTTTGCTTATTATGTGCTTCAGTGTGGCTAAAGCCCTGCAGATGCAGCTGTACGAGACTCCAACCGGCTGGAAGTTCTTTGGGAATCTGATGGATGCTGGTAAACTCTCGCTGTGTGGAGAGGAGAGCTTTGGCACTGGTAAGATCAAGTCTTTGACCTTGGGTCCCGCTCTAGTCAGGGAAAGAAATCTCCGTCTCTCATTTGCTCTTGTCTCTCCTGTGTAACCAACCAGGATCTGATCATATCCGTGAGAAGGATGGCTTGTGGGCGGTGCTTGCATGGTTATCAATCTTAGCTACCAGGAAACAGAGTGTGGAGGAGATCATGAAAGATCACTGGCAGAAATTTGGCAGGAACTTTTTCACCAGGTCAGAGGAGATGCCTTTTTTTAATGTCTTTATTTTATCTCTGTTTCTTTTTTTTTTAATGTCTTTATTTTATTTCTGTTTCTTTTTTTTTTATTTAATTTTTTTATTTTATCTCTGTTTCAATGGTGTTTAGGATGATACAACTTGTGTTTTGGCGCCATCAAGTGGCAAGTTAGAAGCTCAGCAGATAAAACAGATCCCAAAGTTTATCAGAATCATAAGTACTTTATTAATAATAAAACATTTATGTTGGTATCCTATTTGTAGCTTTTTGACACTTCTCTTTACTCTAGTCTTTTCTACAGAAAGTTAATTTAGGTATTTTATGAGTACAGATTAGCATGCATCTGATGCCAGGTGGAGCTAGATTTCGTATTTGCATCAACCCATTTCATATTTCATATCCAGGTACGACTATGAGGAGGTCGACTCAGATGCTGCTAATAAGATGATCAAGGATCTGGAGACTCAAATGTTTGACCCATCGTTTGTGGGAAAGAAATTCTCTTCAGGTGATAAGAGTTACCAGGTGGCTGTGTCTGACAACTTTGCCTACACAGACCCTGTAGATGGCAGTGTGTCCAAAAACCAGGTGAGGATTCTGCAAGAGACGGGTAGATATTTTCTCACTTAACCACATCATAGCATATCATGCCATCTTATTCAATACCCCTGTTTTTTTTCTTTTGGTCATTTATCAAACAACCTCTGTGTTCTGCTGTCCCTTTTACCCTCCCAGGGCCTTCGGATCATCTTCTCTGATGGTTCTAGGATAATTTTCCGTCTCAGCGGCACAGGCAGTGCAGGAGCTACCATCAGGCTCTACATAGACAGCTACGAGAAAGATCCGCAGAAGATTTACCAGGATCCACAGGTCAGGACAATGATGAGAGATAAGAAATAATCTTAGTTGGGACCAAGCAACTTTCTCTTCTTTTGTAGATATTTTGTAAGTGATTACATAGAAATAATAATCATGATTAATAATTTTATAAAAAGATAATGACTGTCACAACAGCATCTATACAGAGAAACCTGAGTCTTTGATGTGTAAGACCATCAGCTTGCACTAGGTGGAGCTCTCTGGAAAAAAGTTCTGGAGTTATTATTCATCATGGGGGAGATGATGGAGGTGCTTAGCTGAGTTGTGAGTTATGACAGTTTATCAGGGCCTCTTTGAAGAAAGTGTGAGTTAACACAGGGGGGAAATAAAGAGCATGTGTTCAAAGTAGACACTTCATAAAGTGGATCTGACTGGTGAGGACAGGAAGATGATGTAGCACAAGGAGAAGAAAAAAAAACGCGAACAAAAGTTCTATCCAAGTCTTTTATCATCCTAAGCGCTTAAGAAGTGTGAATGAAGCTATAACCAGAAACATGCTGATCCAGAACCATAACTGCCCTGCAGGGAGTGATTCACTTGGGTACTCTTGATTTACACATTCGAATCCAGAGAACAAAGGAAACCAATTTCTACTGTGTTCCCTCTGTTGTCACTTAAACTAGAAAAATACAGCTATTAATGTATACATTCTTGTGATTTTTGCAGGTGATGCTGGCACCTCTGGTAGACATCGCCCTCAAGATCTCTCAGCTCCAAGAGAAGACCGGGCGCACTGGGCCGACTGTGATCACATGAGTCCTCCACCACATTGCCTCCACTCATGATCAGCAACAGGATACCTCCGCTCTCGTGGGTGTTAACCTGCCCCCAAATGCTGTTTTAGCTTCAGTTATTGGCCGTTCTAGAAATAGTTGGATGAAAAAGGGAAATTCACAATGCAGATTTAACACAGGAAAATGCACAAGCAGCTCCTGATATTTGCTGAAAGTTATTCACTGCCAGCTTCTCCTCCTGAACTGCGCTGAGTTGTTTTTTGTCACCTTAGTAGCATATGCTCTCACTTGTGAAAGGAGGGTGCCTCATGTAATTTCTGGAAATCTGTCTTGTTATTGTCCAACTCAGTTGCAGATCTATATCATGTAGCGCAGGAACTGATTAGCTGAGTATAAATCATCATTTTGGGGCAACCTCACCCTTCAAACTTCACCTCACCCTGTGATGACCTGGTGCCTTTCCCTCTCTGTGCCCTTCCAAACCTCTGAGCTTGAACCACAGCTAGTCCTAAAAGAAACCAGCACAGCCACCATGAATAAAAGAGCCTTACGACAAAGCAACGTGTTCAAGTTTCTGTTTGCATTAGAGATGCTTCTCAGTTGATTGAGTTGGTTTTTGTTTTGTTTTGTTACAGACCAATATTTGTGGGTGCTAAAAGTTCCTGCCAAACCCCAGCTTGTGTTCTGACCAACAGTAACTGTTAAATATAAATATAACAGGATCTTTCTTTTTTGAAAAAGTAAAAGAAATGTGAAATAATGTTTTTCAGGACTGTTAATGATATGAAAAGATATAAGAAAGCAGTTTAAACACATGCCTTTGCTACCTCCTTCCTGAAGCTTTTTCCATGAGGCATAATCATGATGATGCTGATAAACTATTGTAGTTATGAAGTTTCGAGTCAGGGGATCACACTAAAGACATCCAGATTTTTCTTTCTTTCCGTTGGAATGTGGACTTTCAAAGCAGTGAAGACATGTATGAAGCAGCTTTGATTATTTGCGATTCAGGCAGCAGTGGATTCATGCCAACATTTTGCTCACAGAATTAAGATGTTTAGAGGAAGTTAATGTGCAGTAGTGGTGGGGAAAAAAAGGCACACCCACACAGAGCATAGGCTCCATTTTTGAGCACAGAATGGAAAATTGATGTCAATCATGGAAGGCCCATTATCCACCAATTCCTGACATGTATGGCAGTGTAATTGTGTTAAACTGTGATGACTAGGTCTGCCAGTTTGCACCAAAACACATGGCAAATAGTTTAAATGCCTGTTCTGGAACTAATTGGAAAATCAAGGTGGGTTTTGTTACAGATATCTGAAGAGTTGGGTGCATAATGACAGTATGTTACAGCCAACTATTACTGCAAATTTTCCATTTCCTGTCATTTTACTTGCACCAGCTCAGAGAGACATATTTCACACAGCAGTGTTGACTATTAAAAGTTAGATTTGACTGAAAGTGTCCAGTATTTATCTTCATTTGCATCATGATTGCAGATAAGACTTTTAAGGTCAATTGCTAGCCTTCAAGGGTTGAGTGTGTGGCATTTGGACTCTTAACTGCCCTAAACCATTCCTCTTTATTCCTTAAAGAGTCAGAACAGGGTGGATTTTATTTTTATTTTATTCTTTTCATGCTGCATTGTTAAGACCCTGCCGAGCTGCTTTTGCTCAAAATGGCTTACAGGACATATTTGGATTGGCCGTCATTACGTCAGGTAATCACAGAGAAGCTTAAATTAAATTGGCATGGTCCCAGCTACAGCATTTGAAGTCCAAAATGACTCTGGAGCTGGCGTAGAGCCGTGTGTTTTTAGAGCAGCCTCTTCAGTGCTCTGCTGCCAGAAGAAGGCAACGCAGGGGACAAAGACATCATTCATAAAGTCTTTCAAATAAGGTCGGTGGACATTTTGCTCTATGAATGTTGTCTGTGTGAACCTCTCTTCTGTTCATGCACGAGTGATAAAATCTGATGGGTGAAGCCCCATCAATCAATTTGATCCTGGTCTGTTTCATGCTTAATTAACAACTAAGTTCACATTCAATATAATCACCCTGGAGGATTGATAACTACACACAGATAGATATTTGTAACTGTAGTACTTATAATTGTAACTAACTCTTTGCAGTTGCAGCACTCATCTGTGTAGGTTTGAGGTTAAAACTGCAGTTTAATATACATACATGCAGTTTTCATTCCCGTTACTTCTTAATGAAAAACAAGACCCTTTCAGAGAAGTATCCAGACTCTGCATCTTTACCTTCACCCAACTTCACACCATGTTGCATTTCCAGTGCAACAGGAATGAGCAACGATTAACACCAAGCTGTACGGCAGAACTCAAAAGAGGTAGCCTATGCTCCTCAGAGCTGTCAGGAGGTGTTGAGTGGCTGACACCAGCCCCTAAAACCTCATGTTTGACTGAAAACGTCACAGATATTTCTTCGAGACTCAGAAATTGCTTTGATTTGTTAAAAAGTTGACCTTAATGTTACCTTAAATAAATTAATGATTGACTTACAGTTTCCCTACACAACTGGGCCCATTTCGACACAGAATTTAGATCATAATTTAAAAATAAATGTAGGCCATGCATCTTTCCTTTGACATTACAGGCATGAAAAGTATGTTTTGTTTGTGTTATTTTTTTTTGATGAATAGAAAGAGGTCCATCAAGCAACTTTAGAAAACAATAAGTCCGGCATCAAAAAAAGGAATGATTGAAAAGAAAAACATGCACTATTTCAGCCAGACCAGCACTGATCACATTCATTCAACAGCTTTTTAAAGAGAGCAGAAATCTGCCACTTCATTAAAGACGACGGTAAAAGTGCTTGAATAGCTGCAGCGAGAGAAAGACACAGACTACAGGTGAAGGAAGCCAAAGGTTATCTGAAGTCCAGAAATTAAGGGGTGTCAATAATTGTGTTCAAGACTGTGCACTCTAAGAAACTGTTGCCTGCCTGTAATTCATTCTGTCTGCTTAAAGTATGGTCATGAACCCATGCGTGTAAAGGTACACTGCAACCACTTTTGTGTTTTCACTTAAAAAGAAGCACTGCTTTCCCAACCACATCGGTTTCCTTGTGCTATTCATGAAAATTAATGATGTTCAGCCAAAAAAAAAAAAAAAGTGAGTAAGCGGGGAACTTACTGTAAACTAGTCTGACTTGTTAAAGCATGACATCATCTCTTACTTGATCCACAAGCAGTGAACAAGCTTTGACAGGGTGTGCGAGGTTAACAAAGTCTCAGACATTCCCGAAAAAAAAAAGGGCGGTTGGTTGGGGGCTGACATTAATAGATACAGAGGCACCACATGAATCATTGCCACTTTTACTGTCTGAGTTTTCCGGCTCTAGAGCCAGACTGTACAGGATGATGTGTGAGGCTGTAAAAACTGTTCAGTAACAGCATGAGATGAGTTGGAACATTTCTGACCACTCAGTTGTACAAAGCTGTGTGAAATAGAGGCTGGATTATTTTTTTCCAGGCTTTCCCTCTGATTCCTTTTTTGTCTGTATATCAAGAAAGAAACTAATTCTCTGTGAGACACCACACTTAAATGGTCCATTGTCCTGTGGAGTGTGTGTTTGATGGAGGCACTGCAGGACCGTATCTGGGATGGAGGCCTTTACCCTGGCACAGGAATGATTAAACTGGCTGCTTACACACTGTGAGCAGTCGCATTTGCCCTCCTGCAAATACAAACAAAGTAAGAAAAGTGCATCACATCTTGAAACCATATTTTATGTTGCATTTATGTTCAACTACAAGTCATTATCGTGTCCTACTGATTGAAACCTCACCTGACTGAGTCAGTTTAGAGAAGACAAGATCATTACGAAGTTGCCTTAGCGCAAATGCATTACCAAATCACCTGATTTTCTTTCTTTTTTTTTTAGAAACAATTTGAGGAAATTTGTTCAGTTTTGCATTGTAAAGTATTTTGATGTAAGACGTTCGACCTGGAAAAAGGTCCCTGCAATCAAGCATTTGATGTGATCTAATAGTGACTGCAGTACGTTTCAGACACAGTTGCACTCTCGTTTACAAAGATGGCTGCTGGACATGGAAGCATGTAATCGGATTCATCTCTGGAAGAGAACATACAGTGTTATTTGCCCCAAAAAAATGTTTAAAATGTTAAAGGTGGTGCATGTCATGAGGATGTGGAAGGTAAGGAAACAATGAAAAATGAAAATCACAACATGTAACGTGTATTTTTCATCCTTTCATTCGCTTCTGTTGACTGACGCTTAGTAGCAAGGAGCCTCCCTGTCCACACAACAGAAAGTCTCTTCAAACAGACCTGTTGAACCCTAATTTACTCCGCCATTGAACTTGAATGACTTTCACCATGCATGGTTGCAATTTTAATAATCTTGTCCTACTTCAGGCAGAATGACATTGATACACACGAAGGAAGAGAAGCAGACCTTTGTCAGAAATAATCTCTCAACTTCATCAGACGAATGGAGAAGCCATCAGCATGCAGATCCTCCTGCAGTCCCGTGAGGCTCCTTATTACAAAGAAAACCACCTAAACACATATTTGGTTAAACCCACCTGGTGCTCAAAGCCAGCTGAGGTTCTAAAAGGGTGATTCAGAGTTGAGCAGAGCTTACACGTGAACATCATTTCACAAGTTTCTTCAGACTGTAATCAGTCATGCCTACTTTCTTCTAGTTTGACAAGTTTAGATGTTCTAACTGGAGCACAAAAATATTTTGTTGTTTCAATTGAAATGTTATGTGAAATTGCGCACATGGATATTCTTGGTATGCCTTTTTTTTCTTTTCTTTTCTTTATTTTTGTTGTCCCCAGAAGCTCAGGACCATTAGAAGTGGGAACTCAAGAATTCTTGGAAAGTTGCAGAAATGCATTCTTACAAATGTCACTTTTCATAACATCAAAATCGTACATGAAGGAATCTTCGTGTTCGATGCGTAAGTGAGATCGAACTCTCCCTCAGCATTAGCTCGTGAACTGCAGTCTGTATTTACATTGTAAATGAACCACAGCACTGGTTTTGATCACAGCATTTGGCAGCTCTGGCAGTCTGGAGTTTGGTATCCCTCAACCATTATTATCGCCACTTGTTAAATATTTTCATCTCTCAAGTAATGGCACACGAGGGACACAGCTAAGATTTACAGGCTGTAGTAGGTCTGAAATATCTTCAGTGTAGGACATTAATGATCAAAAATATACAAATTCCCATCACATCATATGAAACACGTAGGTTTATGTCCAGACTCTGGTGAGTGAGGTGTGTCTGTCCTGAGATGATTGTATTGCAGCCATGAACCAGAGCAGGATATCAGAGCTAAAGTAACTTTCTATGGGGATTTATGGTAAATGTATCGAAACATATCAAGAATATATCAAACCTACTGTGAATAATTCAATTCAAATTCCCCAAAGGGAAGTTAACTGCCACAGTAGTTGTGATTACTAAGTCTTTTCAAAGATTGATTGTAGATGGTTATTGCTGTAGGAAGGAAGGATCTCTTGTATCAGTCTGGATCTGAAGAAGCTTCTGTTGCTGAGCCACTGTGTTGTGTATAGAATGTTCAGGGTTGTCCGTGATGTTTTCCATTTCATAAAGTATCCTTCTTTGCAGTCAGCTCCAGAGGCTCCAGGACAGATCCAGCCTTCTTTATCAGTTTATTCAGTTTCTGGAAGTATCTGGCTCTGATGCTGCTCCCCCCATGCTCCACACATGACTGCAGATAAAACTGAACTCTCCACAATGGAGTTACAGAAGATGTGCACCATCCTGTAAACACTGAAGGACCTAAAGTCTGCTCTGTCCCTTCATCTCAACAGCATCAGTGTTTCGTCACCAGTCCAGCCTGTTATCCACGTGAACACTGAGGTTTTTATACTCCTCCACTTCTTCTCCCATAACAGAAATACTTTTTGATGTAATCCTGGTTCTTCTGAAATCCACAATCATCTCCTTTGTTTTGTTCATATTTAGGATGAGATGATTGTTCCCACCCCATGCCACAAAGCTTTCCACCAGTTCTCAGTCTCTTGTCCATCACAGATACACCCCACAAAAGCAGAGTCATCTGAGTATTTCTGCAGATGACTTGTAGTGGAAGTCTGAGGTGTACACAGTGAAGTGGAATGGTGAGAGCGCAGTCCCCAGTGGTGCTCCTGTGCTGCTGACCAGGTGTTTGCAGAGGCATCCACCTGTGTCTTCTGGAGTTTCTTATGTAGTATAATAAGAAGACTGCAGTGGGTCCTGAATTTTTGAAAAAAAAAAGGTAGATTAGAGATTAGCTTGTGAAAGGTTTATTTGGTTTTGTTTGTTAAAAATACTATGACCTTATACAAACCCTGTCCAATTTTGCATCATTTGCACAGATTTTTAAAATCTGTCCATTGAGGAGGCCACAATAAAGTAAAAAAAAAAAAAGGTACAGCATGAATCCACACAGTAGCTAGTTGACCAGTAAATGATATACATAAATGATTTATGTTCTTATGTCTGAACAGTAATCCAGATGTGCAAAATGTAAACTATTTCAATTTAATGGGCTTCTGCCTTCTGCTACCCAGTAAAAAATTGGTTAGTTTGATTTAGCATGCCAGTTGAGGATAACTTTTTTATTGATAAATGATAGGATTTCCAAGAAATTTCAAGTAATTTCCATGATGTCACATTAATCCCATATTATTCCAGTTAATTCCTATGGAAATTGTCCAAACTGGAATATTTCCCTTTTGGAAATTTAATGGAAATTGTCCACTGATTGACACCCTAATCAGAGGTGAAGTCCTGACTCAAGCAAGAGAATTAGTTCACCTTCCTTTCAGCCTCATGATGAGAATCGCCTTTCCTTGGCTATTGTTCTTGCATCTGTTACTTTGCAGCAGTTAAATAAAAGACATATCTTGGAGAAGATGATGATCCCTTTAATGAGCCGAGCTAGGCCACAGTGTGGGAGAACCAGAGATACTAAAATTGCTACCATTCCTTTCCTGTCTCTGAGAAAGTTCTGTGTGTGTGCAGTCCTGCACACACACACATGCAGAAACAAAGCATTTGTCAAAATCCAGATGTGAGTTGAATAAAATGAAACAATGTGTGTTCAAAAAAAATGTTTCAGGGAAGTGAGATAGATTAACAATACTTTAAACAACTGCAACAAGTGTGTTAGCGTACATGAAAGACATGTAATCTATGCAATAAGCGTGCATGTCTGCAGGCATAATTGTCCAAAGCATAAGAGACCTTTGTCTTCTCTTTACCTCCTCTTCCCTCCATTCGTCTGTCTCTGTCTTTGGGCATGATATGCATGGATGCAAAGTAATTGATTCTCCGTGACTTAAACATTTGGATGCGTTTTAATGTGTTTGGTCATTCAACAGATATAAACAGATATACTAAACAGCACCAGATGAATCATTATCATATAATCCTGAGATCTGAACACATTCCCAGCAGTGGTTTCCATTTAGTCCAGTTTACTCTAATATGAAAATATGCTTATGAGCCAACATGTTAATTTTTCTAAAGGTTTTTGACACGTGCAGTTTTCCTGACCATTCTTTCAGTAACAGTCTTGTTTTATGAGGAAAACAGAGCGATGCTGTATATAGGAATACACAAAAATATTACAAGTACAATAAAGAGCATATCTAAGACCATGCTGAATTAATTATACAAACATTCAATCTTTGTTGGAACTTTCTTCCTTCTTGTCAGCGACGAACCTTGCAAATGATGTGTAGCAGGAATGGGTGTGTCGACTCATTTCAGATCATGATTTGGTCATTTGGAAAAATACACCATGGCTCTCTTTCAGTGTCAATGAGAACTTTCAATCCCATACAACACATTTCTAATAATGTTACCAGATTCATTTGAATAGCCTATTACACTAAATAAAGCTTGGGGAGTTGAGCAAAACCTAATGCCCCTTTCCTTAATGAAGTGGTTTGATTCTTTGACTAATTTTCATTTTATTTTTATTGTTTTGATTTTATTTTTACTTCCTTTTTGGGATGTAATGATGGCTCGGTTCCATTGAGTGTTCCAGGAAGTCATCACAGTGAAACCAGCCTACAGGACCAGACCTTAATTACACACACCTGTGGATTTAATGTCGCGGCAAAAATTAATAAACAATAAAATAAAAATAAGAAATCTACAGAGTAACTTAAAATAATCCCTAACTGAAGAGCAGTTCCCGTAGTGAACACACGGTGGCGTCACGCCTCTTATGAGAGCCATGAGGCTCCAGAGGGTGAAGTGTTGAGCAGAAGTTTGTGGAAGTGATTCCGCTCATTTGGAGAGAAAGAGACGGAGCGCGGAAAAGTGAGCAGGGACCGAGAGGGGAGGACAAGAAGCAGCCAGGAGGAACCGAGACTTCTTCCTTTAGAGACTCGTCCTGTCCTTCATCCAGAGACTTTCGGTGCGCTTTGACACAGCCTCGGAAATAGCGCACAATTCATCAGCGCACTGGGGTTTTTTTTGTCGAGTCCTTAATTTTCTTGGAAAGACTCGAGATAAAACATTGCCCACTGTGGATGTGAAAAGCGGGCAAGAGTTTAACACAGAGCCGGAGGGATGTATCCAACTCGGGCAGTGGCGAGCCAGCGTCTTTGGAGATGTCCAGTTTGCGCTCTCTGGATCGTCCTGCTCCTCCAAAGTGTCCTGGACCTGAGCGCGTCTGGTGAGTGTCGAGACATCTTCCTTCCCTTTGGCAATTATTCGCGTAGTTCCCCTGCCCTTCTGCTGCTTGCGGTTGATCCCCATTCAACTATGTGCCAGTCTTAGAAGAAAAAGGAAGAAGTCACGGTATAGATTCCCAGCGTGCCCTCAATGCGCTCTGCAGTGTTTGTGTTGACTGTCGCTCTGTACAGAAAGTACAACTCCTCCATCATCATGTTTGTATTCTTAAGAGGAGTCTGTTTGCTTTTCACTCCCGGGATCACCATATTAACATCCATTTTACACAGATCTGTTTATCATCACTCAGCTTCACTTCTCATGCAAATGACTTTTAGATTATCATCCTTTTGTTATTCTGAAGCCTGGGCACGGGGAAAGACTTGTCTCTGCTGATGGACAATAGGGGAGCTCTTAACTAGTCAGCTGGATAGCCATTGTGCGCCCCAACAATCCTCTAAAGATGCAGATTAATTTAAAGATAAGGCTTATTTATTAGGCAAACAGCCTCTATTACACACACTGGCCAGTAATGGTTGTCAATGCAGTAAGATGGAGTTGCATGAATGACCTGTGGAAAAATATTCCAGCATGTGGGGGTTTAAGACAATACTAGAATCAACTACATTAAAAAACATAAAATAAAACTTGAATTCATTCCACAAATTAGGCAGTTTGTTTGTGGACTGTTCTAGAGACATGTTGGCTATTTTTGTTTTCCTTGTTAAGTGCACAGACGTACTATTTCGCTTGTTTCCACCTGTAGTATTTCGATCTCAAGGTAAATAAAGCCTGATTTGTGCTCTGATATTTGTAACTGGTTGATTGAATTGTGCATAATTAATTTCAGTATGAATTAAGTAAGAACTGTTTCTGCTGTTGCTAGTGGAAGCCATTTGTCCTGGTGTTTTAAGGTCTAGTAAATATCAACTCATCTTCCAATGCAGATTGGCAGTGATAAATTTTCTCCGGAAGATTTTATTGGATTTGTTTGGATTACCTCTGTCCTCCCTAAATGCTTGTGGCAGTTATTTACAATGGCTGTGCTGCATTGGCTGTAGATCTTTTTGACATAACCTTCTCTCTTTCCTCCTTGTAAATTCAAGCCTCTCTTTCTTGCTCCGAGGCAGATGGGTGGTGCTAATCCAGGATGAATTACCTGCGACTTCTTAAACTTAGAATTCAACAGCAGACCACGGAGCAGAGGGACGTAAAACCCCCGCTTCTCCATCTACTTCCAATTTGGAAAATTATATGTGGAAATGAAGGCATCTTTATTGTGTTGGCCATACAGTTTAGAAGTAAAGTCCACTTTGAAAATTTAATTTTATTTAGTACTTGGAGTCAGCAAGCAAAAAGTGATTTACTTGAAATTTATAAACTAGAGCATGACAAGCTTCCCTCTGTCTCCCAGTGATGCCCTGGAGCTGGTGTGTGCAGTTCTTTTGATTCTGTTTCTGTACGTCCAAATAAATGTAGCTTCACGGTGCCATTAACTGTTGTCGACAAGAAAAAAAGACACCGATTTAGAAACTTTTTTTTTTTCTCCTTGTGTTGTTTCCACAAATGTAACCGCTTCTCCATCGCCTGTGGGGCACTTCCAGGATGACAACACTGGGAGGCTTGTCTCCTGTCTGGCTTTCTGTAACGGGAACAGTCAGAGGAGAACAACAGTACAACTGAACTGCGAGCAAATGTGAAGAGAAAAGCGCAGCGCCCTGTGATCAATGGCCAGCGGTAATACGGCTGTACAGTGGAAGCAACTGAGCAAACACGACACAGAAGAAAGTGAAGTCTTGCTGCTTTTATTTTACTGCTTTGCTGGTTCAGTCTGCAAGCTCCCAGTCAGAGGTCAGATGTCACAGGTCTGCCACTGGAGTTCAAACGCCAGCGTTTCCAGGAACAATCAGGGTTTCCCTGTCAGGCCAAGGCAATGTTGTTCATGTGGCATTTAAGCTGATAATAAAGACAGATCGTATCATTTATGTATTCTAGGGAACTCATACTCACTCTTAAAGAAAAGTTCCTTTATGATCAAATGATGAAAGTATGTAGGCAGGCCATGGGATACATTTAGATTGTGCTTGTGTTTGCTGTGAGTCCTGATAGGTTATACTCTTTTGCTAACCATAGTTGCTGGAAAAAAAATGGCACCAAAAAAAGCTTTGTTGTTGTAAATCTAAACAAGGGTGGAATTCTGTGGCAAAGATCACAAGATTTTATTCTCACAGGCATTGCTTCATTTCCCAACTGTCCGTCCTTGGTGGTCTTTTTCTTTTGGTGCATTTGCAATCTACCGAACAAACAAGAAGAGAATTTTACACATCCATCTTGGTCCTGCACGTGTCAGAAACATTCTTAATCAGTTAACCTGATGCTGGATTTCTTTTTTTCCCCCCTCTAGTATGGAAATCAGATTTCAGGTGAAATCTGAGAACCTTTTTAAACTGTCAAATTGCTGCAGTTTATTCTCAAAATGGTCTCAGTTATGCCTCTATCAGCAACTTTCCTTGACCTAAGTAACACTCTGTGAGCCATTCATAAAACTTAAGTAATGTTTTCCATTATGCCGTTTCTGCGTAAACTGTGTAAGTGCTTCTGATTGTGGGACATTCACCTCTGCACATAAAAGGTCCTCTGCACAGCAGCGATGATGCAAAATTTGTTTAGAATTGCATTTAGCTCTTTAATGACACTCAGGAAAGCAATAAATCAAGCTAGGGAGAAGTGTCTCAGTGCAGCTTTTTAATAGGAAACAGTGTTTACAAAGAAGGCACTTTACCGCTCTTGGAAGGACTTTTGATTTTATAGGTGAAATAGATTTCTGCCTATATTTTGTCTGATGCTTTCTGTGACCCAAATTTAACATTCAGCTGGTAACGAAAAGTAAAAGAGATGCCACGTTATTTGTGTAAATCACCCCCCTGGCGAGGAGATTTTACTTTGCGGGGCCTTTAATCTTTGCATCATCACTACCCGTTTCTCCTTTAGGTGTGGCTGTTTTCATATTAGTATTTTATTCAGACGCTCCAGGAAACGCTGGGGCTCATCATGGCCTGATTGCTGACAACCCTGCTGTGTTTTACATCAATTTCTGTTAATCCATATTTATTCTTTTTTTGTTGTTTTGTTTTGTGGCAGAGACAATTAGCAGAGATGCTAATTTCGCCCCACTTGTTGCGATAAATCTTCTGCTCAGACTCTTGTTTTCTATCCCTTATTTAAAATATTGATGCAAACTGCATAGTGTCCTGGCGATTACCAACCTCCCAGCTGTTATTAAGCGCACGTGTTTGCAAAGGCTCAGTGTGCCACGGGGCAAATTGTTCAAATAATATTGTGTGCTAATAATAACCAGTATGTAACCAGCAGGAAATTTGTTTTTAGTGATAGAAAAAGTCACAGATGACTGTTCTCAATACCTTTTATTTATAATTAGTTGTACAGTTTGATTTTGGTTCATCTTATTATAGTTGGTGTTCCCTAAAAAATATGACCTCACTGCGCTATAAGGTCAATTTATTGATTTCAGAAAGAGTTGAGTAACAGGTCTTGGCATGGTAACAATACATAGCTGGCTGAAGAATTTTTGAAGGAAAGCCAGATTTAAGTTCTGCCACTGGATGCCAACTGAGGGAAAAGCCTCTGTTATGAATGGTAAGAGGGGTGAATTTCCAGGCATAAGAATGCTGTTATTTCCACTAATCAACCTTTTTTTTTTGTGTGGTCAGAGTTCCTTGGAGAGGCAGCGTTTAATCAAAAGACTAAACGCAGTTGCTGCAGATACTTTTTTGGAGATGTTTGATTAAAAAAAAATAAAAATCTGCCACTGCACACTGTGGCCAAGCGTGAAAACTTTTTTTTTCCTGCAATTTACTGTCTGCTCAAGAGGCCAGCCCACTTCAGAGAGAAAGCAGAGTTCAAGGAAATGAAGTGCTGGATTAAGAAAAGGAACACAAAGCCACGGTTCAGGTTTTAGTGCTGCTGTTCTGGAGTCGGTGTGTTTCACTGTGGCACTTGAGAGTCTTCAACAGGCTGCAGAGAGATATTTATTTCTCTTCAGCTGTACATCAGAGTACATTTCTGGACTAAAACTCTAATTGCCCTTTCCATCAACTGAATCGTACTGTACACGTCCAACTTTAAATTGAATAGCTTTTTGTATTCTCTATTCAATACTTTCTGTGTTGTTGTCTTTCGACTGCTGCCTGCAAGACAAATTACTCGTGCCACATTAAAAATGTTCTCTGCTGTATTTTATGCACACAATACAAAGAGTCCTTTGCTGCCGTTGTAAGGCAAGCTGCGACTGTGAGAGCAAGCCGATGATAAAGTGACACTTTAATGAGTCTAATGGAATAAGCCACACATACTGCATATCAGTTTCCCATATGGACTTGGCACTGTTTAACGTGGAGGACCACCGGGGATAGCACCAGCTTGCAAAACTCTAAATTTCATTTCAACCCCTCTTCACAGGATTTTTTTTTTTCAATCAAATTAAGACTTTGCAAGCAACATCTACAGCTAACTTTAACCCAGCTTAATGTGCTGAGCCCAAGCTATGTTTCATTTAACAGGGGGCAGGATGAAACATGGCTTTTTAAGTTCCCCTATATATGTCAGAGTAAATCTTTTTAACTCCTGTTTGCTTAGCACTAAGGACCTCAGAAACTCCCGCCGCAAGCAGACGGGCAAATCAGCGCTCACCCACAATTAGGTCTTTGTACAACACCACACTCCCCCAAGGTATTAAATGCCCCAAACTTTAAACGCTTCTCTGCCAAACATATTAGTGTTTATCTTTTACAATAAAAAGTCTATTCAATTTAATCAGCTTTTTTTAAATGGAAGATATGCAGCACTTTAAATCAAAACTCGCCCTTTTCACAAAGAAGTTGTAATAAACTGATAGAGTGAAGTTTACTGCCAGAATGAGACAACGTTGAACAAGAAATGTCACGGTTTCACAGAACTGCCACCACATAAACTAAATAAAACAACTTCTTTCAACTAAACGTAATTTAAAAAAAATCTTCAAACAGCATATAGAATATTTGAAATATTCGTAAATGTACATGCAATATAAAATAATAATGACAAAAAAAATTTATTATTCTAAATAACAAGAAAAAGAAAATCACTATTTTGAACCTGCAGCCCAAAAATATTCCAAATATCTTCATTATTTTTCTTATATTTCAGTGTTGAGGCACGAGACTGAAGGAAAATTGAACATACATGTTTTTACTTTATGCACACACACACAGAGACACACAGAGAGCACACACAAAATTGTGCTTTCACTCTCTACGACACACACGCAGTCACCAGAGTCACCAGCTTAGCTGAGCTTTAGAGCTGAACCCGGTGTTAAACCCTCATGAGGAAGGAGAGTCAGATGTCCTCCTAAACCCTTTTTTAACAGTCGTCAGCGGCGTTTAGCTTGCAGCTGTGTCCTCAAAGAACTTCACATCAGCCACGAGATATTTGCTTAAAACTTACCTGTATCAGGTTTAAGCAAATATCTAGAGTAAATTCTTTGCTGCAGTGATAATATTTACCCTAAATCAGGCTCATGTCTGCATGTTAAAAAAAAAAAAACAGAAAAACACTTGTGCATCGCTTACTGTTAAACACAGATAGATCGTGTGCAGCTCTATATGCATGTTGTTTGTGCATTATCATGCTAAAGATTTTAGCAGCAAATGCAGACTGTTGGGATGCCCTCTCATGTCTTGTCAGTCTGTAACTTAAAGATATCGTGGGTCTGTTCAGATTTCAGGGGTTGCTGTAATCAGGAATCACAAAGCAGCACAGTGGGACTTCCTGCAACCTTTAGCTCTTTGGGTCCAGGTCCACCTGGGTCCAGGTCCACCTGTATGGCGAGGTGGTTAAGTCACTTTTACTGTACAGCAGCGTTCGGCCTCCCGCTTAGTCATTTGCTCATTTTTTCTTTTGTATTTACTTTCTTGAGTCAGCAGGGAACAAAACACACATGGGAAATGAGGCATAACCACGTGCAAAACACAGTTGATTATTTGAAAATGGTCCAAGGTTTATGCTATAACTTGTTCAGAACACAAACAAGAAAAGAAAAGACAACAAACATATGTAAAGTAAAGGATCTGTACAAGCGGGGAGCAGAGACTTTCTGTGTTGAAGGTGAATTAAAAAACAAAAGAGCTGGAATGAAAAAGTAGCTGACGTCACGTGATGCTTTGCTGTACCTCAAATATGGATTCCTCCCATGGCTCCACATAGATCTGGTTTGTGAGCTGTTCACTTGAAGATCTTGTCCCAACCACCGACCTTTTGCCGATTTGTCCCCGACACACCAGCGAGCTCTGCGAGAGGCAAACATGGCCCCAAACGGTCTAGTCTGAACGTGTCTCAAGCAAGACCTCATATCAAGTTCATTCCTACGACTTTAGAAGCGAAGGAAGAAATCCAATTATAGACTTGGCTTTTCTTTGCAAAATCAACGCTCGATTTGACGAAGTGTCGAAGCAGCACTGAAATATTTACCGCTTCTGCTTCTGGATGTAAATGACGTGAAAGTGGATGAAATCAAGGTGTGCTTTCAGTGGCAAGAACAATAGAAAATAGTCAATCCCCGACACCCCATCAGCACAGGCACTCCTTCTTATCTTGTTGTCAAACAAACACCAAGGTAAACATCGTCTCTCTGCTAGTTTTCTTGTTTGTCGTTTCTTTCACACCGTCTTGCCTGTATCTTTGTCTCACACACAGAAAGTCCACATCCCTCTCTGCCTCTGCAGTTCGTCTTGGCTGCACTCCACTTGGCCCTTCTCACCGTTCTGACTGACATGCTGCTCTGCTCTTTGTGTTTATTCAACAATGACTGAGAGCAGAGCGGCTCCTGCGCTCTACAGGGACACAAAGATAACGACTCACACAGGCTTCTGGCAGATGCTTGTCAGTATTAAGCATCTTTAAGCTGAGCAAAAAGACATCTTGCCCAACTCCCTAGCGTTAATGGAAGATTATGAGAGGGATTTTTGGTCGAATTTTGTCTTTTGCAACATTGTTGTGATTATATACTGGAGGCTTAGTGTGTTGTTTTTTGCAATTGTGCTGTGGTTATGCAACACAAGCACTGGCCCGTCAGCTCTTAAGCAACATTTGTATAAACATATGTCTCTGCTGTTATTGATAGAATATAATCACACGTATTTCCTTCGCAGTTGTGTTTTTCCAAAATTACGGTTGGCAGTCCCATCACTGGGATCCCGTTTCCCTTTTTAATGTCTTCACTTCATCCTGCTCTCACACAACAAAAATGTAACACCATAATGTGGAAAATCGCTCCTCTTGTGAACGGGGATTGTTAAACCAGAGATGTCTGGCTTCCAAATTAAATTTTACAGGGCATCTAATGATTTGCGATCAGAGTGAATTAACTCTGTTCTTGTCTGTGTTTCTGATTTACTTGTCAAGATTGAGCATTATTTTTGTTGTTTCCTGTCTAGTTTAGCCCTTAGTTTAGGTTTTTTTTTCCATGTTGGTCACACATAGTGTGTTTGGCTATTTTTTTTTCTTCATTGTTTTATAATTGCAGTTAGTTGCTACAGTGACTGTTTAATCGTTTTGCAGCTGAAGTTGAGGAATTTTTCTTTTTGAAGATCAGTTTCTCCAAATAGGTTTTAACTGAAAGCTGGCAGATTAACGAGGCCGCCTGCCCACTGAACTGATGTAGGGATCTGCTAAAATAATAATGTTGAGGCTTTTTTTTCTTCTTCAATTGTTTTAAAGGGCGAGTCAAAGACATCTCATTAGCCTTAAAAAACAAAAAAACAACAAAAAAAAACCAACCAGAAACTGGGTTATTTGCTTTTTCATTGTATGCAATTTAAAAATGACCTCTTCATTGCTTTAATTCTTTGTTTCAGACTTTTCCATTTTACTGCTTTATTTTATTTGTCTCTGCGTGTTTGGAAATGATGAAATAATTCAAAAAATCTTAACTTGTGTTAAACTCTTGTGTGAAAAATAAAATACTTTTTACTTGACTTGTGAATAAGCTCTGTTGTAGTACATATTAGTATTAGTATAGTATTGTCCTCATTAATAATCACCTAACAAACGTCTGCTTCTGGAGAAACATTATGTACTGCAAAACTTATATTGCGTATAGTTTGTGGCTGGTTTGTTATGTGCGCTTTGTACCTAATAGTCTCTAGAGACCAAAAATATGCCAAAGGAAATTGTATTAGATGGTCGCAAGTGGGTTATAATTATTTTGATAAATCATGTTATGGATTCATTTCCAGCTTCTTGAAATGAAACCGTGTTCCCTCTGAATTTCTTCTGAACAAGCATCTTGTTTTCTGACAGCATCAACAAAAATAGATCTCAGTGTTATAATATCAGCTAAATTGTAGAGCAACATGAACACAGATGCGGGTAGAAGCATCCTTTGTGGTGCTCTCATACAAGCTCGCAGAAATAGAGAGTTATGATATATTTTTTTAAACATATCAGTAGAGTAGTGGGCAGAGAACAGCCACTTTTATTGCATTTGTGTCCATGCAAACACCCCACTCACACCAATAGCTGGTTACTACCCGACCACTTGAGCTACTGGTGCAGTCTTGTTTTCTAAAGGATGTTACATGTTCATCTAAGACTCAGGAGCACTGCATACTACTGAAATGCTACTGACATGGTTTGCCAGAATAACTGCTGCGAGCAAGGCCTGTTGGAATAATAATATGACTTTTGGATGAAAACTTTATTTTTCCTATGTAGGGCAGATTATCATCATGATTTGGCACATAACTGGGCTGGGGGGGTCAGTCTGGTGACTCTCCAGCTGAGGTCTGTTTGACCCTCCTCCCCCTGTGATGGACTGGCAGCTTGGACCACTTTCCTTGAGAAAATGAGAATGTTTTTGGGCCTCACTCACAAATCCATCATAGTTTGACAGCATCACCATGAGTCAAGTCA
Organism: Arrhamphus sclerolepis; assembly: GCA_037176975.1. Classification (NCBI taxonomy): domain Eukaryota; kingdom Metazoa; phylum Chordata; class Actinopteri; order Beloniformes; family Hemiramphidae; genus Arrhamphus; species Arrhamphus sclerolepis. The sequence goes on along the minus strand of JBAMYA010000019.1, from coordinate 9,207,316 downwards.
TTTCGAGTTATCTCAAGTTAATGTTGCATTTGTAGTCTCACCATCCAGATTATTGGCCTGTTTTAGATCGAAACATGAGGGTGAAAAGGATAAAAAGGTGCACCTAGTCATTTGTTCTTCCTGGCTCTCCAGATGGATAAACCACAGGTTTGCAGAATCTTGAAGCTTCTGCGTGATGCCAAACGTGGTGAAATATGCAGGAATGATAATGGAAGGCTTTGGAACTGTCACAGAGCTCGAGTATTTCTTTGTGTTGCCGTGGCAAACTGTAAACTACCTTTCACAACATTTGTTTCCCTCTCATTGACCTTTCTCATGAACGGAGAACTTGATACTTGATTTAACGGGTCAGACGCAGTACAGCCTTCTCAACCAGGAATTGGTGCATTTATCCTGTGGGACGTTGAATCTTACCCTTTGCTAAGTCTTCCCTAATTTGGGTTGGATTTAAAAAAAAAAAAAAGAAAGAAAAGAAAAGAAAAAAAAGAAGTGTTGAGGAGAAAATTGAGTTTACCCATTAAATCGGTCCTCCTGTTTTTCATATTTCCACTTTGTATGGTTATTTCATTTCTCAGATGCTTATCAAAGCTGACACTGACTTGGAGCCCGAACTAGCTTAAAATTTACGTACTGGTATGACTGCGTCTTGCACGCCAACAGTCCTCTCACACCTAGCTCTCATTTTCCCGTCTCTCTATATACCTGTCTCTGTCTTTACCCCGGCCTCCCTCCTCCTCTCAGAGAGCATTGATTTCAGCAGGGCAGGAAATGAAACTACATTACCCCTGCGATTCCCAGCAGGAGAGGGGGACCCAGGGAGAGCAGGAGGAAGAAGTTCATCGAGTATAAGAAGTCTAATAGTAGGGTTTTTTTTTTCTGTCTTTCTTTTAAGACAGGGATAAAAAGATTGATGGTCAGAAGAGGTGAGCGAGGCCTGGAATGGAGCTGGCACAGTTCAGAGAAAGCTGAGAAGGCTACGAATGTTATTGAGATGAGAAAATATTTTCACAGAGGCATTTGACTGACAGCAGGCTTAAATTAACCCTCAGCCATTTGTATCAGTCGAAAAGCCGAAAGAATTGACTTACGAAGGAAAAAAAGCACGATGGAGACCCTCTAAGTGAAATAAACAACCACAGAGTAACAGCGTGGAAGAGGACACTTACTTATTAAAGACTTGTGGTCTCGCTATCTTTTGCAGTTCCTTACCTTCATCTCTCAACCAGAAGCCATTGATCTTCTCCTCAGAGGAGCCTTTATAAGAGGCTTAGACCCGCGTGATTCCACTGCATGTTTGTTTAACCTCTGCGTGGCTGCCTCTGCAGTGCTCAGCTCTGCCCTCAGGAGCTCATTACCTCCTATCTTTCCATCTCTGACCACTTCATCCAGCCCTTGAAGCAGATTGGACAGTCGGGAACGGGCCCGTACTAAAACATGTTGTGATCTATAATCATGTCTGTAAAATGGCAACATATACCATACTCGATTAAAGTTGGAATCACTGAGCGATGCATATCAACGTTATTTCCCAACAGTAGAAAGTGGATCTCCAGCATTTCACTGTCCCACGCTAATCTTAAGTGGAACATAAAACCTGTCATCTCATTACAACCATAATTGGAGCAAAAGAGAGATGGCTCGGATTCAATATCTTTCCAGACATTCAGCCACAACCTCGGCGCAGTTAAGCAAAGTATTTATTGAGCTTTTCATTGAGACGTACAACTGTTTATACTGTTTCGTGCAATGCGCGATGAAGTTTTGCACCAAAGCTACAGCCTTTCTATGTAGATGCACTCTGCTGAAAAAAAGAAAGAAAATATGCATGCTGGGAGCAAATTTGCTTATTATTCCTGACATGCTCAGTTGGCAAGGCGGATTCAAAATGGGACGACAGATTGTTACGGGTGTGATTCACGACTGTTTAAATGGGAATTCCAAACACTGGTGGGGTCACGCTGAAGCTCCCACTGCTGGTAGCGTTGCACTTTGGACTACTGTCATCTCACGGCGAGGACATGTAGTAGAGTTTGCATAAAGTAACTTTGATTTTTTTTCCTCTTATTTTGACCCTGTTATTCTTGGTTTTGAACTCTTCCTGTCTGCAGCTCAGAAACCTCTAATGCGCAGAGGTTATTAAGAGAAGCGTTCGTATCCAAGTTATTTCACTTATACTGGAATACGTTTGATTCCAGTCCAGCGTTGTTGTTGTTTCTGAGGTCGAACATCAGTTACACATTGTGCTGCCCTCTCTTTGCACCCTTTTTAGTTAATTTACTCTTCAATATAAATCTGATTTAACAGCAGCCAGCTGGCCAGCTCAAGTTCCTCATGATGGCCTGGAGCGGGAGCTGTCATTGTCCTTTGTCCTGATATTTGTTTTTTTTTTGTGTGTATGCAAGTGAACAGATATGCCTCTCTAAACATTTTAGCATGCTAAAATTAACACACCTCCAAGCAGCAAACCTCTGTTTATTATCGCTTAATTTAACTGCTACAGGCTGTTGAACTCTTCAGTCGACTTGGTCTCATGCAAACATCGTTCTCTTGATGGTCAAATGACTGCTGTGTGATCGAGCTGCCACGTCGAGACTAAAGTTCGTGAAAGCTCCATTTTGGAGCTTCTGTGGAAGATGGCAACATCTAGGGAGTGTTATAATCAAGATTTATGATTGCATACACAGTGATTGCAATGGCTGTGCAAGCAGCTGGATGCTCAGACTAAGTAGACGGCAGTATTAAACCGACGTAAAGCATCCAGGCGATTTTTCATGCGCCGCCATCATAGGACAGACTGGAACTTCATATTTGCCATATTTGTCTTGTCATTGATCAATTTACAGTGTTGCCACACAGTAGAGGTCGGTATGCTGTCCTCCGCTCAGCAGCCAAAGTTAACTGTAATCGTTACTGCTGGTGCCATTCATGGCCGCCAGTGAGTGAGAGTACTGTCTGCTCGTGGTCTAGTGAGGGTTTTTTATTATATTATTGTTTCCACGTTTTAATGGTGCAATAAAAATTCTAACATGCTGACAAATGTATTTTACAGTTTGGTTGAAAGAAAAGAAAAGAAGAAACTACCAATGAAAGAATATCCAGAAATCTGAATACCCCCCTCCCCCTCCCAAGCCTTCCTAAATCATACTTCAAATTGAGGAATAAGAGCAGGAGTTCTGTGTGAGTCAGTTCATGTGGTGTCCATGTTGTCCTGTAGGCTTCTCAGTTTGTTTTAGGGAGGAGCAAATTTACCCTCCATGTTTAATTGCAACAACAACACATTGCTAATGAGTGTTACTGATAACTGAAGTCCCAGCGCTGCTGGCTGAATGAGCTGCATCACTGCTGTTACAAAATCAGACCTTGAAGAGAACGCCCCTTGCTTTAAATGTAGCATTCGTGCATGTTACGGTACATGGGTTTCTTGCCTCAAGTGTTGAAAAACTGGCAAAGAAAGCTTTCCAGGTAAGTATTTTTGGCTGCTGGGTGTATGTCTTTGTCTGTAGCCTGTATGATGGGTGATATGCATTTGTAAAAGTGCACACCCCGTGTCCCGGTGTTGGTGGTCTTGGAAAGCTACCAAGATCCACCCGGCTGCTCTGTAATGTGAAAGCAATTAGCAGCCTGCAGTTTTACAGAGTGCCGATATGTGTGGAATAACAAAGGGGAATGTAGGTCAGCGGTGAGCCATAGGTGCTCTGTGTGGCAGCGGTCTTACCTTTGAAACCCAACAGAATTTCTGTGTATTTAACAGTAATTTATCTCCTGTATGTAGATGATTTTTTTCTTTTTTGTGTTCATAAGAATTACGTATGAAACCCTTGCAGAAAGAATGTACATCATGCATAAAAACATGTAACCATATTTCAATCTTTTCAGCTTCCAAGAGAGGATTTTGAATTCTTGAGTGTTCATAGCCACATCTCTGACATATATGGGTTGTAGTGAGTTTAAACCCAGATTTGCACAGCTCCCTGCAGACCCCTTTGATGTATTCACCCTCCCTTTACATCATCCGACCTTAATTTTAGCGAGACAGACGTGCCCTCGATAGAGATCTGACTCTAAGGAGGAACACGATAAATCTGCGCCACACACATTTTCACAATAAGTTAGCTGGATCCACCTTTGTGTGTGAAATCTTTGTTTTGTGTGTGCATGTTTGCAGTGTGTTGTCAGGGTCCATGCCCTCTATCACATCTGGCAGCATATGGTTTATTTTCTGAACCGCTAATGAGGGGAACAACACACGATGCTGCTCTCAGAAGAGCTCACCTGGTGCTGCTGTGTTGTTTTCTGCTCTTGGATATTCTGTTGATCGCATTGTTGCTTTCAGCACAATGCAAACACACACAATTGTGCACAGAGAAACATGCCAAGTAGCCGGGTGCATGTTTCTGTTCTTTCTTCATCTTCTTCTTTTTCTTTCTTTTTTGTCTGAAAGTTGAGCTACCAGAATACAATCATTAAAACATGCGCGTGACCTGGTCTTGCAGATGAATATCCTTCTCAATACGAGGCTCTCAACATAACCTCAGAGGTCAGAGTGAGATGAAACAAGAGGGAAAATTTAGCAGCGTTTCAAGAACAGGAGGAGAGTCCAAAGCCTCCTCATATGGTAAAGTAAGAGACGCAAAGTCCTGGAGCAGCATCCGTCCTACCCACACCTCACCTCAAAGCCCCAAGCAGCATATTTCGGCTATCTGAAGGGAGCAGAACTGGGACAGATCAACCGAGAGCTGAAAAACAGCTCTCATTTTAAACGGCCCTCAAAGACCTCTGCCGGCCTGCTCTATCAGCAAATCATAAACTATACAGTGCAAGTCGAAGCACCAGAGTGTACAATAAAAGGCCCAGAAGAAAAAGAAGGCAGAGAAAACAAGATGAAAGGCTAAGCAAAGCAGAGTTGTTGCCAGCTGTTGCTCAGACTCTTTAACATTTTTATAAATGTTTGCACTGTGAATTGTAGCTGAAAAATGACCTTGACTAATGATAAAAGTCATTAGAAGTTTGGCTGTATGTGCAGCACGTTGGAGAGTTGAATTCATTCAAAGACATGTTGCATTTAACATTTCAGTCTTTCGTTTAACTGTGTCAAAAAGAAATAAAGCTGTACAATTAATAAGAAAAATCTCAGAAGTGTCATTTCCTGTATAATGGACTTACCCATTCAGCATCCACATCTGCAAATGAAATCCACTCTTCTTTCTCCCATCTGTCCCCTTTTTTTTAGTAATTTCACCAGATTACCAAATTATCACAACTGTTTTGTTGTTTCCTTTTTGAAAGACTCCTGCTGTTTTTGTTGCAGAAAACCATGTTTGTCGTGGAGTAATTTTAGGCACCATGTCTATCAAAACAAAGCCCACTCTTTGTGGGATTTAGTAGACGTTTCACTCTTAACCCACCACTTGTTTAACAGTAGTTGAACGAACAATGAAATAGATCTGGAACAGACACCTGAGGGCTCCAGGGAATGTTAGACAGCACTGCCGTCGCATCGATTGCATGTGCAGGTAGTTTGTGTCATGCAAAACATTTCCTCGTTTCCCCTCTTCTCTTGGGACCTTTTCATTGTATTTAGATGACATGGAGCAAACAAAGAGGATGCTTCTGGATGATCTAGAACTGAGGAAACGCATATATGATGCAGAAATCTCTTATCAGGTGTTACGATATGTAAATGCAGCACCTACATACACAATTTCCACGTTGTCTTTGCTTTAAATATGAACAAAGAACAGTTCTCCCAACTTTATAGCTTCTCCTCAAATTGTTGCTTGGAGGAGCTTAGACACAAGGAAAGAAAAAAGGGATGCTAAGATAATAAAAAGCACAAATGATATGTTTAAGAAATTAGCTTTTTATCCTTGTAAGCTGTATTTTACAGTCATCTCTGATTCACGCTGATGTTGTTTTACCCTCTTACACAAAGGCCGTAAATCTAGTGTAGTTTCTCCTCCAGTTTGATGTTTATGTTTTCATCTGGGTGGTGTCCTAGAGCGAGAAGGAAAACTTTTGTTTAACCACCAACCTGTGCTGAAGAACCTGCGTTGGTGAGCACACGTGCCATTACTGGGCCCAGAGCTGAAACCGTGAAGGCCTACCAGCCCTCTGAGAGATCGTTATTAACTGACGCTGGTCTTTGATGTCCTCAAACGGTGCACAAAATGAAACGAGAAAATCTCTACTGGGATGTATAAAGCAGCCCATGCAAATCGGTTCACTTCCTCGAAATCCCCTGGCCTAGTCCCACAAGCATCACGGACCACCAAGATTTCTGTCAGACCTGCCTCTTGACCAGCCTCCATTTAAAAGAAAAAAAAAACTGTGCCGACAGATGTTGATGCCTCCATGGAAGGGAAGTCCCAAGAGTGGGCATTACTCATTTATTTGGAGTCAGCACAGGGTAAAATTATGCTCCAGACTGGTTATTCTCAGTATCTTTAATTGTACGTGCATTTGTATAATTTCTGTGGGACACAAACTGTGTTGATTGACAACCCCCAGTTTATTTTTCACGTTGTGTCTTATGTCTTCTCATTTAAATACAGATGTGTGTGAGCTTTCACCTCTTAGTCAACGTGCTCAAATAAAAAGCAGGAAATGCCTGCCTCAGTCTTTGCACTCGTCTTTCTTCCTTTTCTATCAGAAGTAAATGTATTTACAGATGAAAATGTTTTTAACTTAATATCTCGGTTGTTTATAGCTCCCCAGCTTCCACTTATCCAAGTTCACCTGGCAGCTGCTTTGTCTGTTTTGGTGAAATTTGGAATTTCAAAGGAAGAAGTGAGAAATTCACAGCACATTGAAAGCTACTAGACCGTCTGTAGTGCAATGAGGCCTTCAAACAGGAAGAGAGTTTGGCTGCATGGCTCTGCTTCCATTTGATTACTGTATTGAATGAAGCTCCCATAGAGGAGCCTTACAAGACACTTTTTAAGGCGAATAATCCCTCCAGCTCATGACTGCGGCCGTGCATACAGTATACATGTTGCAGGCTTCACGCCCACTTCAGTTAAAACTTGAAAACAAACAATGGAATAGGACATGCAGAGCATAAAAAGAAAAGAGATGAGACTAGAAACAAGGGAGGGTGGGGGGACAAGTGGAAATGATAGAGAGGTACAGTGAAAATAATTTCTTCTTGTTATAACAGCTGGTTGTGTTGCTGCTTGTGACTTCGGCTGAAAGCCAGCAGATGATCAAAGAGGAGGCTCTTCTCAAGGTGGTGGATTGAAAAGGTTGAGTGAGAGGAGAAGAACGACTGAATGAAGGAAACTGAGCAAACAAGAGAATGAAAGAGAAGGGGCGAATCTTTTATGGGGCATGGAGAATGTGTGAAAAGAGGAGAGAGGGAGAGTTGATGCCTGCAGTTGGTTTGAATAGAAGGACCCCGAAGTCCTCTAATGTTAAATGAATAACTCCTGACCCGACAGAGACTTTAATTGGTAGAACCACCAGTTAGATGGACTGCTTGGTTGGTTGTATTGTGGGAATGTGAGCGAAGGCACACACTGTTGTCAGTGTATTAATGTGTCCGAAGTCTGCACAGACACTTAACCCGCTGTGACCTGATGCAACACATGTGCTTTTAGCTTCTAAACCTGGAATGATGCACATATTGCAGTATTCTCAAGAAGCACAAATGATCATGGTTTAATAGAGACTTAAAAACGCCAATTGTAACCCCTCACGAGCATCCATGTAGTGCAATAGCTGAAATCCAATATTTGACATAGAATAACCCCTGAATCTATTTTTTTTTTCTACACAGGAATTTATTTTCATTGCACTTTTGATTACACAACATCTGTCTGAATTTGTAAGCACCGTAAGCACCTCTGGGACAAAACAAGTCCGACCCTTGAACCAAAATAATCACTACAAAGCTCATGAAAGGGGAAACAAATCTCTGACTTGTGTATTCCCAGAGGGATTAGTAGTTAGAAACCATTCTTTCCCAGTAGCAAACTGTATTTGAACTGGCATTAATATGGACTGCTCGCAAGAGCATCAAGACGCCTCTGTTCTCTGTATGGATGACTGGACTGTAGGGCCCCCATCTTTGACTGAGGGGCCTTCTGTGTTTTGGGTTAGAAAAAGCCCTGGTCCCGTGACCATGTGCATGAATGACAGGGCAGAAGGGCTGCTGGGTAAGTGCAGAGGAGATGGCTGAAAGAGGCAGCTCAAGCAGAAAGAGAGGGAAAGGGGTTAAGTGGAGGCAGGTGTTCCATGACAAACCCTACAACTCCCCACCCCTCCTTTTACGTGAGTTCACTCCACCAACAGAGGTCCACTGAGAGTTCAGAAAACCAGCCCAAGAGCAGACACTTGTTAGCCACTTCCTTCTTTCTCTTTTACCTTCTTTTGTTGGTCCTTATTCAATCACCTTATCCTCCTGATCTAATCTATTCGACCAAATTGCATCCTTTTCCTTTTATCCCGGGTTTCTTTCCACCATCTCCCCTGTGTGCCCTCCCAGTCGCGGCAGGACCACCTGGCTTTGTGGTTTCAAATCACATATAACTCCTGTTGCTTTAAGTAGATGAATGGTGTTCCCACTGCTTCACACTGCGTGACCCAGCTGGCAAATTAATTTACTTTGGATTGACTTAAAAAGTGTGCTCTCTCTCATTGTGTTCCAGAGGTTATTCAAATGTAGCTAAAGACCCGAAACAGAATAGTACACAAATCCAATTCCTGTGGCTGGAAAAATGGAGAGCACATGATTTATGTCATTTTGTAAATTTGTTAAATGAAATCAGTCTTTCATTATACATTTTGCCATTTTAGTCAGTGAGTCTTTTTTTTTTTTTTTGTTCTTAAATAGCGTCACAGTTTCTGTGAAGTGACTCTCGACAAAGACGTCCCTTTCGACTTCATTATTCGCTACAAACAGCATTTTAGACATCAATCACTATATTTGAGGAAATTGTAAAAGAAGCATTGGTTAGGGTTTTAGAATTAGTCTGATAGGCCTAATGGGTTTAAAAATTCTTTGAATATACCACACACATATTGGCTGCTGGACGCCTCCATGCATTTTCTTAACCAGGGCAAGGATTTAAAAGTTTGTCATGGAAATGTTTGTGTATTAAGGCATGAAGATATATGACACAGGTTTCTGCATTGATGCGTCAAGAGGGACTGCAGACAATATAGCTTTCATTTGACCCTTCTCCTTAAAGCACGACTCACAGAGCCTCCATTGTGTGAGTGATGTGTTGATACTTTAAGTGTTGTTGGAATGCTCACACTTATCATGTGTGTCTGCCTGTGCGGACAGAGAGGATGATGTTTTAATCTTTAAAATTCTGTTTGTTCTACTCCCACAGCGACACATTCTGGTGTCCTTGAGACAGAGACGGTGTCAGGAAAACATCTGGAAAGAAAACATGAGCCGAGTGTCTGAGTCATCACCCGCACACGTCCATGCACACACTCACTCTTCTCTGGCTTTTTTTTTTTTTTTTTTTTTAAATGTTAGTTCAAATGCTTTTGTGCTGGTTGGATTCCTGTTAATCTCAGAGAGGAACTATGTTCAGGGACCAGCTACTTGGTGATCCAAAAGTGTTGGAGAGCTCTGGTCTCTTTCTGAGGAGAGCAGCACTCATTTCAAATAAAGGATAAGAGCCAGACGAGAATAGAAACAACCACAACAGTTTACTACACTGGTACTGACTAAATCTTCAAGAATGCAGGGCTTCCTACAAACGACAGGCACCATTGTCTGCCAGCATTTATTTTTGCTTCTATGATTTGATAATGTTTTAAAGCTAATTTCAATTTGTGGTTCAGTGTCATTATCGATTTTATTTAATTTTATTACCCTGCTGTGGTAATCTGATTTAACATATTTTGTTTTATATAATTGCATCACTCTCACACTCTCTCTCTCTTTCACACACACACACACACACACACTAACAAAAACCAGACCAAGATAACAAGGTCGCCACTTCATGGCTGCTGCACTACCTTAACTGGTGTTCATTCATGATAAAGAGCCCGACCTCATCGATACGATATCAGCCAGAGTAAAACAGGCACATGCCAGGCAGCAGCAGTCAGAGAGGGAAGGGGACCATGTAGAAAAGGAAGAACCAGTCGTAGTTCTGCTGTAGTCAGTATTTATTGGACTTCACAGGACCCTTGGTGTCCTTATGTGAGGGTGTTTCTCCTTATGTACTTGTCAATATTTGGAAGGGCAAGCAGTGTCTTGTTGTATTTTTGTTCCTGTTCCTAATAGCAACTTATGATGAAACCTAATTAAGACCTGGATTATTTACAAAAATCAAGACTCAAAAAGGCAAAGAGCTAAATCCACTTAAACTGTCCCTCAGCTCATGACTCCCACATTAGGCAGCTTGCCAGCATTTGTTGGATTGTAGGCTACAACCAAAGAAATATAGGTCCAAAAGTTTCTTTTGTAATGAGTTCTTTGTTGTTGGTTGTTGTTGTTGTTTGTTTGTTTGTTTTTTATTTACTAGTATTGATCCCCGTGGGGAAATTCTTTCTCTGCATTTAACCCATCTGGGCTGTTAGACCCAGAGCAGTGGGCTCGGGGAGCAGGCGGGGGTTTCAAGTGCCTTGCTCAGGGGCACCTCATCCATGGATGTGGACGTAGGGAAGCACTTGCTCATGTGGAGCAAAGTATTTGCATCTTTAGGGCTTCAAAAGTATTTGGACAGTGTCATGGCTGCAAATATAATTGATGATGGCCTGACTTCTGGGGCTTTTGGAAATGGCTTCAAGGTCTTCACTGCAGCCACCTTCAGCTGCTGGGAGACTTTCCACCTTCACTTTTGTCCTCAGTATTTGAGGAGCACGCTCTGTTGAGTTGAGGTCAGGCGGCTGACTTGAAAATTCCATTTCCTTGCACCCAAGTTGCTTTTGCAGAATATTTATGATCGTTAGGACAGATGCAGATGCATATCAGCTTTGTAGCGTTTGGCTGAATGTGAACAGAGAGAATATAGCCCTGTGCACCTCAGAATTCATCTTCCTTCTTCTGTCATCAGTCACATCATCAGTGAACAGCAGTGAACCCATTACATTGGCGCCATTTATCCCATGCGTCCATGTCTGACGTATGATGTGGCGTGCTTTGGATCATGAGCTGCTGCTTTCCTTCTCCATACTTTTACTTTTTCTCTCCATCATTCTAATACGTGTTTATCTTGGTTGCATCTGTCCAAAGTGAACATGAGAAGCTCATTCAGATGTTTCCTAGAAACCATCTATTGTTATTTTATGTTTTATCTTTATTATTCTTTTATCCTAACGATGGCCTCCTTCTCTTGCATCGAGATCTCCTTGTTCTTCATATTAGTTCCACCTGATATCAAGTCCAGGCCTTTCGTTTGCTTTATTTGCCTTGAAACAACAAGGAAATGGATCGCATATGGCCCATTAAAACTTTTTCAGTCAGTTGTCCATATACACTCGAGCCCCTGAAAATGGAGATACTTTTCTTAAAATAGCTGTGCTTACTTGATGGCAACTGCCGTGTTGTGATTAATTAGATAATTTTTTTAGGAAACCTCTTAAAGCTGAAAGTCAATGCTTTGATCACATCTTAATTTATTTCAGATCCATCGTGGTTTGTTTGTTTGTGAACGTGGATGTAATTACAGCATTATCACGGGATATGTATGTTTTTTTTGTGTGAATCTTTTATCATTATTATTATTATTCTTACGTGATGCTGTTTTATTTTTGAATATATACATGAAATGCAACACACTGATCTTGTGGGCCAATAACAACATAAATGTTAAATGAGGCTATGAGAACAGGATTAGCTAGAAAAAAAAGGTTTATACTCATGGGAATGAAGGCTAGTACCACAGCTGACTGTGATACAGAGCCTGAAGAGAGAAAAGCCGCACACAAAGGCAGGAAGTTATTGGATTGCTCCGGTCAGCTCCAAAAATGACTTTTCCACCACTCCAGGCATATGATCCAGGCTGAGCTCAGGGATATCCTCTGCTCATGCTCAGGTAAAGACCCGCAGATTTGGTGACCTGGTATTCACCCGATTAAAACGACCCTGTTGTGTAAAGCAAAGTAGTGGTTTGAGTGCAGAGCTCACACACGAGATCTTTAGGCACCTGGACATGTAGAAGAAGAATTCTGTAAGACACACACACACACACACACTGTTTTCTTACTATAGTGAAGCTACACCACATTGAAACTCAAGTGAAAGCCAATGCAAGAAACTATTTTTCTCCTTTCATACAGAGCACCATGGTACTTGTAACACATTTTTCTGCAGTGTGGTTGCTGACTTTGATTTTTTATGGCAAGTGTATAAACAGCTAAGAACTGGGCCAAATGGATTACAGTGATGGGTCAAGGCCCACGGCTGCATATGCCTTTTTTTTGGGAGGGACACTCCATCAGTCATGCGTCTCGTGTCCTCTCTCCTTGCTCTCATGTTTCCTTTTGTCATCTCATGTCTTCCTTGTACTGTAATGTGTGTGGGGGGGGGGGGGGGGGGGGGGGGGGGGGGGGGGGGGGGGGGGGGGGGGGGGGGGGGGGGGGGGGGGGG
>JBAMYA010000019.1:9141503-9194660 GCA_037176975.1 Arrhamphus sclerolepis | reverse complement strand
GAAAACATGCTGGGACATTCAAGGCTGACACGGATCCAGAACAAACATTTTCTCACTCACTACTTACGACCATATCCGATCTTTTATTTTGTTACTCACGGCAATATTTTTCAGCTTGTGGCACTGCAATTTATACATACTTCATAAAGAACTCCCATGAGGCTGTGTGGTGTATACACTAATCTGAACAAGCGTATGTGAATTATTTAATTCATTTTCTTTTGCTTTCACGTTTAAAGTTTAGAAGCCTGAAAGTTCTGTTTCCAGGAGACTGCTTCTTTCGCTTCAGCTGGTTCCTCAAAATGCTCAAAATGTTGTTCTGTTTGTTTGTTTGTTTTTTTTGTTCTAACAGATTTTGCACCACCTACAGAGAATGAGAAGTGCAAAGCATCACATTCTTGAGGTTGACAAATTCATATGTTGCGTCACCTATTGTGGGATCGCCATATGGCCTCCATCGACGAGAGGCATCAGAAAAGTGGGAGATTTATAGTAACAAACAGAACCGATGCAAATATTGACCCCAAAAAATATATACTTTCTAGTTTAAGATGAAAAGTTTTTAGTTAGTGTTTCTGGTGACTTTGTGTGCATGTTGTAAAAACGCAGGCCGATGGAAAAAAAAAGAAAGAAAATGACTTTCTAATTACCTCATTTGTCAAAATGTTTCTGTCCCACAAAATGCTGGGAGCAACCTTCCCTCTCCAACACCTGCTGCTGTTTTTGAGCCGCATAGCAATTCTTTAATCAGTGAGTCCAAGCAGACAACATTATGCAATTTCTAATGAAGAGTAGGACTGAAAGGTGAAGAGGATGCGGGTCACGCATTCAAACTTTTATTATTTGCACATATGGACTTGAAGCATTAATAAATAGTGCATTAATAAATTAACTAAATTATTTTAACACGCATTAATGCGCTTAAAAATAAAGACTTTGAAACTCCATTTTCTCAGAATCTAAACACAGACAACCATGTTTTACAGAAAATAACTGGCAGGGATCAAAATATGGAGGGAGGTAAATCTATCATGGACATTTAGATTTTAAACCCCTTCCAAATGTCTCTTATTCAGCACTAATGTATGTATCTATATATGTATATGTATATATGTGTTTTTCTAAAGTATTTTTCTTTATTTGTGCTGTGTATTACCTGATGCAGATAGCAAAGAATAAATGAAATGCTCTCACATGAAGTACAAGTTATTTTGCAGGTAACATGGAGGAGGAGATGCAGCAGCTCTGGGAGTTGGTTTTGCAGCTTAAGGTGGAGTTCATTTGCAAAAACAGCATCGTAAATGTTTGATGGTTATGCTCAATAAACAAACAAAAAAAAAAGATGCGCTAAAATTGTGTTTATCAATTATTAGGACTTGACAAAAAAGATGTTTTATGGTAAAAGTAAATGAGAAAACCAATTTATTTCAAGCAGTTTTAGATGCATTTCTATTGCCCCTGTACTTGAATGTTTTAATAAAATATATAGAAATATTTACACTTGTGACTGTCATGCACTCACAGTAAGTGTGCTTTTGGAGAACGGACATGTAAGCACTGCAGACCTGTCACAAGGAAACAAGAAAAAAAATGTTTTTTTGACTCTACTTTGTTATTTGCGACTGCTGTGTGGCAGATTTATTCACACCTCACATCTGCGGTGGTGCAGCTGGCATTTTATCACTGCGGCTTCCATGTTGGCCGTCCACATCTCTAAAAAAAAAAGGTGTATATGACATTCGAAACACAGATCATGTTTGTCTTAAAGCACCTTGTACTGGTGGGCGCTGCTTCCCAATTTAGGAAAAAGCAACATAGTTTTAATTGTCTCGTCCGGAGGGTCAAGACTACGGACGTCTGGCCGTGGCTATGATTAGCAATCTCAGACCTAGCTGGAAAACAAAATAAATCTCTGTGCTGTTTCTGGAAGTGTGTTTTCCTTTGTTTCTGACACTGCACATTCCTGTTGGATAACAGGTTTTAACCAGTTGTGTGTATTGAGTTACAAATTCTTCGCCCTTGTTCAAAAACCACAGCTCCCTTCGCAGGCTCAAATGTTTCATCCTGTATGGCTGCTTTGAAGGTAAAATATTTATTCATATATGAGTTTTTGTCACCTGAACTGCTGTTATTTCCTGCATCTCTGTTTTGATCACTCCATCACCAAGACTTCATTGTGGATTTTAGATTTAATAGCTTCATTCTAAAATTTCAAGATGCTTCAAAATAACATTGAATTAGACAAATTAAAAACATGAATATAAAAAACTCATTACAGTTTGTCTGAATGAAGTCTTGAGCTGCTTTTGTATCACTGCTATCAATGAAATGTAAAAACATAAGAAGAACATTCCATGAGAGGTGCAACTGCTTGACTGAGACAATCCCCTCTAGTCCTGACTCAGACATGGCGGACCACGACTGACGACTCCCCCGTGTCCGACTGTACCGTGGTCCTGTTGTGCTGTGAATTATGGCCTCTGTAGCCAATGAGACTGGTCTCACCAGAAACTGCAGGACATTTGAGAATCCTCCTGTGGATGGTGCCCACAACAAACGCAAATTGCTTGCATTCATTTTCTACAGGAAGCGATGGGGTGTGGTCATTGTCCACGAAGCTTTTCGAGAAGGCGACGTGTCCTGGCAGGAGGTCAAAGCTGAGCTTGGCCAAACTTTTGGTAAAAGAAAGCATCCAACACTTCCATTTGCACAAAGATGTAGACATAATTCTTTATGTCATTGACAGCTGGTTTCTCCACTTGTCTAATTGTAGCAGTGAAAAACAAAGTATGCAAAAAAAAATTATATTAAATAGATGACGCCTCTCTACCTGCCCACTGGGACAGCGAGCGTCGAGCACTGGAATGACACTCATGGAAGAAGTTTGTAGATTTGTTTGCTAGTGTTATCTGGTTGAATTGATTATTTATAATTGTGCTTAAACACAAAATAGAAAAGTTGAAATAAACCATATTTTTAAGTCCCTGAAAGCAACTGTTTGCTCTTCCAAGTCTATTCTGGCATTCCAACAACCAAAAAGTAGGTAAAACAAAGAGGTTCCTTTAAATTGAAAATAAAGTAAATTATTAGAACTTTTGGACTGATTCCACCCCCTAAAACCAGCTGCTATGAACACAGATGTAGAGACATGTTTGAAAGGGATGTTTTTCTGCTGTATTGATCTATTGACCACAGTGTGTCAGACATCTCATAAATACTTCAAGAATGTATGCATTTATGGAATTTATGTAAGAATAAGAACTAAACATGCATTAATTCATCTCATCTCTTTTTCAGTTCTTTTCCAGGTGAGTGACACCGTATTCCTGCAACACATAATCACATGTCTCCGTCAGCCATATTGCTTTTCGATGATGGTCCCACCGGCTGCAGGACCGAAGAGACCACCCAGACAGACGGCTTCAGAAAGGAGCGATAGAGCCACGGTGACTTTGTCCTCCCTAGCTGCAGGATCTGCTGACTCAGCAGTAAGTGGTTTGGGGGGAATACGCTTTCTGTGTGTTTGCAGGTCTTCAGCGATGGCTGCACAGTTAGCAGACAGCGGTCGGCGGGGGTTGTAAACCTCTTGTGGAGTTTTGAGACCAAATCTGACACCACAGAGTGCAGGCTGTGTGCAAGCTTTCGACCAAAGCTGTTTTAACACTTCTCCTCCTTCAGAAAATCCCTCTTGATTTCCACTCAATAAAATTCTGTTGATATAACATCAGCAAGCGGAGCCAGCTTCACTCCACGTTCAGGTCTTTAAGACAGAGGTCCTCAGTGGCCTGTAGTCGTTAATCCATGCTGCTGGAGGTCTGCACGAAGATGGGATTACTCTTACTGCATGTGCATGCAAACTGTATAATCTGACTCTTTTTTTTTTATTTTTAAATATTAATATCTTCACTTACATGCCTGTGTGTTCTCATGTTTACCCAGTTGTAACTGGAGCACAGGTAGGTGCAGAGCATGTCATTTTGTCCTAATCTCCTCCTGGGCAATTCATCCAAAAACAGACCCACGTAGACCCTGCCTGACCCCTGAGCTTTGGCTGCAATTACAAAGGCATATTACAAACACACACACACACACACACACACACACACACACTGCATGCCCCCTGTCTTTATCCCTGCAGTCCTTTCTAATGCTTGGTTTATAGGATAAGGTCAAGTAACGTGGATATACACCAAGTTTTGCCTTGATTTCAGTGTAGAGGCCACAACCATCCCCTTCCTGCTTTCAACATTTGCTTTTCAGCTTTATCTGCAAGTGTATTTGCATGCAGAACCTGAGTATGTTCTGTGGTTGATAAATCACCACTGACAGCTGTCATATAGCTATAATGCAGCACGAACAGCTGGTTCTTATACCTGTGGTATCCCTATCTCCCTTACTGCTATAAATCCTTTTCAACTGAAACTCAGTATCTCTCAGCTGCTGATTGCACGGCACTAGTTATACAAATACAGCCATTCCATGGAAAGTATTCCTGACTTAATCTTGGCTACATTTTTGTCAAACTGTGTTTTAAAACAAAATATACTCATTATAGCATCTGAGCAGTGTTTTGAGCATGACTACTGTGTGCAGGAAGCAATTACAATATAAAGGAAGAAAAATTAGCTAATGGTTACAGTAGCTGGGTGATGCAAAGATCTTCTGGAAAATATCTCCACATAATGTGTGAGGAAAACCAGATGCCTCTGATAAACATTCTCCCTGCTCTCAGCTCTGTCTTTTACTTACGAACATTAAAAATTACACAGTTTGGCGGAATGAGACAGTAATTTCACAGTAATGTGAAAAAGAAATTTGAGAATTTGACTTTGGCCAAAATGCAGAAACGTTTAGATTTGACATGAAAATATGCGACAATGAAAATCAGACTTCTGGTATTCATTTGATGTTTTTTCCTTCTAAAGTACTGCTTTTTTTTTAGGATCAAAGATTAGGAGCAGTTAGCTGTGAAACTAGATGAAAGATGGAGGATATTGCCTAAACTTTGATTCCAAGTAGATGGTAAACACAGAAATTGGAGTAATAGGATTAACACATGTCTGTAACAAAATGCTGACCTTCCCTACAGAGACCCACCAGTACGCATACAGACCCCCCCCTCCCTCCCCCCAAAAAATCTGTGAATATGTATCAGTTATCTTACCTTCATACAAAGCCTCACAACAGGTAGTCGGTAGTGTGAAATGAACTCAGGATCAAAGTCCCGCAATGGCGACCCCCAACCTGGAGTCAGAATGAAGCTGGAGTGAAGGCATGGTCTCGTCTAAGCAGCAGCGCTGGACAGATACACATCTGTCCACTGCTTTAACATGTGCCATGACAGTGTTTTAAACCTCTTAAAAGATCAGTAACTGAGCAGCTGAACACTGGTTACACTATATGGAAAAACGTGGTAAAACCTTGTGTCACTATGTCGAACAGTTGGTTTTGTTCACTGGCCACAGGGCTGTGGAGGACACTGGGAGGAGTGGGAATGTCAAGACAAAGACTACCAGTGGAGAAGGAATGCTGATGTCCTGCTGAGCTAATCCTTGCTTGAAGAAAGGAGAAAATGTGGAACGCAAGGGACAGTAGGAGGAGACGAAAAGATGGGAAAAGGAGGTCCCAGGGTCTGTGGAGTAATGGAAAGCATTGCTTGAAAAGAAAAAAAATCCTCTTCCCATTCAGTAGGTTCTCACTAACATTCACCTGCTTTTTCTCTGTGACTCAGGGGTCTTCTCTTCTGCTGGTGGTCCAACTGCTCTCTGTTCAGATATCGGACCAATTGGAGTTAATGAGACAGCTGTACTATTCGAGAGGTGAAGTCCTTTAGATCAGCTTTGCTCAGTCTGCGTGGCCCAGCGCTCTCTTGTCTTTTTAGTCTTGAGGGGAGTGAGTAATGCTGCTTTCACCCTCAAGGGCCTTTTATGGTAAAACAAAAACCCACCTCAGCTTACTTTGTTCATGAGTGGACAGATGATCTCAAACTAGATGAGGCTTCTTTTTTAAAAAGAATTAAAAAAAAAAAAAAAACTGTACATATTAATTAGAGTGATGGACAATATAAATCATGTCAAGGTATGAGGCATCTGTTATTTCAATTTTTGCCCTTGAGAGAACTATTTTTCTTGAAATCTTTACTTGTTTTGCATGTGGGCATGGAAAGAGTTTATTAATCTATTTAATCTGTTTGTAGACAGCTGCACTGTCGTGCTAGTGAGCGTGCAAGAGCAATTATGTTTTCAACTCAAGCATGAGAAGAGCCTAAAAGAGTCTGAGCTTTTTGATAAAAAGCAGATCTTCCAAAGCCTGCATATGAAGGCTGGTGAGGGCTGCAGCATCAGATTGACCTCCCAGATAGGAACCAGACCACTGGGAGCTCAGGGAACATGGACTGAAGGCTTAAAAATGACTCTTGAAAACCACTTGCATACCAAACCCTAACGTGTTTAAAAGACAATGTGATTAATCTCACACAAAACTGCAGGAGATGTCTCTCAAAGTATCCTTAGTCTTCATATGTTTACTGTAAATATCAGCACCGTCCTGCTGCAGATACATTATGATGGCATTGTTCTGATACACCTAGTCCACTTCTATGAGAAACCAGCATGTTGCCTCATGGGCTGAATCCAAACTATTTCCTGTCCAACTTCCTGTGCCGGGCCTCCTGGTTTTGTCCTGTCTGGTCCAAGCTTGAAGCAATTACAAGAGGCTCAAGGGAAATCACCTCCCTTTACAATGTGCTCTGGCTCATTTTTCACAACACTGCAACTCTTTTAAAGTGTTGACAGAGACATTAAACACGAAGGCCTCCATCACTGACAAGTAGTTCTGGGATGAAGGGGAGTTCATATAAAACCAAAAAAATATATATTTCTAATGGAGCAAAGTCCTCCCAGTAAGTGTAGAACCATGGCATCTGCTGCAAGGCAGGGTTGTTAAAAAATAGAGTTGATTTGTTGATTTTGGCCAGTGTTTGTCATTATATTATTATTAATAATAATGACATCAGTTGTTTAACCTAGGTTGTCAGCATGCCTGCTGCCATATTTATTTTTACCATACGTTGTGTTTTGAAATACATAAAGTAAAATATATTCTTATGGAGGGTAATTTGAAAACTTTCAACAACTTCAAATAAGAAGACAGTTCAGCATTGGCTGTGTGGTGACTGGTCCAGATGGAGGCTGCAGACAGGATTTTTATTTTTTTCAGATCCCACCGCTTTTCAGTCTTCACAACTCATCAGCATTTCCTTTTTCTCTCCTTCATCTGTTTTTTTCTTTCTTTCCTCTCTCCAGCCTCTCCACCATCTTCCCCTTCTACTTTATAGCTCAGGAGGTTTTTCTTATACTCCAGAAGGCCTCTCATACTGGTCATTATTATTTATTCATTTATTTACATGGTGTAAAGTGTGACGTGTCCAGGTTTCAGACCCCAATTTTTATTTATTTGTTTATTTTTTGCATAAATTGATTTGTTGACTAAACATATTTCAGCAGCAGGAAGAGAAGGCCAAGAAAAGTAGGAAAACTAATGAGGGTTGCAAAGGCTGCAAAGACATGGATTTCATTAGAGCGCGCTGTGTGAGCGCGCCTCCTCCAGGAGAGGGGGCATTGTTCTGCTCTCTGCCCCCAGCTCAGAGTTCCTGCCCTGGGCAAAATGTGTTGGAGAGACAGCTTCCCGTAGAGACGGCTGGACAAGGGTTATCAAAGGACAATGGAGCCTTTTGGTGTGCTGACAGGCAGATAGGTCAGACGCCATGGTGTGTGTGTCAGTCATGGAGGAGGTGTTTGATGGGGTGTGGGTTGGTGCACTGCCACAAGAATCCTTCTCTTGTGTGTTTTCTACATGTTTGTTCACAGCAGTTGGGTCAGCGTGAATAGATGACTGATGACGGGTAGCTGACGGACCGGCTTCCTGTGCTCCATGCGTGTCATCAGGGGGCACCGATCAGAGCTGCATGCGATAAGAATGAATGTAGGAAATGTTCGAGCAGAGCTTTATTTGAGGCGCTTTCAGAAAGAGTGACGTAGTGTTCACAAATCTGCTGGAGCTACTTTAAGAAATAAATCTTTTGAATTGTTCTCTTCCTATTTCACAGAAATTAAAAAATTAAAAATCTTATCAACAAAGAGATTAATAGAGCTAAAGCCATAGCTCAGGCTGTAGGCTGTTTAGGCTGTTCTTGTTTCTATGTGCCAAAAATGGGACTCAGCAGGCTTACATGGATGCTGTCATACAAAAACATGCTCATGTGTAAATTTCCTCTAGCCCACTCATCATTTTCTCCGTCCCTCTACTGCTCAGATCCCGCTGCTCTACTGATCCAAGTCCAGCTGCCTGACCCTGCAGAATTCGGCCACATTCCATTAAGTGAACTCACTTTTAGTAATCTCATTTGTTTTTTATCATGCGGGCAATATTTGGTTTTGTTTTTGTGAAAATTCATTTCTGGAGGAGAGTTTTTCCATGATATGATTAAGTCTCAAACTGTTTTTCTTTCCATGATAGGATTAAGTCTCAAAGGGTTTTCCCTGCTATGATATGATTAAGTCTCAAAAAGTTTTCCATTTCAAATTCAAGTTTACTATTTGTCAGAAAGGCTGGTCTTTGTACTAGATATTTGAAATATGGAGTATGTGACAGTAATGGGATTATGTATGATAATCACGGGTCAAACCTTCTATGTTCCCAGCACTCTATAGGAGCCTTAATCCACAAACCCTTCATTTGCCCAGCTCTGTTTTATTAAACCATCTGTGCCTCCAGAAGCTGCAGTCTTCAGAGCCTGATGCTGGGGCACCTTGATGGATTTGGTATGTGATTAGGGGAGACACGGGGTGTTACACCTCCACGGCCCCCCTGCCTCTGCGTGTGTGTTTGTACTTATGTATATGTATCTGAAAGACCATGACTTCACCATGCTGTATTTCATGCCCCGTTCTTCTAAATGGAGCCTTTGCTCCGTGTGTGTCTGGAAAGATCAAGCAGCTTCGAGGAAGTTTGACGCATTTGAAGTTATAATAAATTCTGCTGGTTTCTATACTGCTATTCTTGTATTAGAATATCTCTGGCATGTCTCATAGTCTGTCTAGTGTTTTTCACAAAGTAGTCTTATGTGAGATTAAATATAATTTGACTACACAATGTTTTTGGCATCTGTGTTAGATGTTTTATTTCTTTATTTGTCTTCAGTGTTCTTGTACAACTTTTTTTTGTTTGTTTTTTTCTTGTGGTTCCACATTTTGAGACCATTTTATTATTTCATGATGTTTTATTGAACCATTGTTTATTGTAGAGATAGAGATAGAGTAAGATATGCAAAAAACAAACAAACAAAAAACAAACAAACCGTGGGCCTCATTTGCGGAACCTTGGTGTACATAAATCGCCTCCTTACTAAAAACCTGCTCAGGATTCATGAAAGCCATATAAAACTTTGATTTTTCCACAAGACAGTATTATTTTGCACATCTTCTTGGGTCAATAGAGCAGGTGCCATTGCTTACATCAAAGAATAGTTACAATGGCTTCATGGCTCATTAGTGTGCTTATAATGACCCAAGTCGCTGTGTGGGCGTCTGTCAGCATATCAAGTCCATATAATCAACTCTTTTGACATTTTAAGAAACACAGTATGAAGCTTTAATATGCAAAATGCCCATTGATTAAGATAAACATGTTATATTCATGCTTTATGGATTGCTGCATATTGTTCACACATATCAGTCCAACATTGTGAATTACAGCCTACTTATGCGGTCTCCTCATTTACATAAATGCTACACATATTTAGTCAGGTGTAGATTTTTTTTCCCTGGTTATGAAAAGTTTGGAACTAGTAACATTATGTCATAACACCATGAATCCCAAAACACGTAAATTTCGCTCTGCTCACAGTTTACACAAAAATCTGCTCTGCTCATATTTCACGAATGAGGCCCAGTTTCTTGCAGATCTTCACTTAAGGCTGATTTATTTTTCTTCCCCTACACGCGTTTATACTTGTACGTTATTGTTTACGTTGCTCTGTAGTTACACCATTAACCTCTAGACGGCAGAGCAGGTTCTGTTCTGTTTCCTTTTCTTTACCTCCTCTATGTAGCGCAGACAGAGCAACGGAGAAAACAGTATGTTTTATGTGAGTTGGAACTGATAAATGTTGAGTATTGTTACTTTTTTTTTATGTTGTTTTAATTTTTACAGACATTACAGTAAACCATCGTTCTGCCCACGTCAATACGACATGCATGCGTAGCTTAAGTTAAAGGGTTCACACCTACAGCGTAGCTACGATGTCACTTTGATGCAGAAGTATAAATCAGCCTTTAGTTGTAGTTATGTCTGCTCACACTTTCACTTGTTTTTAAGACTACTTTGGCATTTAAAAGAAAGTTTTTATTTAATTAACAGTTTAGTGTTTTGTGCCCTACCTGATTGAAGGTGATGAGGATGGGCATGGCTCCTAGAATTTTGATATATTTTTTTGTTTGTTTTATTTTGTTTTGTTTTTTCCTGCCTTGGCATGGGAAAAAGAGAAGGAAAAAAACAAAAATCAAAGCCAGCCACTTGTGTATTTGGAGGTTGCGGGTTTGGTTAAGAGTGCTGTATGTTTGCAGATGTTTAGTTCGAGGGTGAACGCCTGTCATGATGTGAGCTGAACTTAAAGTGGATGTTAAAGTCCTTCCTACAGTCCATCTATGTGGTTTTAATAACCCAAAGGAAAATATTTGACTGATCCACAGAGGCACATGCATCAAATATGTTGACATGCAAAGTATAAGTGCATTTTTTCTCTCTCTCTTACAGAAAGGAATTATAAACCTCTAGTGAGAGAATAAATGAAACAAAAAGGACCACCCATGGTCTTAACGCCCACTCTGTCTGCCTCAGTGGGGCCGTGCAACGGATTTTCTCTTTTGGCATGCATATACACAAACTCTTCAACTGGCACTGATTTAGACCAGCATATACATGCTCTGATAAGCTAGGTCATGTCTTGTGAGTTCTCACAGACATGTGCAATATGTCTGTTAACACGTACACGGTACGTGAAACCAAAATACAACATCGTACATTCAAACATACAAACCCTCGCAAAGCACCTTGTTCCATATTTGTCAATCGCCCGACCACGAGCTCCTAGCGACTCCTTGGCTCCAACATTGTTGGCAGAATAAGTGCACAGTGTTGCAGCATGGCTCCTAAATGCAGACATGTGGTTTGGGATGCATTTCAGCTGCAAAGCATTCAACCATCACTGAATTTCGCTGGAATCACGAAAAACAAAAAGCTTTGCTCGCATCAGAGCAGCCCACAAAGAAGTCGACGTCTGAGCTGTATGAAGTAATGGCGTGTGCCACGTGTTTGTGTGTGCAATGATGGGCTGAAGAAGGAGTCAACCTTTTCTCCAGCTTTGGAGTGGACTTGAATGCAACACGTATTTCATTAAGAATGATCTACTGTAGCAGTCCTTGCTGTCATCAGAGGACAGTAATTAATCAGTCATTACTTTGTATAGATATCATTTTTTTTCAAGATATTGAATAAAATATAATATATATGTATATAAAACATAAAAATAATAGAAATATGAGTTTGTTGTATTATCCATGCAAACAGATATTTACATGAACCTTCAACCAGTATGAAGTAAAACCTGGGAAGAATGGACAGTATCAGACAGAAAAAGAAAGAAAAGGCATGGTCTTGAGTGTGTACTTATTTTTGTGTATTCTCCACTGCTCTGCAAAACTCACGTTCATGTGTTATTGATGTGTTCCTCTAAAACTGCTCTGTTTTGTTTCTTCTGTGGCCTCCTTTTACTGTAGCTATTATCATTAAAGAGACAAATGCTTCAGCAGTCAAGCAGAGCTGTCATCACACTGGTGAATGAACAAACATCATACATCAACATGTGGACAGCATGTGGAGTAAGAATACTTATCGTTCATCTTGCCTCTAAATCTCCCTTCTTTTTATTCTCTTTTTTTTACCATCTTGCCCCCCTTTTGATCTTTGTTCAAGCCCCTGTTTTCAGGGTTTTCCTTTTGAAAATGGGCATTATGATCGTGTAAACCCAAGAGCATGTGCTTGTGGTCCATGTAAGACCATGTGAAAAGGGATATATGTGGAGACGATGATGAGACGTTTCCATAATTAACAAAAGGAATACAATTCTAACATGACGCGCACTCATACTTCAACTACATGACTGTTTTCAGTTAAATGGGTGTTATATTTCCCTATTAGGATCAGCAGACATGTGGGAAGGACAAGTCAACCTATCAGACTTTGAAAGGTTGAAAAAAGATTTTTAACATTCCAGAATATTTAGTTACTTTAAAAGTGTTAAACACATAGCTTTATTGATATTTATCCACATTGTATGCTTATTGGAAGCCCCTGGCCTCCATTTGTCCAGAGTTTCCTAAAAGAATTGCTTTTTTTCCCCCTTCAATTTAGCTGACCTGGGAACTTCTTCAAAACTGCAAACCAGTCAGATTCGAGCTGCACCAGCCTCGTGTATCTTCATCTGTGTGCACTACATTTTTAGGTTGGATCCACTCCTCCCTGCGTTTTAATGTCTGGGCTTAATTACACTTTGTGGTAAAGAAATGTTCATACATTTCTGGGCTTAGTATTTCATTCAGTTCTAATTGATAGATATTATGAAATGGAAATAAATGGGAAATTAAGCTTTTGTTTAAAAAAAACTAAAAATAAAAAAACAAGAAAAAGATAATAATACTTGGGTTTAAAGCTGAACAGAAAGCTTCCAAGCTTTGTCCGTTTCCATGGTAATCAAGAGCCCAAACAACAAATAAATGCTCAACCACTAAAGCCCAAAACCATCAATGAAATGCAACATCACTTTTTATGTTTCAGTGTTACTTATTATTAGTTATCCACATATGAGAACAATCGTTCTTTTTGCACTGAGGCTCTCATTAAACATCAGTGATTTTGACAGTTGCAAGTGATCATGGGTGACAGACTTACAAGTTGCACCGCTACTAAAATGTTGATTTTGAAAGTTAGCAGCTTATACATGTCTGCTACTTGTGTGTTGCTGGACTTCTGTCTAAGCTCCCGTCTTTCTTATTCACGCCAACTTTCATACCGAGAAGCAACAAGGCAGCAGAGAGATGGAAGCATGCATACAAGTAATTTTTCTTAAACTAATGCGTCTACTGCTTCGCCTACTGTTTTGACATGAAATCAAAAACTGTGTTGCATAACAATATTTAAGTCTGAAATTGTGGCCAAGAGCTTGAAGAAGCCCAGTCCTGAGACGCTGCTCAAAGAGCACCAAACTGTAGATTCAATCTAAGCTCTGTTTGGTTTTGCATCGTCTCAGTTTATTGACATTGCTGTGCATGCCTTACACTGCGCAGCATGCTGCTCATAAACACACACACTGCTGTTTTTGTTGGACTCTGGAGTCTTAGACCTGCAGTGTGTCACAGTGACCGGCGGGGGGGTTGAGGGAGAGACCAGGTGCATTGTGTCCTTGTATGTTTTTGTGGTAGAGAGTGAGATAGGCTTAACCCTGTATGTGAATGTGTGATTTTTTTTTTTTTCCTATATTCCCATTACTTGTCTCGGTCAGAGAGAGTGCTGAGGCCTCCCACATTCTTAACCTTGTTTATTGGCCAGAACTGTAGAAAATAAGACTGACATTAACTTAATGTCATGGTATTTTGTCCTGTCACTCTCTTTCAGCTGAAGGGACACGCGAAGCAGTGTAGGTCATAAGGTGGATTAGACCTCGGAGAAGTCCTGAGCACATCTTACTCTGCTAAACTTAAACATGGCCTCAGTCTTTGCAGGAGAAACCTCTTTCACATAAACCACACATTACCACATTTACAACCCACTTCAAAACAAAGTTCAGAACCTCCACAAGTTAGATGTTGTGCTATTTACTACCTCTTACAAGCAGTTTAAAGCTGTCTTTTTTTTTTTTTTTTTTTTCCCTTTTGGATGTAAGTTGTCCCCGGCTTTGAGATTGCTTTGTCGTATGATAGGCTGGAAAAAAAACAAAAAAAAAACAAAATGAGACTCAATCCTTTCACTTTTCAGACTTGGGGAATGAGTGTGAGTGAGTTGTAGTTCTGCAGTTAAATGACAGGGTGGCAGCGCAGGATGACGGCGAGGCATTTGACAGATGGGTTGTTAATGAGAGGAGAGGAGAACTAACGCTAGGCAGCAAGCCTCTCATGCTCTCATGAGAAAAAAAGCTTCAAAAAACCCTCCTGCCTGTGGGAACGACTGCACAACACAGCAGAAGTGTATCACAATTCACAAACAGTATGAAAGAGGCAGAATATTAGATATATATTTATATATTTAATTTAGGACTCGTGCATGATTTTGAGGACTTGCACAGAAAAGTAACAATATGACAAAAATATCCTCCTTACCCAGTATGACCTGATATGACATGATGTGATGTTTTCCCTAGAGACAACTTTGTTGTAAATAGATGCTATATAAATACAGTTGAATGAAATTGAATTTATGTATGTTTTTACCTGTCAGTCCTGTACAATTGCATGTTTTCTTTTTAAATAAAGCCTACATGTCTTCATTGAACAAGTTAATTGAGCAATTGTTAGTATTTTTTTCCCTTCATATGTCAATGACAGTCTTTGCTGCAAATATGGTATATCAGCTATTATATATATAGATTATCAACTAAACTGGGTTATTTTTCTAATAATAAGTACATATCTATTATCTTAAAAACAAATGAAAGTTCAGTTATAACTGGTTGTTTTATTCATATTCAAAGGAGAAAAATAATGAAACTAAGTGACATGAGCAAGATGACATTGATTACTGGTTCTGATTCAACTACATAGCACTACTCTGAGTGGGTTCATGTACTACAGTTTTCTGTGTATCTGTACTGTGCTGTACACGTGCAAAGGAAAAGTCAGCTCTTTTCACAAGTTTGCTTTCAGACATGGTCAGTGCAAGTGTTGATGCTTGTTTTTCTTTTATATACTGAAAAATTCAAAGAACTGCTCGTCTGGAATTTTTTGTTTGGCCACAGAGGCATTTCATATATTGTCGTTTTTATGAAAGCACCTGAGTTAATATGTCTGTTAAAATTCCCTCCCTGTTTCTGTAGTTCTCTGTATTTTTGACACATTGTTTTAACATTAGCATGCACTGGAGCTGTTCTTTTTCAAAATGGGCAGGATGAAAACCTTCAGTACTAATTTACACTAAACCCTAGCATGGTTCTTGGGGGCCTGAGTTTAGTTCTCTGTGATTATAAACTTTTTATCTTTCCTTATTGGTGAAGGACTATGAGTATTGCTGTTTTGTTAATATTGGTTAGAGAGCTGTGCATGTCCAAGGAGCTACCAGTTTCAGGTCCCTTTTCTGCTAATGACAAGAGCAGAAAAATCGCATGATTTTGGATCGGAAGCAAGAGATTAGGTGTGTCTATGTGCTCTCCGCCTGAAAAGAATTTACAGCTCCCAAGTTTAAGGGATAAAAGCTGTGCTTTAGTATGCCGAGAACCTAGCTGGTAGTCACTTTCTCTCTGTTTTATTGTAAAAGAAGCACTCTTATGTACCCGTACGAGTACTGTGGAAAAACTATCTTCGTAATGGTTCCATGTGTTGTTGTTTTTATTTTGTGAACATAGAACCCATGAATGTATATCCATTTTTAACAACAAAGCAGAGACTTGTCAACTCTCCATCTGTAAAAGATTTTTAACTAGAATTTGTTCGAATGACTCTCATTATTTATTCTTCTTCTCTGGATATTGCTATAAACATATATATATATATATATATATATACACACACATATGTATGTTTATGTGTGTGTGTGTGTGTGTACATATGCACATACCCACAGAGCCTCGTGTTTGTCCTTGACATCCACTAATCCCACCCTCCTTACTGTGCTGTATGAAGTTGTAAAATGTGGAGCCACAATCAATTTTATGTTTTCCATCTTTGCAGTGGAAAATAATACAGTTCAGAGATTCAGCCCCAATAAGTTTAATAGGTTCCATATCTTTTTTTTTTCTTTTTTTTATGGGACTTGCTCAGAATGGCACAGAACAACACAGATGTTATACTCTGAAGCCTGTGGGAGGAAGGGGCCGCATTATTTAATAGTGTTGGTGGTTTTAGCTGGTACAGGGGTGTCACCTGTCCCTCTGCCCTTCGAGACATCCTGACTGTTGGTCGCAGGCATGTTCGCTGTCCAATAAGCAACTGCTGTCTGTCGGTGAAAGTCTTTGTTGAAAGCTAGACTGGTAGTCTGCTGCAGAGATCCTCCCTGTCGGAAAATAAACAAGTAGACTTATAAGTATGAGGTCTCTGTGTGTTGGAGCATATTGAGACATGAACGACACTAAAAAGTCAAAGCTGAACCACGGTTGTACTGCACTGCATTTCTTTTAACAAGATCGAGATAAAAACTTATGAGTATTTATTTAGTTTTATATGCACTGTCAAATCATTTTGCATCAAACATCACATCGATTAACAGCGCCATTTTACCCGCCTTTTGACACCTGCACTGACGGACAGCTAAAGTGGGGGCAAAGCAAATGAAGGATATTTATCTTCTCATTTTGTGGCCTCAACCATGTGTTTGCATGTCATTACTAACGCTGCTCTCCATAAAGTGTTCATTCATACTTGCCGTCCCATTCCTCGCTGCACTGTTACTTTCCTGAACCACTGCTTTCCCTTAAGGTCATAAACCTCCAAGCCTAAAACTAATTAGCCTTTTAAGTTATCTGATTGGAACAGATTAAGAATTTCCAGTCTTAAGTCACTGGGGATATGCTATCAGTGTTTTGTATAACTATTTTACTGTTACCATTTTACAGTGGTCTTGCATATAGTAGTTTGTAGTTTTAAATTAAGTGTACATGCTGTTCAGTTTCACCTCTGAAATTTGTCCCCTGCACACAGAGAGCAGGGTAACTGACTCCAAACTCCTTGTTTGGGTATGCAAACCAGGCCAATAAAGTGATGCTGATGCTCATTCTGGTATTATGCATCAGTACAAGGTTCACATATTGTAGATCATGTTGTACATCTCCTGTATCTTTTGTCTGGTTGCTTTGGCAGCCAAACGCGGTCAGTCCCTCAAACCCAGGTGCCTTCTGAACCATGCACTCCATGCCTTCATTCAGCTTTATATCAACTCTCGTTCAGTTTTCTTATAGTAAGTCTGTGTTTGTCATTGACTGCCATCTCTGTTTCACTCCAACTCTGGGCTGATGGTGTACATAACAGCTGTCATTAATGAGGCTAAATCTGGCAGCGGGCTGGCCCCTCTCAGCAACTGCCTGCTGGCAGAAAGAGTAAAAGTAAGAGTATCTAGTTAACATGTCGGATTTAAAGTGCTGAAAACAAGATGGCTCAGAAATGCTGCCCTAAATGAAACTCAACCCATTCCATACAAATACACACAGGCCGAAGACTGACATATGCACATGCCAGAGGGTGAGTTTGTTGGTGACTTTGTGAAAAGAGTGTGTGTGTGTGTGTGTGGTAAGGCCAGCATGCTGACTTGCATCATGTGCAGCCCACATTCCTCAGTGGTTGGCTCATTCACACGCACTGCCATTTAGCAGTTAGGGTTAGGACAGATGCAATACTTCAACACTTAATGATTCACACGAGTCAAACTAACATCTGAGGAGATGCTTAAGTGTATTAAAATACCAGTGTTGGCATCTGTGTCCACAGTTGCGTGTGCTTTGGGGCTGGCCCATGGGATTTCCAAAAGACTCAAATCGTTATCCAGAGAAACCAGGATGCCGTTAAAATCAGAAACTCCGTCAAACATGTAATTCATGTATTTCTCATATTTGATCTCTGAGCAGGAGACTAAAATGTCGTTTCTGGGCTTTGTTGAGAACGTACCTGAGCTATTTCTGAGCTTTTCTAGCATCTGAGGTGTTGAAGTACAGGGAAAAAGTTCTAATAGCTGTGATTCACACATGATGGGACTTTGTTAGTCTTTATTCAGTGCTTAGTTGACTCTTTGTATGAATACTCCATGTTTTAAATTGAAAGCCAAAATGAATATAAAACTAAATATTCTGAGCTCAACAGTTTGCTTCTTAAAAAAAAAAAGGATCTAAATTCAATCACCGGTCATTTGCAACAAAAGGTGGAGTTCTTACAAGATCTCACTTTAAGCAATAACAGAAACACAGTGTGCATCTACATGGACAGTAAGAGTCTGATATATTATTGAGGCAACGCACTGAAAAAGAAACTCCCAAGTAAACAGCGATATGAATCCAAATAAAGTCATAATCAAAGTGGAGAAGAATCCCTTTTAAAACGTGGGGTACGCCTGTAGATGCAGACATTTAAACACCTTAATTGCACTGTAACATCCTGTTGGGGTTTTTGAGTTTATATGGCGGACATGTAAACACCAAATTACCTCCACATACAGATGGCGGGTGTGAAATGTTCCAGGACAACAGCAATAAGAAGCTGCACAACTGCGTATGGTATCATCATACCAGCGCTGGTGTTGCATTCAATTCTGGAGGAAACTCTAGAACAGGTGCTATGCTGAGTTGTGCATGCCTGCTGATTAGTGCTTCCTCCTCACGGGAACACGTCCAACTAAAGCTACAGACATTTAAGCTCCGATGTCTAGTAGTTTGATTTATTTTTTTACTGTGTGCATCCCCAAGAAGAGGATGCAAGACATAAGCATGTAAGGAACCACCAATTAATCCATGTTCTTTAACATTTAAACTTTGAATATAAAGTGAATACTCTAAAACGTCAAATGATCTAAATGGTCAACAGCTGGAGTATTGTTGTCCATTTAAATGTCAGAATACTATAATATGAATCCCATAAATGCATAAAACCAATTGTTTTATATTGTTACCCCCCAGACACTTCCCTTCCTTTTCTTTCACCAGTGACTTTTTTTTTTTAGTTGTAAAAGGCAGACAGCCACCGCTTGACCCTGCCAGGTCATGGACCAGTAGCGCTTGGGGACTAAAGAGATTTCCGTCACCTACACAAAAGTCTGTATAACAATCAATTAGACTTCTCAGCAAGTCAGCCTTCGCTGCTGCATGCCAATTAATGAGCTTCAGCTGCATGCGTGGAACATTCCACAGGCAGGTGGCAAGACGGAGAGACTCTGTGCCCAACACAGCGAGTCGTGGTCAAGGATGGGGGTGGTGTTTGTTACGGTCTGGGTGTGTCTGGGCTGACTGGACCCTTTCGCTACAGTCAACAGCAAAAGCAGACAAGCGTTGCATGTTTCCTATGTTAGATTGTTTAAGGCACCAGATTTACCTGAATGATTGTTAGCACAACATCTATTACACTGTGAACCTTTTTTATTATCTCACCTTCGTTCGATGTTCTCTAGTCGCTGGTTGAGATTAACATTTCTAGTTAATTGCTTCAAAATTGTCGGTTCTTTGTGATGTTTCTTGTGTTGGACTCTGGAACAACACAGGACATTTATTTGTCTCCTGGAAAATGTGTTGCGACTGTTTAAAAATGGTGTTATTTTTGGGTGCACGACTCTACGCTTTTTCAGATTCATATCTTGAAACGTGAGCTGCTGCAGGCACATATGGTAAGCTGTGAATGTTTATTAAAGACGTGGGATTGTGCAATTTTGGCAGTGTGACGCAATGCAATGTAATACTGAAGGAGTCAGCACTTAGCTGAGCCAGAAAAATCACAGTGGAAAGACGCCCAGGTAGATTAAGTGGACAACTAAAGGTGTTTGGAAAAATTGGAAAGTAATTGTGGAATTATAAAAAAGAATGGTGAGGGGGTGGTTAACAAATCCACCCAACACACCCAATCCAGGCCGGTACTGACATCCAACAACTATCCTTGACATGTTTGAGTCTGGCACTCAGCTCCCTTGGCATCTTTTTATTTTTTTATCTTGATGTAATGCCAAATCGCTATTCATCCACATGGACTTTAGAGAGTATCATCCCCAAACAGCCCACACATCATGTGGAGGGCGGAGTGGATGACATGGATTATGGCTAATCGGAACAGACCCCATTACAGACAGCAAAGATGTGCATTAAAGGAATGCAGATGGGAGGGATGAAAAGCAAAAAAAAAAAGGATGGAGAGAGGGCTGTCAGGGATAACAAAGTAGTAGCATTTATCAGTTCCTCGATCGACGGTTGGGGGAGTGGGGGGGGTGTTCCCACTGAGGTCAGACGTTCACGAGGAGATTTCTAAGTCAACGAAAATTGTTCTCATCTACTGATTCTTTTACATAATTTATAATACAGTCTGTTTATTTTGTAAAATGTGCCCATGTCTGATTCCTCCAGCTGTCGTTGGTCAAGAAGTCGGTCGTCCAACGCAAAGACAAACAAGCATGCACGCTCACGCAAAATCCTGTATAATGTGAGTGCAAATCCAATTTAGAATTATAAATCAACCTAAAATGTAAGTTTTTGAAGCTGGGGGACCTGCAGAAGTCCTCTGAAAGGACAGGAGCATGATGGATCAGTAAAAACCACTAAACCACATTGCTTCTTTCTGTTGGAACGTAGTCAATATTTATTTCATTGTAAGTGGAATAGACCTTCATTTATTTTATTATATTTTAAATATGTTATTCCATTAGTTTGTTGTTGTTGTCTTTTTGAAGCTCTGACTATTCTGCTGTTTGCTGATCCTTTTATATTTAAATAACAATTTGTTGCCTCAACTTGTATTCAAAAAAAATCTGAATATTTAGGGTTTGTAGTTAGAAAAGACCAAATTCATTAATTTCATATCTAAGAAGCTACAATCAGCAAGTATTTCGCTTATTAGGATTTTTCCAGAGAGAAACTCTGTTTAATTGCACGTTTTTTAATGTGTTTATGTTGTAACTAGTATTAAACTGAGCAGAAAGGGGTAGACTGTTATTTGAGGTAAACTAAAAAAAGTCTGTCTAGAAGCATTGAGTTAAATGGCAATAAAGGAAGGACTATTACAACTAATGGCAAGGCGAAACCAAAGGAATGTGTCTACGTAGATGTGTGCAGCGAGTTTGGGAACAGCAGGATGAGATGATGATGGATTTGGTGGTATACAAGAGGAGAGACAGTGCAGGAATGTGGATGAATGAAAGAGCGAGTGGAGGAGGGACTGAGGGATGCTGAGTGTGTCGAGGTGTGTTTTTCTCCAGACCTCTTAATGTCCCCTCTGTTCGACCCCGTTTTATGGCTCTTTTACAGCTCCTGCATTCTGCAGCCTCCCTGATTCTCCTCTCTGGGGCTCGACTCACCTCATCAACCCCGGCTTCTTGCCTCAGGCTGGATCAGCTGGACTCGAACACTCAACAACCCCCCCCCCCCTTTCAGAAAACACACACACATATACACGCAGAAACACAGCACCCTCCTGATTCCATTCCAATTCATTCCAGATCAAACATGATTTTCTACTCTTCCTTCATTTTTGCTGGCACACCATCTGCACACCACATACTCATTTATCAAGATTTAGGACCATTAAAAGGGGGAACACAGGTGTTTCCCAATTTTCCGTGCTCCCAGATGAATGAATTGTTGATTATATCCTTTAGTAATTAAACGCATTGTATAGCTAATTAATGTGGAAATCGATTACTGTATGTAGATTGAGCGCTCTGCTTGAGTACTTGTATGTATTACATGCAAAACATCAATGATGGTTATTTCCCATACCCATATTCATTGAATATTTAACTGTAAAAACATCAGTCATTTGAGAACGGTTGTAACTCTGCAGAAAAAAAAGTGGTGACAGTGCACCTCATTCCACAGCTGTGTGTGTGTTTATGTGCTGCCCATCAGGTAAACATCAGCTAAACCAATAATCTGCTACCTTCGCTAACTCACCTTTAGGGTCTTTGCAGTCTGCATTGATGGAGTGCACCCTTCTTTCTCCCTGTTTCTCCCCCACGACCGGTTCAGGTTTCTCCTCTTGTGTGTGACTGTTAGATCATTCATTGAGCTGTTGTTCTCCACCTTATTTCTGCATCTTATGTTTATATCGTATATTAAATCACAGCTACTCGGAGAACCATTACACCCCTAATTTGTACTTTCCAAAAATATTTTCTGTTTGTACTTTTTCCCCCATCAGCCTCAGCTCTTCCCTCACTCACTTAGTGTGAATAATTTATTATTTTATGTTTTTCCCCCTCTCATTGACTGAAACTTGTGACTAAGTGAGCCGGAATCTGGAACAATTGATGATCATACCACGCTCTCAGTTTTCAGATTGGCACTGTGATAAATATAGGTGCTCACGGCCTAATTTGATCCAGCACAGGCCTACAGGCCGTCCGTGCCGTTTATGGTACACGGTGATGCATGTGTCAGATTCTACTCGTATATATATATCCCTGCAGTTTTTCAGAACGAAAGGAGAAATCCCAGCGCTCCATTTTAAGTTATGGCTGCTCATTTTGGCCTTGTACAGTCTGCTGTGGTCAATCATCCAGTCACACTCACATGGGAGGATTATAAAAGCATTGCAACGCGACCACAGCCTGAAGCCTACCCATTTCACTTAATTCATAGGCAGCGTCCAAAAGAGGATGTTCTTTGTAGGAACTCTTTATGCTTTTTATGGTAAACGGAAAAATAGCAGCAAATAAACTCCATTACTTCGAGGGTTTTGCCATTAGAAGTCTATAACTTCTCCCAAGTGATCTTTGTTGTGCAATAACACCTAAAACCAGATGGAAAGAGGTCGAGAGGGAACCTTTTCTCTCTAATAGTCATTTTCGCAAAAACATGGGTAGTAAATTGAGAGTAAATGGTGCTAACAAGGTGAGCCATCCTCTTTTCCAGGTTTAAATCACTGCAGGCTGTTTGAGTAGATCTTCGGTTCTCTGTGAGCTCTTTGTGCAGAAGTTCACCTCCACCATCAGGAACTCTGGGAACAGCCCGACAAACAAATACACCTCGGATGGAAGATAACGCCAGGATCCTCTTAGCCTCAGCGTACGTAGGTTTGAGTACAGGCTGTTTATGGTTTAGAGTAATTCTGATGTATTGCGTGAATTTTAAAGGTGGTACTGCCCTCTAACATATACATTTAAATTGAAACATGCATGTACGTGGCTGCTGTAACCTGGGGCAGATTGTGTAATGTTTTTTTTTTCCTCCATCACATTCATGTTCTGAAGCCTGCAGCGGTGGCATAATGATAAATGCAGGACAATGTGAATGATGTAGTTGGGAGGCAAAGGAATGAGAAAATTGTTGATTGAGAGAAGGGATATATTTTAAAAGGACTTCATTGTTCATGATCTTTTTTTTTTTTTTGTTAACATGTTTTTTTTAGCTTATACGTCAGAGCAAGATCTTTCCAAGTGGTTCACGGGCACAAAATGAGAACCTGCTATTTAACTAAGAAAAAAAAAAAAAGGAAGAACAAGTCCTACTTTGGTTAAAGGTCAGCCGTAAAAGCAACAGTTTTTAACTTCAGCCTTTAGCTCAACTTGTAAAGCAGGCACCCCACGAACATGAGGCCGAAGGTCCTCATCACAGCCAGTCCGGGTACAAGTATTGATCTGTGGTGTTCCTTCCACTTTCTCTTTACTTCTTTTTCCACTTTTTAATGACAGACCGCAAGGATTTTTAAAAAGAAACAAAAAAGGTTTCACCGGATCCACAACAGAAGTCTAGTTAGACGTCTAAAATCAGTTCATTTGGTCACTTCTTTCAGGTTTCTCCTTGTTCTCTTTCTGGGAGATTCAGACCCTTATTCACTGTGCCTCGTTGTCCTGGTTTATCTCTGGACTCCTTCCCCCTGCCTTGATCTTCTCTAACAAGTGAACTACGGCTGACCTCAGTTATCATGTCAGTGATTAATGCCACCCTCCCACAGAACAACACATCACATTCAGAAATATGACCACTCTTTTCAAACGCTGGAATTGTAATCTGCTCCACAGTAGTTGGGAAGTATGTAAGAGAATAGCATTTTTTGACTTTATATTTATGAAGTGAGCTGAACACGCACTGATCAAGTTCTCAAGCTGCTGTGATGCACTGCTATAACTGACAATACGGTTTAGTTTGTTCTTCAAAAACCTTCAATGGCATTTAGAATACTAGACCTCCTTTTGGTTTGACATGCACACACAGGTACACATGCACATCTGCTTTTTGCATTCAGGACGATACAGAAACACAGATGGAATATAACCACGATCCTCTCGTCTTCAAACCTGGAAAACGAGGTACAGTCTCCAAAGAGTTGTTTCCCTTCCACAGCCAAATTGAATTAAGAATATCTATTTATTTTCTTAATGGTGATGTGGAATAACTGAACTCAGACATTCCATTTTCTGAAATAAAAGCTGGCAGTCAAATTAAAAGCCGTGTCTCTGATTAAAGCTGGGACGTGATGGTCACAGTCAAATACTTCATCTCAATCAGAAATTCAGAACTTCTGTTAGAAAAGTTGATTTGGGACTTTTTTTAACCCTGTGGTTATTGGTGTGATGCAAGCTTAAAAAAGATTTCTTATTATTACTGTCGCCACATAAAGATCATGTATAAGAAAATAGTTCTGCATTCACCCAGTTTCTTCTGAAGCAAAAGAGGGACAGCGACTTGGCCGTTTTATCAGCACATACCAGTAAAAAGAAAAAGATGCTAAAGCACCATAATGTGTTTTTCATGTCAAATACATTCAATAAGAATATTGGCTTATTCGTAGGGTTCCTATGCACTCCACGAGTTCTGCAGTCATATAAGACGATAACATCTCACACTGTACGTTTGCATTTGCTTCATCTTGTAATGTCAGGAATTGTACACACAGACTAGATATTGATGAGCACTCTTGAATCTACGATTGATGTAGAGATACGGGTGACGTGAGAATTTCATCACCAGGACATGTTGATGGTATGAAATGAAACCGCTCTGTGATCTTTTCAAGTTGCATTTTAACTGCCTAGTAAATAGGTGGACTCGTAAGATTTCTGACACTGTCAGGTGGTGTTTGGTCACCAGACCAGTGCGATGGCCATTGAAGGACACAGGACAGGAAAGATGGAGAAAGATATCCCAATGACTCTTCTACAAAGGGGATCTTTCATCTGCGACAGCTATGCTCCGCTTGACAAGACTCTGACACACATCAGCAATGATGAAACTGGAGCTCCCACGGACACTGTGAAAGTAACGACAGAAAACGAAACAAGTGAGAGATTGAACAAGAGCAAATCTCTGTGTCATAAACCTCCATGGCTATAGGGGGAGCCACTGAGCCAAGACTGAGAGATGTATTTTTCTTCTGCGGTCGTAGTACAGTCCAACCTTAAAGGTAAACATCCTCTTGACAACATTTGCTTTTGTTAATTTTCCTGCCAGCACTATGAGGATTGGTATCCCCTTTTCCTGCGTCTCCTTGCTTTTCCTTTTCAGAACTTGTATACATACATACATATAGCTACATAAATAAAATAGAACATTTTTAAAACCTAAAACATGTTTGTTTGTTTTTACATGAGGAACAAAGAAGAACTGGTATCCAGAGGCAACCAGCACCTGTGTAGCATCCCTCTCTGAGGCTTAGGAAAACCTTTTTCCTCTCATGAAAAGATCACTACTCTTGCCTGAAGGAGGGGGTGGGCTGCCTCAGGTCCCCCCTCCTCCCAAAAAAAAAAAGAAAAGCAGATTTCTCAAACCAGGATGTGCAACACTTTGTCCTTCTGGCCCCAGCTCACCTGCTCTGATCTTTCCCTCTGGCTGCACCTTCCCTCCCCCCAGACTCTGAGTAGAGCCCGCTGACTTTGTTGACTGTTGGTTGTTTGAGATTGACATCTCCTGAGGGAGAGGACAGAGAGATGAAACAGACTCGGAACTGGAAGAGATACGGGACGCAGAAAGGTCAACGGACAGATAAATTACTCTCCTGTCAGCGAAAAATACAAAGTTAGTTAGCAGTTAAACTATCATTTCACTTCAATTCAATAATATCTCTATATATATCTTTGATCTCTAAAGGGAAACTACATATTACGAAAATTAAATAAGATATCAAATAAATCCTATTACAAAGATACAAATATTGAAATAATGAACCTTTTCTGAGTTTGTGTGATTACTTGCATAGTTTTGTGCAGACTTCAGGAGGAGGTCTGGTATCTTTGCTCTTTAGAAAGTACGAAAGAAACTATGAGCCAGCTTGATTTAAGTGGTCACTACACTATTAAGTTTTGTCTAAAAGCAACTGAATCTCAAGGAAATATGCAAAACACCAAATTCTATTAACTATAAAATTATTTGTGGAATTGGTTGCAATAAGATAAAATAAAAATCTCGCAGTTTAGTTTCTTTTATAAGTCTTTTTCCTTTTTTTTAACTACACAAATTGAAAATGAGCATAGCAGCTGGTGAATGGAAACGCACGCACGCTTTGTTGTTTGACGTACAGCTGTGCACCCTTCCAATAAATAAAAGCGTGAAATAGCAGTCCGCTCTGATTAGCTCTTTTAAAACGACAAGTTTGTTTGAGCAACCCCGAACATGCATGTGTTCTGACAAAAAGATGATGTTACCTGTCTCTGTGATTCATCTCAACCACTTAATCAGCTTACAGTCACAAGTGATTTAAAGTGTTTGTGCAGCTGCATATCTTGAAGGTGACCAAGACAGTTTTACAGTGCAGAGTGAGTATAAATGAGTTTTACAGTGCGATGGAGCAAGGACAAGATCCTAAAGGTGAACAAAACTAATTTACTCTCAGAGGAAGATGGCTTGTTTGCCAAATATTCCTTTTTATTCACACTCTCTCACACACACACTGTATCTGTGTACAGTAGAGGTGCTGTGTTATTGAACAGTAGTGAAAGAATGTGGATTTGAGTACACTTGCACATGTAACCTCCATCACCATCCCTCACTCCCTCCATCTCTCTGTCTGTCACCACCAGAGGATTACATGTACACACCAGGATACCTTATACCACAGCTGGAAAAAAAAAGAAAGAAAGAAACCTGCAAAAAGTTTCTCAAAGGAAAAACTTAACCACTTATTCTCTCTGCTCCCTACTTGCTCGATCTCCCCCTTTTGCAAATTTCTTGGGTTTTTTGTTTGTTTGCTCACACATTTCTTGCTGCCCTGGTCACATGACCGGGTAGTTTCAGTCACATGACCAGTTGGGAGGTTAAAAGCAAGTTGATACAGTTTCCTTAGATCTGAAGGAAGCGTCTGTGTCAGAATAGGACAGAGAAACAGTGCAACAGCTCCTTTCTCTGCTGTGCCTTTTGAAGCTCCATTCAGGTGGAGTCAGTCACTCATCTCACCTCCACCACCTCATTCTGAAGAGTCTGTCGTTATGTGAGATCTGTCATACAGCTTTGTTGTGCCAGCTTCCAAGAAACGGTGATAGAAAAAGCCTCGTCATGTTAAGTTGGACAAAGATAAAGGAAGGGAAGATGGATACATACTTCTCTGGTGTCACAGTATCCTGCATATTTTCACACCTGAGCAGCCAGATAAACAAAATCACAGGGTTATGTCAGAGTTTTAGATTTGTTAGTCACTTCAGTGACCCAAATATGTAGTCAAGTACAAAAAAAAACAAAAAACATGTTTTTTCTAACACTATATCTCCTTTAGGATGAGTTATTGCAGTACCTGAATAAGATAACCCCATTAACCAATTGCTGTGTGGTTAAAAAGAACCTGCAAAAATTTGTCAAAATAGAATTATAGTAAACGAAATTCCAAGTGGAAGTCATGTTTTTCTTTTTCTGGTGCTCTGCGTTGAAGCCACTGGAAGGCTTTGATGACAGAGGAGTTTCGTTGACTGGAAACGTCTGTAGCAGTGTTTGGTTGATGGACATAATTTTAGCATCGCAAAGAAAATAAACGTCATTTAGCGGGTTAAAGTCTAACTTCACAACCTTTGGAAAATCAGTAAAAAGGAGGGAGGGAAGGAGTAACATGTAGCATGTTAACCGTTCATGCAAAGCGGTCCGTGTACCCCCAAAATCAGCGGCGACTGTGTTCACTGAGGCCTGGAGGAAATTTGTCCTTTCTAAGGACACACTTCCTAAACATCTGCAGCATTTGAAATCTCAAGCACCACGCAGGATATCTGGCATGTGTTCCTGGCCCAGAGTGCCTGAGGAGCCTCCAGCCTCCTTATGTTTGCTCATGAGAGCTGTGACACTGTCTTCTCCTCCCACTCACTGAAGTCTGCCTATTTAAAAACCTCGAGGGAACACTTGCATATTGCCTGTGTAATCTGTCTTAAAGCAATAAATCAGCAGTGTGTGTGGAGGTGTGTTAGTGAGAAATCATGTCCGACCCTGAGGTGACGTCTTCGAGGCGTACCAGACAAGTCTCTGCTAAGATCCCTCTTCGGCTTTTATACAAACATAAACACAAACAGGAGATTCCTTTTCACATCTTCCTTAATATCTTCATGGCCTCGATTTTGTTTCTTGCGTTTTTTTTTTTTTAAGTCGTCTCATTGTTTTTTCCCCTTGTAAAATAACTGGGGGAAAGTGCTCATATAAATGACATCTGGATGCTTTTCTGTTTGATGTTTTAATGTATTGAATGCAGAAGTGAGTGCTTTTCTCCGAGCTTCTAGTCATTACATCGCTCCTCAGCATGCATGCGCACACAAGCGCACACACATGTGTACACTGAGGAATGCCAGGTATTTCACTTCCATGCAGGCAAGAAAGGAAGAGCTCTGTGTATGTGATT
This sequence comes from Arrhamphus sclerolepis, assembly GCA_037176975.1. Taxonomy (NCBI): domain Eukaryota; kingdom Metazoa; phylum Chordata; class Actinopteri; order Beloniformes; family Hemiramphidae; genus Arrhamphus; species Arrhamphus sclerolepis. The sequence goes on along the minus strand of JBAMYA010000019.1, from coordinate 9,165,915 downwards.
GAAGCTGTCCTGCTCCTCTGGGCTGTGATATGATGAGCAGATAACAGCACAACTAGATGAAAGCTTTGAAATGTCTTTATCTCCCCTACAAGTCTTTGTTTTCCACTCCAGCAGTGTGCTGAAAAATTGATGTGTCACGACTCCAGTGTTCATATAATGGTGCGTTCTTCAGCTCATTGTTTCTTTCCTTGTTTTTTCATCATGTTTTAATAACATTGGTCTTTTCATTTCTGCATTACTACCTCATTCGTCCAAGAAGTAGCACTGAAACGAAGGCACTAAACTGCTTTATTCTGATGTAGCTATGAGGTGAAGATGTCTTTTTAGACTGCAAAGTTAAATAATTACAACAACGTCCACTCTGAAATGGACAAGTATATGGTTTCTTTTTGCAAGATTTTTAAAATAAATGTTTGGAGTGGGACATTCATGAGCAACACAGTCTCTTACGACTGTTTGTTCTGGATCTATACATATATGTTATCACAGATGAATCTTACTCAAGTCATCCTGCCTAAGGATATCCTAAATTCCCAGAATCCAAAGCTAAAATTTTCTCATCAGAGAGAAAAAAACATGCTCACATGTTCAGCTACTTAAGCTCTTCATCCAGAGTGACTTCCAGCTCCCTTGTTTCTCACAGCTTGACCAGAGAGAGAGATCTTGTGACAATTACCCTTTAATTAATTGAGCATCATTTTTTTGTGTTCAAACGCTCTCAGGGCTTGTTTTTCTGCCTCCTTGCAACCAGATGCTCTTTGACCACAGCCAGCTGCAGAGCAAAGACTTCATTTCCTCAGCTGCTTTGTCTGACCAAATAATGCCGTAGGTGGCCCGTGCTTGAACCCGGCGCACACTTAATTGTGTGTCCACTCGGGCTGGTTTTGCTTAGCTGGTTTAAAGTGCAGAAGTGGGTAGTAAAGTTGTGGTGATGCAGTGTTCTGGCATCAATCACGACATGTTTGTAGGGCACGAGTTTTTGCCTGGCTATTACAGTAAATATAAAAGTTTGGGTTTTTTGGCCTTTATGAGCGCTGTGGTGTTAGAGCATTGGTATCCACATTATTGAGTCTTTTTTTTTTTTAACTGCGGGAAGTTTCACCACATGATATACAGCCTTGCTTTTTTTTTTAAAAAGAAAGTCAATAATATACAAGATTCATCTGTGTGCTAACATAAATGACACTTATAATCAATGCCTCTACCAAGCTTGGCCCAAGAACACAGTTGTACCCTGATTACTGAGTAGATCTGACCTGTGTTGGTGGGTTCAAACCATGTCTTATCTAATCCCTCCAGATTACCTCCCAGGCATTCAGTCTACATGCTTTTAGACGTTGGAGGGGTAGCTTCTCATATCAATATAATGACTTCATGACAAAAGTCAGTAGGTCAGTGACTTTGTGTGTCGCCATTACCGGTGGTTTGCTGACCTCTGTGGTGACTGATGAAGAAACATCAAACTGCTCAATCAGGTTCTGAGAACACTCAGGATTTTGCGACACAATGGATCTTGAACGCACTGAATAACACACCTATACACCACTTACTGAACCCAGAACTCAGGAGGTCTGCAGTTTTAAAAAAATATAGTTAAAATGTAATGTCAAAGATTGTTTTTTTGTTTTCTTCCTAATCCTTATCAGTGTCTCAAAACTGGGATGTTTTCTGTAAAAGTTGTAATGACTCAGCAGTCATCAAATAGAGTAATTTTCTTGTGAAAGTTCGGCAGCATGGCTAACAGCAGGGCTAACAGCAGGGCTAACAGCAGGGCTAACAGCAGGGCTAACAGCAGGGCTAACAAGGTCTCGTCTCTCTTCACCTTCCTCTCTCTCTATCTGTATTTCCTTCTTCACATCACATCTGCTCACTGGTATTTAAAAAAACACCAAAACTCTGTTCCGGCTCTCCCTTTGCTTCAACCCAGGCATCGTTCTTTGATGCTTCAGCATGATGAAAAGCGGAAATGGGAGGCAAAGACATGAGGAGGCCGTCCCGAAGTGTGTTTGGCAGATATGGATCGTGTGTGTTTGGATTCAGCCTTAAACCCAAGTTACATGATGTTCTTCCTTTGTCTTCTGGGCTCTAAAACTAAATGAAAAGGTTGCAGCACTTTAATGTCAACAACACTTTTATTTAAATATCTTACATATTCTTAGGATCGTCCATGTGAGGATCACATGAAGATTCATGCAGACTTAATAGATCTATATCTCATGTCAGAACTTGGCAAACAGATGTTGATGAACACAACACAACCTCTGCAAGCACACCGTACTCTGCATCAGGCCGTGTTTGTGCTGGTGTGCGTAAATGGATCCTCACTCTGGCAGCGATTTAACAGAAGAACAGGAGCACTGCTGTAAAAGACGACAATGCAGCATGGCACAAATTTAACACTACTTGCACAGCTGTTCTTATGGCTCCCATTCTCTGTGTACGACCTAATCCAAACCTTTTCTTTTATTCATACTTCAGCCGTAACCCTAACCTTATCACTACTAGTCCTTAAAAGGCATGTGATTATGTACACAAGATCCAAAGGTTCTCATAAAAGGTCCACATGAGATGTAAATATGATATACTTACGGGCTCCTAATTAAGGGGCAGTCTGGAATGCAATATGTTAACGCTGGAGCCAAATAACTGTGGGAAAAATGCCCACCCCTCAAACCACTGACACCATCTTTGATCACGCCCATCTGTCTGACGTTGACCCATTAGGGGTGACCTTTCAACTGGCTGGATGCATGGATGCAAGTCGGCTGTTTTATTAGAAGGTATCAATGTCACAATCTCAAGCAGACAGCTTCTCAAGCAGCTATCAGATGTCCAGACTCATGAAGACTCTGGACCTGGCTGTGTGCTTTCTTTTTCAGTCTGCTCCAGCTTGCCTTTATTATAAAGGTCTGTTAACACACTGCACTCAATGGGCCCTTTGTCTTCTGTGCATGTGAGTGCGCTCGAGTGTATTTGTAAGAATGAATCCATGTCATTTACACTGCAGTATGATTATTACCTCAGAGAGAACTTTTTTGTTTTTTAAATAAAAGAAAAAATGAACTGGCTGTCTTAATTTTTCACAGTGCCGAAAATAAACTTTTAACTCATTTCAGGTAGAACATTAAATGTGTTGTTTTTTTTTCTTCAGCTATGGCAGCAATTACTATGTGTCAGTGGTTTGGATGGTTGAATTTTGCAAACTTGACAACTAAAATGTAAGAAAATGCTGGAAGGTAGACAAGGTAACGTTTTAAAAATTTTTTATAAGTAGCAACTGGTCTTGAAAAGGTATTTTTACTTCCATACTCGAGGAGGCGTTGTTCACATAGAACAAAAAAGCTGTCAATTTCCCAGACATTTTAAGAAGGTTTGAAATGTAAATTTTCAAGTGTGTGTGTATATATATTTTTTCCTTTCACCATTTTAGTGCACCACATCCAGTGGCGCTGCAGTGATCAGCTGAATGCAGTGGAGGATAAAAAGAACACTCTGTGGAGAAACTCTGCAGTGAATTACTGTATGGGTGAAGCTGAAGGAGACCATCTGCTCCAAACCTACATCATCAGTGTGGAACCTTTGTAGATATGTCTGGACACATTTGTTAAGCTGAATGCCGTGTCCGGAGCTTCGGATTTAGCCGGACGTGGCGAGTTGTTGCAGTGTTGTTAATTCATTTATCATTTCAAGTGCACACATGTCGCAGCCAATGAACTCTTTTAATTGTTTTGGTATCTGCAGCAACATTAGCTAAGTGTGACAGCAGCCAGCTACTTGTTTCGACCATCAATGACGCCTCACTGATGCATCCAGGTGATTTTATGTGGTGCTGGAAAGCCAGATTACAAATGTACGATTTGAAGTTTCTTAATCTCGTCATGACTCAGTTCCAGTTGTGGTGACACAGCTGAGGTCCTCAGTGAACTGAACTGTGTGCTGCGCTCACAGCCGCCAGTGAGTGAGAATCCTGCTTGTGGCCAGGAGGAGGTTATATCATATTTCCACATTTTAACTTTACAATAAGAATGATAACATGCTCTCAAATGTGTTGTGCAGTTCACCAGCTCTAATAGATGGTCCTTCTTAAGCGCGTTACATCCACTTTTTATGTAATATCATTCATGTAGAAAGCTAAAGACCCTCCACAGTGGAGAAATACAGGGACACGGCATCATTTTAGGGTCGGATATAGAATAACAACACCTTACTGGGGAAATGACTAAATGTGGCGTCCTTAATTTTATGAAAACGGTGCCATTATTGTTTTCAGTATTGTTAGGTTCTGCTGTCTAAATTCTTCCTCCATCTGTGAGAGACAATGGTGCACAGACAGAAGGGCAGATTTTTCGGACAGTGAGTCTTCAGACTCCATTACCTGAACATCAGCTTAACTTAATTAGATTTGATTTGACGTCACAAAAATGGCATTCTTCAACCATTTCCAGCCCTGCTGTCACCAGTCTAAAGTATCCCTTTTGTTTTTGTTTTTTTTTATCGTTATGATTCACCCTCAGCCACCCAGATGTAAACACCACCTTGTTTTGGCGGATTCCTTCTTCTTTGTCGAGAAGAAAAAGACACTTCAGATCGACAATTAATAATAAGCTGTCGTGCCAGTATAAATATGGAAGAAAAAGATAAACAGGCAGACAATGCAAGGTCTGTGATTTCTCTTGTGTTTGTACAATGTGTTCTTCAGTGTGCACACTGGAGGCAGCAGCAATCAGAGTGAAAATGACAGAGGTTTAATTTGAAGGCAGCTGGATTCTGAGCTATTAGTAGACAGAAGGTTGTAAAACAAGCAGGAATTTTGCTGCTGGGTCCTGTGAAGTTTTCATCAGGGTGGGAGGTGTCATGACAGTGATGGGAGTTCTCCCATAGGAAAACCTTGAGGGAGGAGGAGAGAGGGGGAGGATATGGAAAGCAGATGGAAGTCGGAGAGCAATGGCGTGATGTTTAGAGAATGTGTACATGTATGATTATACGCAGTTAACAGTTGGTCAATGGAGGTCATCACATTTGGTCTGAATTTTGAGATAAGTAGATGCACATGCAAAGTATGGATGAAAAAAAATCTTACTTTGAATACTTAAGGAGATGATGAATAGATCTTGGTAAGGCATAAAATGAATGAAAACTTGGTGGCACAAAGAGTACTTTGCAAGTACCCAAGAAACTTGAATTTTTCTCTGGGCCTTGGCTAAGAAAAGCCTGGTGGTGAAAATTTTAAAACTTATTTTAACACTGACTCTTGAGCCAGCAAAAAAAATCAGCGATGGTTCGTCAAGGTGTGTTGACCTCTGAATATTAGAATGACTAATGTCCAGAAAGTGGTGTAAGGCTATAAAAAGTGTTCTTTAGCACCCATCACCCCAGTTTATAATCCTGATTTTTTTTCCAAAAAAAGGCCCTTTGACAGGAATGGTAGAGGTCACGCTGAGGTCTGTTTATGGTGAAGAGAGACGTGCTTGTAGGATCGCTGGAAAGGTAACTCAAAACCACCGTTGGACTGCAAAGGACCGTCTGAGATATTAGGTGGACTCTGGTGTGCTGGCGCGCTGTTGTACGTTGTAACAACAGCTGCACAAATACAACCTCCACGCAGGCATCGAGTAGAACTTTGTAGATGGAATTAGCAAGTGTACATTTGGAGAAAATATGGACATGAAAAGCAAAAAAATAAATAAACACAAAAACTGTCCTGGACATGAGTGGATCAGTTGTGGTTTGGGCCTGGGCTGCTGCCGTGGGCATGGGAGACTTTTAGCTGTTAGAGGTAAGAAGGGAGTGAATTTAATAAAGAAATTATGAAAAGAATGACTTATAGTGGAACTGATGAAGAGATGTTTCTTGATAGGAACTTTTACTTATCAAACCTGCATTTAAGATCAGTTTAAATACCATCTAGAACACCACACTGTCTGTTTTTATTGTTGTTTGTTTTTTAAAAAAAGCTAAAGATGTAAAGAAGATGACCTCACAACAGCATGATGATATTAAAGAACCATCATTCATGTGTAATCAGTGTTATTTATCCTTTGAGATCATACTTACTTAACACAGTTTCACCTTGAAAACATCATGTATTTATTAATCATTGAAATAAAACTCATGTGCATTTTTTTTTTTTTTTTTTGTTCTTCCCTGTGCTCATCGATTCCATTGAGGTGACTAAAGGCTTTTTGCTGTCGTCTTGGTTTACGGTCAACAAAGATTCCTGAGCATGCCAGCGAGAGGAAATGGGTGCGCTGCATCATGAACAGAAGACACAAGTCATGCATCTCCTCCAAACGAAACGCAGCACAACGCTTTCTGATAATGGCTGGAAGCCCTTTAGCTCACATAATTTAAAGCCCTTTGCAGGACAGACTGGCAGAAAGAGTTTCAGCAACTTATTATATTACTTAAAATATTGAAGAAATGTTTCAGTTTTAACTGAATTCCTTTCCCATATTACTGTTATTATTATTGTAATTTACTCACTCAGCTATTCTTGGTGGCAGAAATCTGATCGGGGTGGGGGTTTAGGGTTGCCACTGTGATCCACCAAAAGTTAAGGAGGTCTTTGACCTGAAGGCTTTCACATCCAGATACATCCATGATGCTAAAAAAAAGGAAAAAAAGAGGAGTGGAAGAAAATAGCAAAGCTAAGAGACACAGTGTACCCTATAGTTAGTAAAGACAGCAGGAGAAGATAAAACATTCCTTCTTTACTGCACTTATCAAAGAAGAAAGTGACTACCAGAAGCCCAGCAGGGCAGTAAATATCTCTGACTGGCCCTCACCTGTCAGGCTACTTGGCCACCAAAAAGATATTTGAGATGTAAGTATAGACGTATAGAAATAGCAGGCTTACTGAAATATTTTATTGCTCCTTGTTGGTTTCATCATCTACAGATCAAACAAAATGAGCTAGTTTTCACAGGACAACCTCCTTTCTCTGTGTCTTGTGTTATATGGGTCCTATTTCCCTGTAGTACTCCCTTGGAGGTAATGGAGATCCAAAGTTAGCCCATGTAGAAGAGGTAATTATCTCGTTAATTATGTCATGTCTGCCTGAAAACATGCCAAGAGACACTTTGCGTCTTCACAGCCAGGTGCCAGGTCCATCTGAATAGTTTTATTCTGATTATTAAGGCCAAAAGTGTTGGTCTGCTAGCAGGAATTACAAACCTAAGCACACACATGCATGCATGTTTCTGTTTGGATGCACTACCTGAAGAGCAGACAGATGGGAAAACTTAAAACAAATTAGCTGCATGCCAACCAGAACACGTGCCCGAGGGGAAGAAAGTTGAGAGAGGGTGTAGAGGGTGGAGGTAAAGTCAACTTTCCAGCTGTTACTGCATCATGCTTGACATCAGCTCCTTATCAACTTTCTACCAAAGAGCCCTGAGACTGACACTCACTGCCAACAAATGCACATACAGACACTCACAAAAGTTTATTAGCTCTCATTTAGCTACAGGCCTTTTTCCCTGATGTAGTTATTATCTCATATACACAAAGAAAGTAGGTGGACACTTGTAGCCAGCCAAAACCACAGCTATGCAAACCTTTTTCACATTCAGATTCTTTTTTTTTTATTGCTTTTAAATGCACAATGCACATCCATGGAGTGGCACTCCCTTCTACTGTGATCTCAGCTCAGGAGCATGACATTACGGGTTGGTAGGCGCTTGCACCTCACTGCCACAACTAATGCTCACACCCTCCTCCTTAAATACCCTTCACCTCACAAGCGTCCTATCAACAAAAAAAATAAAAAATACTTACCGTGACACATCTCCCAAACCACACACGCAGCTGCAAGCATCAGCACACTCAGCTCACAAATGCCTGCTTACTGTAGAAGCGTGTCCTCTTTGAAGATAACAGCATCAAGAGATGAGTCAGATTTTTGTGTGTTCCATTTCACCCGTCGTTCTTAGCACAATCCTGTGTGCTGACATACTGTCACCAGACACGCCCACGCGGAAGTGCTAGAAATTAAGCTCAGTGTAATTAAACCTTGTGCCTTCTGCTCCGGATGTGACCCGCACCACCTGTGATCTTTTTTACTGAATGAGCAGGGCCGTGTGCCGTAGATGTGAGCACCTGGGGCCTCGCTCATGCCCCGTTTACACACTTGTCTCCCCGCTCTGCCCCACTCTACCCACCAGCAGCAGGTAGTAAAAGTCACAGCAAGTGTGAAAATTAAAGAGACGCATGCTGCTTTTATGAGCTCTCTCTCTCTCTCTCTCGCTCTCTCTCTGTTTGGGGTTCCTCTGTCAACCTTTCCTTAGCTTTGTCCATCTCCTGCTGTGCTGATAACAGTACTTTGTGAGACATAGTAATTTGGTTTGATTAGTCATTCCCATCTCATACAACTTAATACACACTTACCAATTAAGAGACTTCTGTTTCAATATGTGATCAAATTTATTAACTATCAGTCTAAAGCACAGGCTCTTCAGAATGAGCCAACTGACCAGGAACATGATTATGAATGCAGGTGTGCAATTACCCTCAGATGGAGCGCACAGTCAGCCACCATCAATGAACCATTATAGGACTGACCAGCCTCTCTCTGTCAGTCCTGCTCATTATTTGCAGCTTTTCCAGGGTACGGCATCTCCGGGACTCTCCAGGGATACAGAAACTGTTGGTACCATGCGTAGGCCTCTGCAGTCTGGCTTCTGACTTCACGCTGGCACGTTTTTTGTTCAGAAGTCACATCTGGGGCAGTCGGATAAAGAGTGATGCCAAATCTGCCAGAGAGACATTTATAGCCATAGACTAGCAATCATGACTCAGATTTGATTTCCTCAAGCGTAAAGTGGCCTTCGGTGCAGTATGCGCTACTATGTATGGAGTTTTAATTGCATTGCAGTCAAAATCTAATAAGCGCTGTACAAGTCCTTTAAAGTTTCCTTTTTTCCTTTTTTTTGTGCATTTTTCACAACATAAAGGAAGACTAGCAAAAATAAAGAGCATTTGTCATATAATGTCAAGGAAAACTAATTTAATTCTTCAGAATTGGGCAGCTCGCTTGTGAGTTACTCATCCTGCACAAGTTTGAAGAATTGAATTAAGGCAACGAAAAATAGCAGCAGAAAATTGTGTTTTGCTAGTATGTATGAAGTACTTTTTACAGATTCTCCTTCCTGTGTCTGACTTCAGAAAGCAAAAAAAAAAAAATAGACGTATTAAACTAATTCCCACTTAAAGCAGTTCAGCCTTATCATGTTAAGGAAGCATTGATGATCTAGTTTATTTTGATCACAATAGTTCACCCTTGTTCATGTTTCATGTTAAGATTTTTTTTTTACATTACAAAGCAAGTATTCAACAAAACGCCTCCATTACTGTGCTATTTGGAGCAAAACAGTTTCATCCTTAAGATTTAGAAATCCCTGATAGTGGCTCATTTAAATTCAAATTATCTAATTTGCAGTTACCATAGAATTTTCATCCTTTTTTTTTTCCATCACCTTATCAAATATTCTTCTTTACAGAGTTATAATACCAAGTTACAATTCAGGAGTTATAATACAAGTTATAATGCCGCTGCACTTCCTGTAGTCCATCACTATAATAAATGCTCCTCTCCTAGCTATAAACGCTTGCTTGTATGTGACTTTAATCTGATTTACATAACTGACACATTTTTATAATTGACTATATCGACTAATTATTGCAGCCCTGTTCTTATCAAGCCAATACATAGGATTATATAACTTTCTATTTTGACCCTTTGGTCAGTTTATGTGCTTAAACTGTTGCACAGAATAACAGGGACTGTTTTGGCAGGTGGTAGTAGCCAGGCAGGCTGTTGTCAGCCTGTAAAAGTTTAGGAGGCCTGTCTTTATGGGACTGTCTATGGTGGAAGCAGCAGTCGTAGCTTCACACCTCACTACACGAGGAAAAATGGAAAACGACAAAGTTAGTCTGTTCCAGGGCTCAGAGCAGTTTATGCACACGGAAATATAAGAATGCAGTGATTGCAGAGAAAAGGAAAAGGGGGGGGGGGGGGGGCTCTTTCTGCCAGCAACGGCAGAAAAACATCCAGGGCGAACTGCGAGGTTAGCAAGAGGGTAGAAAGATCCACCGAGGAACATTAAAGGCCTCCAGCATGCTCTGCAGTCAGACTCTGCAGTTTTATAGTCTGGCTACCTGAGTTCCCTCCATTATAATATCTGGCACCAGTAAAGATACATGAATGGTGAGATCAGTGTCTAGCCAGGCTTTCTGACGTTTGTGGATGAAGAGTTTTGAGCACTCATTATGTGTAACTATAGTTTCAGTTACCCACTTTGCCATTTACGCAGAAAGAAGTAGGGCCATACTGGTTAGACTGTGTCATCTTGAACTCATCTGCCTCTTGTTGTAAATTCCTGAACTTTTCCACCACTGAATATTGCTCTATTTTTTTCTTCTAGGCTTGTTCGAACATTTAGATATATTTTCAACAATTCTTGTTGGCATTGTTGTCAGTGAAACATCTGGGTTTTTTTTTTTTGTTTGTTTGTTTTTTTTATTTTAGTTTTACCTTTTAATACCATTAACCAGTTAAACTGATTTTCACAAGTTCTTTATAAACTTTCTCTTTATTTCTTGTTCTCATAACTTCGGTTGAGTTTTGGCTAATTGGTTTTCTTTTTTTTTCTTTCTTGTTCGTAAAATCTGGAGTAAAAAAATCGAATCATTGTATAGATGAAAGATTATATGAGGCGTTTATGTCAGACTGTGATTTTCAACCACTGTGGCTGCAGCATACTAGTGTGCTGTAAAAAAAAAAAGATCCAAAAAAAAATCACTAAACTTTACACACAGACATGAATAATTATTTGTAGTAACTCAATAAAATCTCAATTTTTTATTTTTTAAAAAGTATGCTACGTCTCCAAAACAAGTTGAAAAATGCCGGTTCAGAGGATCAGCATAGTTGAGGCCAAGGCCGATTACTTTTCAACAAATCCAACATTATTATGATGTCTCCTGCTTTCCACGCTGGTCAGGAGCCTAATTTGGCCTCTGGATGGCTATGATGTAACTTTTCCTGGGAGGGCAGAGAAGTTTTTTCAAACTCAAATAAACATAAGGTCCACTGGCACAAAATGCTTATTCAGAGGCCCTTTATGACAGTCCTTTATCATCTGAAAAGGGTACGTCAGACTTTCCCGTTGGTGTTGGTGGGAGTCAGGGCTGGCTGGCGTTTACTTTAATCCACAAGGAGACTTCTATTCTTGTTTCAAATGGGAATTAATCTGTTGAAAAATCCTGGACGGGCCATGTGTTAAGGCAGCCGTACTGGATTCCCAAGTAAAATAATGGATTCTCGACTTTTGGTAGCGATGTAGAAGTCGTGCTTTTTACATTAACAGCTAATAAGCTGTCTTTCAACAGGAGATGTTTTAACAACAAGGGCTCAGTTGGGTTTTATTCAGGGAGCTGGACACTTTTGGACACTTTAAAACAAATGGGATAGACTATATATCATGCTATATCCAATAGGAAGATGCATTTTTATTCTTTTTATAAACTATTTAAGATAAGGCAACATCATTTATAGCAATATAGTTTATATTTCAGCACATTTTATTCATAGAGCCCCAGGACATCTTTTTGTCATCTCCATGCATATCTTGCTCATCCTCACACTGCCCCAGCTCTCTCATTTTCCACCCCACAAACCCCCCCACCCCCACCCCACCCCACACACCCCCCTGCCCCGTTTTGACAACATAGCAACCGACACGGATACCAGGCTACCGCAAAGCTATTGAAAAGGAGTTAGCCAGTGAAATGAAAACCAGTTATTAAATTATTTGGGCATGGTTCGGGTTCAAAGGCTCAGACAAGCAGAAGAAACATGCATGTTGCAAGAGAACAGCGCCATAAAGGGCAATGCAAAGAGAGTGGGCTGCAACACTGGAGCCTTTCAAGCCTCGGCCCCTGAAACAAATTATGGTGCTAAGCGGATACACCCTCACTCTAACTGACTGCACATGCACTCACACAGTGGCTTTTGGCTGAAAAAGGCAGAAGTAGAATAATCCTAAAGCAGGGCTCATCTTATTGTGAAGGACGCTGAACTGTTGTGCCACCAACCTGTCAATCAACCCTAGAAAATTACAGAATTGTCTTTTTTTTAAAGGTTACTTATGCCCCAAGAGTGCTGTTGCAATATGGTGTCAGTTGCCTTTGAGGTGGCGTACTGCATAAGATGTGGTTCATGTGTGTGCTTTAGGGACACACAGTACTGACGAAAAAAGATATTTAACACTTTCTGAAAGGAAAACACATTTAGCAAAGCGATTACAGTGTAAACATGCATGTTCACATCAAATGACAAGCCAATGTGGTATGCCCACTGTAAAAAAATAAAATATAAAAACAAAACACTTGTATTAACAAGTTATGACTTATTTATGACAGTTTCATAAAGGATCAAGTCTATTAACTTAATTAGTGTTGTCATCTGTTGAATCTTCTCATTGCCTAGCATTCAACTTCAACTAAGGGTTTATTATGTCAACAGAGGAAGTTTTTACTGAATTTCTCTTTAAGTTAACGGGCCAAGTGGCAACATAAAACTGCGCTGACAAACATTAAATAACAATATGACGATCACCCTAGCAGCTTTCCACATCTAATGACATTTCATCTTGTTCCTGGCTAAAATCCTGGTTGTCAGTATGAAATAGTAAGGCGCTCTTTGTAAGCACTATTTTACTTCGTATTGCTCAGCACACAAGCTTGAATGATAGCTGAAACATAACCTGAATTGGACGAGAAGCGCCTTTCAAGATGCAGGATTAGCATAGCGCTTCACCGCAAAAAGAACAACATAGAATGGGATATGGCTGCACAGACGCCATAAAAAAGAAAAAAAGAAAAGTAATAGTGTGTCAATTTAACAGCAAGCAAAGTCAAATGTTAAGAGAAATTTCGCATCTGCATGTTGTTCTCCTGCAGAATTCATTATCGTGCCTTCTACCGTTATAAATTAAAGTTTTGCATTTCCAGTTTTTCAAGTAAGGTGAAGATTTGCACAAGTGCTGAGTGAAATGTCCAATATAATGCAAGAATAATGGCAAAAAAGGAGAGCAGATTTCTCCTTAGTGAATTATTGTGCTGGGAAGGGAAGCACAGCAGACACACAAAATATAAAATAAGGTATTAAAGGTGCTTGGAGGATCTTGTAACATAATATAGTTATAACTCATTCTAACAGCTGGGCTGCTTGGTTTCCACTAACTGCAGTATTGAAGCCTATTTTACAGTGCAACGGTGCACAGTTTTGCTCCCTCAGCACTGCTTTTTAACTATACACTGTTTTTTACCGTCTTTCATAGCCAGCACTAGTTGTTTCCTGCACACAAACTCACACAAACTCAGACCCCCATTTGCTTTGTGGGGTTTACCCATTCAGGTGATCTGTCAGGAGCAGCAACACAGGCGTGCTAATGCGAACACATTTTCCTTTGTGCCACCACACAGATGTCAGATTTGCCCATCAGCTGGAGACTTCACAACACAAACATTACGCTCCGTTTGATTATCACAGATGATACTAATTTACTTCATTAATGCTATAACGTCATCACATTGTCATGACGGGTGAGGAAACTTGGCTCTGTAAGGCGGGACGCTGAAAGATGTTGAATTACGATGAAACAAAGCAGCCCACAAGCAGAACAAGATAATATGTTTGTAAAAATGTGATGAAATAAACTGAGAGTTTGAAGAATGAACCTGATATTCACGGCAGTGTTCCTGCTTTTCTTTGCTTATTATTTTTTTAGTGTTATTCTTGGGACAGATACTAATGGGGCGAGCCAAGAAAGACTTTAACAGGCCAGTTATATTCGAGAGAGAGAGACGGGGAGAGAAGGGGAAAAAAATCTCCTGGGTTAAACTGGATTTACAGTCTGCTGTGTTTAGCCCTCGTATCTGGATCACTGTCAGATTTTATGTAAAGTTTACTGTTCAGGGATGTGCAAGGGTATCACTTGTTGATTTGATTTAAAACAAGCTGTATTCTGAGGACAATGGTCGAAGTCAGAGTATGGAGAAGCATGCGGAGAGGCTTTGTGGTCAAGTGGACAGTCATGTGATTGTAACCCATAGCCGATAGGGAGATCTTATCTCAAAAGCTCCTATATGATCATCATGCAAGTCCAGGGATTTGTCAGCAAACAAAGCTAATCTGTATCTCGTCTAGTTCCTCACATGGACAAACCTCTGCTTGTTTGTCCATTTCTGTTGTCTGTTCATGCTGAGATTCTGCTTCGGTCGCCTTCTGAGTGCTCCTCTACTGCTGGAAATCTTCAAAGACGGAGAGGGCATCAAAGGCTTTGGCCCTGAGTGGCCTCATCCTCTCATCCCAGTGCTTCCCTTCTTCTCTGTCTTTCCCTCTCTGCAGTTCCAGCTTTGTTGATCCTCCCCTCATGTGCAAGTGATTAGATGACAGGGCCGAACAAAAACACAAGCTTTGTTTTCCAGGCAGCGGGTATGGTCAGAATTCCTGTGGATTTACAGCAGTGAGGATCTCTCAGATCCTAACTGGTTAAATGTTACTCTGGAGAACTATCTTGCTATCTGCCAACACCATCCAGGTCACTTCTTTGCATCTGTTTGCCTTCCTACTTGTCTACATTCTGTGCTTTCATCTCTTGAAATTTATCTCCATATCTCAAACATTTTAGGCTTGCGTTTTGTGTTTGGTGTCCATCTAATTTTGGTCTTCTTTCTTGTCTTTTAGGTAAAGAAGATAACACAAAGCTTTATTCATAGTCTGACTGGCTGCTCATTTTCTGGTTCTAATGAATGGTCAGACAGTCATTACTGCTATAGTGACTTCTATTGTGTCTTTATTGACAGAGGTCCTGTTTTGTCATCTGCTCTGAAACTACCAAGTATCTTAGTGTGTAATGGTTTGTCTGTGTAGTGACCTTGAGAAGGTCTAGATGTCCAGCTGGCCTCACAAATGTTCACCAGCTAAATGAAGAGGAGTTGAATGCTCTTATTACACATATGCTCAATATTACTGCACTGGCACACGTAAGAAAACGGAGGCTTTGATCTCCACACTTTATTGAAAACATTTTGTAGATGCTTTCCACATTATTATAGAATAAGCAGGGGCTCCAGTCTGGGACTTTTGCTGCATATTGTCAGCTGTCCGCTTTGGAAATAATTGCAAATAATAAGGGGGAAAGCCCAAATTTTAAAAAAAAAGTGCATTATTACAACAAAACTAACAAATACAGCAACTGAGATAACATCCAGATTTAATCCAGATTTATGATCCTGATGCTTCTATTAAGTTATGAGAATTTTTCAGAAGGGCTCTCTTTGGAAGCTCTGTTGCAGCAAATAAACCAGATTAAGAATCTACAGCCAACTGTGCACCAAAGCTTGGCAACTGAGAGCAATATGGTCGTAAACGAAAGCACAGCACACTTGCAGATGCTACGAGATGGAACATTTTACTCTAGAGACCACTGAAAACATTAACTATGGAATTTGCAATGGCACTGAAGGTAAGTAAGGGCATGCTCAAAAACCGACGCTGTATAATCAGTGAACATGTGGAAATCACAGATATTCATGCTAAATTTATCCAAACTGTGCGGATTCGTGAAGTGGCTGAAAATGTGCTTTTTATCAAAGAATTTGGGGTCATCTAACTTTTCAGTTTACAATCCCTAGAAGGACGTGATAGTCTTCAGCTTAAAGTGAAACATTAGACAAAATCATACACACAAACAGTGGTTTTAGGTTCCAAGGCTACAGCCTCATTATATCTGGTTTTAAAAGAATGTTAACGCAGAGGAACAACAGCATAACTTATAACACCAAACTGAAATTCAACAAGACCTAAGCCAATGCAAAACCACACCACATGATTCAAGAGCTCATAGAATCACCTTTAGCAGTATCTCTCATTATTGCATCGCTTCATTTCATTCATATTCATGAACATTTGTTTTTGCACTGCTCTCTTCATTGTCCAAAGCATTTTGGTTTGACTGAGCAGCTTCATCTTTTTCTCAAGGGGGTCACAAGCCAGGTGGTTTTTAGAAGGGAGTTGAGACAGGAGGTGCTTCCAAATGATTGGAGAACTACAGATAATGTGATTGGGGAGACTGGTAAGAGGGTACCTGGTGTATCATCTGGTAGGAAAGTAGCTGAGGAGACTTGGTGGTGGAATGACAAAGCGACAGAGTTTGTACAGAGTAAGAGATTAGTTGCAAAGAAGTGGGACACTGAGAGGACAGACGAGAGTAGACAGGAGTGCAGGGAGCTGCAGCATAAAGTGAAGGTAGAGGTGGACAAGGCCAAACAAAGGGAGAAGAGTGATTTGTATTCTAGGTTGGACAGCAAGGAGGGAGAGAATGATTTATACAGGCTGGTGAGGGAGAGAGAGAGATGAGAAGGATGTACAGCAGCATACAGTGATTAAGAATAGAGATGGAAATGTATTTAAGTGTGACGGGAAGATTGAAGGAGTACTTTGAAGAGCTGATGAATGATGGCATTGGAGAGGATGAGGAGTGGAAAGACAGTTGGTCCTGATATATGCCTGTGGAGAGGTGGTCGTAGAGTTTTTGACTAGAACATTCAACAAGATCTTAAAGCGTGGGAGGATGCCTGGGGAATGGAGGAGCGTGCTGGTGCTGATTTTTATGAATGAGGGGAGATGTGCATAGTTGTGGCAGCTACAGAGGACTAGAGCTGATGAGCCATACAATAAAGTTATGGAAAAGAGTAGTGGAAGCTAGACTAAGGGCAGATATAGCATATGACAGGGTGCAGAGAGAGGAGCTGTGGTATAGTATGAGGAACTTTGGAGTAACAGAGAAATACGTTAGAGTGGGTCAGGACATGTGTAGGAGCTGCAAGACAGTGGTGAGATGTGCTGTAGGTGTGACAGAGGAGCTCAGGGTGGAGATGGGACTGCATCAAGGATTAGCTCTTAGCCTCTTCTTGTTGCTATGGTGATGGACAGACCGACAGATGAGGTTAGACAGGAATCTTTACAGACTATGATATTTGCAGATGATATTGTGATCTGTAGTGAGAGCAGGGAGCAGATGGAGGAACATGTAGAGAGGTGGAGGTAAAGGAGAGGAGTGAAGGTCAGGAGTGTGAATTAGAGGAACCCAAAGTGGAACAGTGAGGCAACAGGGAGCAGAGAGAGGTGAATTGAAAAGAAGTGCATCTCAGGGACAGTACATGTTAGATGTTTTGCAGTGAAAGTCAGAGAGACCAGACTGAGATGGTCTGGACATGCACAGAGGAGGGATAGTGAATACATCTGCAGAAGGATGAGGTTGGAACAGCCAGGCAGGAGGAAGATCAGAGAGGAGATTTATGGGTGTAGTGAAAGAGGACATGAAGTTAGCTGGTGTGAGAGAAGAGGATGCAGAGGAGAGGGTTAGATGGATGCGGATGCAGCGCTGTGGGGATCCCTGAGGAGAACAGCTGAAAGGCAAAGAAGATGATGATTTAATTAGCAGCATCTGACTTTTATACTTACCCTTCTGGAAATGGTGAGACTGATCTTTAGTTTTGCTCACTGCTTTTACATTTGTACTTACATAATTTTATTCTTTAAATAATGATACAGCGTACGTAAAATTCTAGAATTTCTTTTTCACAACTGTACAAAGACCAGCACTTGCACATAATTTCCTGCTTATAAAGCCCAAGGCATGCTACTCCAATGGAAGAATGGCAGCCAGAAAAGTAATTTCTACCTAAAACAATCAAAGTAAGTGAAGTGTGGATCATAGAGTGGCTCTGGCATGCTCGTGTGTTGACTGGAGAGTAATGAAAGAATGTTGAAGGCCTCAAGCTTAAATCACATTTCATGAAACAAAGGAGTAGCATTCGGAGAAAACTCTGAGCCTGCAACTGATTTAAACCAGAGGGCTGACACTACAGCGTGGTGCTTGTTAGCGCTCATATTCTGCTTCTTATATGCCATTGTGTATGTGGAGAAATCGCAGATATCTTATCCAAAAGAAATTTGTACGACTGGGCTTGTGTGTTTGTATTTTGCGTGATCTTGTTTCACAGTCATTTCACTGCATTATGTGGGTTTTTTTTTTAGTTTTTTAGTTTTTTTTTATTCTGTTCAGCTGTATGTGTGCGTGTGAACACGGTCGAGCAAAAATAAACAGAAAAAAATGCACATGCTGCCCCGTAACGGTCTGTGCAGAGTTGCAGCTGGAGCTGTTGGCTGGTGAGATGTGACATGTAAACTGTTTTCAGTTTAATTCTGTTCAGCTTCACCTCCACATGTGGAAACAATACTGCAACCTACCAGTTTATTCCAAACATCTTATTTTGTAGATGGGGCTTAAGGTTGTGCAGAAAACTGGAAGTTGTTTTTCTCTTTCTTTTTTTTCTTTGACTTCATTCATTTTCTTTCAAGTTATTTACTTTCAGTTTTTCAGAGTACATAACAGAGACCAAAACAAGTTTTTTTATGTTTTGCTTGAGAACACAGTTACAGTGTTTATTTGTGTTTTGGCTATTGTTTTAATTTGATACAGTCAGACATTGAATGTTTAAGCTTTATGTTGATGGTGTTGTTGCCCTCTTTTTACACTTTAATTCATAATACACCGACGTGTCTTGAATGTGTTTGTGAGTCCATGCTGGTTGTCATAGTAACACATCTGTGAACTCAAACTCACTCAGTTACAGTTTATTTACTGTAAATAAGCATAGATGTCAGATTTCTGGGGCTTTGGTCCAAGAAACCAGGACGACTATGGCTGCACCACTGATGGCCACTTTGATGAGGAAAAATCTTTAAAGCAGTGGAACAGAACGTCCTAATCACCGATTACAGGAACACACAATCTACTCAGATCATTTTATCATTAAACATGCTAATTAAATTCTAGCATAGGCTTGAAGAACCAGACAAACTAGATTAATGTAACCAGCGTTTAGCAAATCCTGCATCACGCAGCCCATTAATTTAGGATATCTTAAAGAAGACATGGCATGGTTTACCATGCTTTCTGACTTATCTAAACTGTTTCAATGATATTTTTTTACCTTAAATGTTATATTACCTTACCTTAAATCATAGACCGAAGGAGCTGTGGAAGTATGTGTCATGATGTCATTGCCCCAGTCAATGGGAAACAGCGATATTCAGCAGTGCATCAAGGAATGAAGTCATCAACCTCTGCTTCTTACAAACCGCGTTGTTTTTGTTGTCACAGAGTCTTGGAATGAAGAGATTTGTGTTTGGTTGTGAGGACACAAGCACCCAAAGACCAAGAAAGCAAGGATCAGAGAATGCAGTTTGTTTATCAGAGCCAAAAGTGGAGTTGTACAGATGCATTTCTTTGTCAGCAACACTCGACAGTTGATTGTTTGTTGAACGAGGCTCAAAATGATGAAGTATTTTTGAGCAGACTGAGGTTGTTCGGAGCTGATGCCATTCTGGCTTTGGAAGGTCACGGGCCCGAATCACTAGCAGTGAATACTACCATTTAAGTCGTCCACATTGTACTGGCAGCTGGTGTGTGCATGTATTTTAATGCAGAAATCTTGGATATAAAGTTAACTGAATTACTAAATTTGATCACGTCATCTTAATTATGTTAATTAATGCACAGAGACGTAATGCATAGAAGAAACCCAGTTTGCTTTTACCATCACAACATTGTGTCACAACAAGATTTATGAATGTTCATGAGGCAACGCTTGCATGCGTTCGACCAATCAGAAATTTTTTAGGAGTTTATCTATTTATGATATTGTTCTTTAATGTCTGAACTAATTACAAATGGCTTGGAGGTGTGATGGTGCAACGCTCATGTAGAAAGACCCCAGATAGTACAAAACAACAGCTGGAAATGGTCATTTGATGTTCACATTTAGTGACTACAAAGACAAGGGGAAAGAATTTAAGATGCATTTCTGACCAAAGTGTAAGATGCTGTCTGGAGGCCATTCCTTTGTTGTCTTTAGCTCTTGGAGTCAAAACCCAAACAGTAATCTGCTTTTTGGTTGTTCCTCTTATCCTTTTGTCCCATTCAGTTTGAGAGATTATATCATAGTTTGATTTGGCACAAACAGCTTCACCAGTGCAACAAATGCTGTAGAATCATAAGACAGACTGAGGAGACAATAAAGAAACAACCAGCATGTGGTGAATCTCTCAGTCTACTGTTAAAGTGGAAGAATCTCCACTTTCCATATTAGTCACTCCACCAAAACCACATCCACTTTTGCAAGCATTCAAAAACAATAGCAAATATGTAATACTGATTTATTTGGCTAATACACTGTCGTATAGTGCAGATACTTTAATTATTTGAGTTTCTTACAGATTTCTTATTCTTAGGAGCGTCATTTGAAGACCTTAAAAGAGGTGATACGGTTCTATTTTAAGTTTGATCTGCTAACTTTAACAGTAGACGGGCTCCCGCTGACACGCTGCTGCAGGATTTTATCCTGCACAGTCGATGTTGTGTTTTCATTCCCCGTAAAGCCAGGCTAACATACTGAGTAGTTACTGCGTAGACGGCAGCGTAGCCGTGTGGGTTTAATCTCACCTGAAAGCTGAAAGGCGTTGTAAATGAAATTAGTATTGGTCAGACATGCAACACACCTTCTGACTAACCTTAGCTCTGACAAACCTCAGCATGGAAATATCAAGGTTTTGTTTTTTTTTGGTATTATTATTTTTTATTTTTTATCCCACTACTGAGAAGCCTCAGAGAGATTTATGTGGGGAGTGAAGAGTGCAGCCAAACAGACTCTCCATACATGCCTGAATGTTATCTTGACAATGTTTAATCGCTGATTTTACAGATTCGTGACACATTTGTCCAAGAAGGATGGATTAGGTTTTGTTACTGAGTCAAAAACGGCCGACTATCTTATTTTGTTGGTCATCCAAGTGAGATTTCAAACCACACAGCTTCTCCAGTTCTTTGTCAGTGCCGGTCTTTGAAAAGTTACTGGTGGGACTGACGTCTCCAGCCATCTTGACAGCATCACCCTCCTTCTTTCTGCCACTGCAACCACCCAGTTCGTTTCATATTCTGAAAGACTGAAAAACGTCAAAATGTTCTCTTGTATTACCGTATGACCTCAGAAAACCTTGGGTCATCTTAAACACGATAATGGACACTTTCCCGTAGGTACTTTCCCGATATTTGCCTGCACCCTGCTACCTCTTACTCTTTGCCATGACATTACCTAAAGAAAATTAACACACTAAAATGTCTCTTTAACGGCATGATTACAATTACCGAGAGAAAAGAAACACACCCACATCTTTTCTTTTTCTTTTTTTTTCTTTTTTTTTTAAATCAGGAACTGCCTGGTTGTGTTGGAGTCTGGTGATTGTCAGCAGTGGCTGCTCAGTTCAAAGGCTCCATGCTATATAATAACAGGCATTCAGACCAAACTAACGGAGCCCATCAGCCAGATGTGAACTATGACACACTCCAGTGTCTTTGCTGTCTGTCTGCAACCTGCAGCTATACTATTCACACTCTGGCAATACACACAGTCTTGAACTTATATTATTAATAATGCACCCCTCTACTTCATTTCAGAGCAATTAAACCTTTTTTTCTGTGTTTTGTTTTGTTTTTTGCCTCCATGTCTGAGTTATCTGTTTTTCTTCACCTGCACCACTGAAGAACCTAACAAGCTAGTACATGAGACCTGGGTATAGTTTATCTCCTAAACAGCACAAATCCGTGTGTCAGTTGTATCATCAAAGTCCTTAGAAATGAGAGATCATCGTTTATGATGGGCAGCTTAAAAACTATGCATATTGTTTTGATCCGAGCTTTTTTTGTGAACACTCTGGGTAGCCTCGCAGCCCATTCCTCAAGCTCTATTTCTCTTTTCCTTTTGAAGAGCAGGGAGGATTGTTTATGTTAGTATGAACCAGCCCTCAGCCCATCATGGCTTTATTGCTTTGAAAAGGACCCAGGACACTACGTAATGTATATAGAATAGAGACACTGTGTACAATATATTTATCGCTGGCAGGGCAGAAATGAGGATTCCTCCAATTGTAATGAAGTGAGATTGTGTGAGTGTCTTTACCCACGCGCCCCCCCAAATAGACAAGAAACAAGGAATAACAGACCAAAAGAAAGACAGACAATACGATTTAATGAAAAGTTTTGATCCTCCAAAAGAAGCAGCACGATAACATCGGGATCCAGAGATATTGCTGCAAACATACCCCATATACCCTCACCATGTCCTCCTTTTCATTTCTGTGTCTGTCTCATCCAATCTTCTTTGATTTCCCTTCTCTTCCCTCAACTCTCCTGCTCACTTGTTTTATTGAGGAATGCCTCACATTTGATCTCACTGCTGCTTTGACCCTGAGATGGAAGGAGGGATGGAGGAGGGGTTTAAGGTTGCATGTGTCCCCAATTATATCCGCGAGAAGACAGGGTAATTCACTACTTCACTCAGCGACTGGTGGACGGAACTAATCAAGGCCAGAATAGCCCAGTCTGCTGCCAGTTCCAACACACAGAAACTGCACATGCATGGGCTCTGGTGTACATACGCAGACTCCCACATGACAAGAGGCTTCACACAGCTCACCACATTTGAAGGCTTATATTGCACACATTTTCTAACTTAATCCCTTGTCCTTCATCATGAAAATAATAGTAAAACGTTCATCCAGTTTTGGGATTCATAACTTCCTTATGTGCTCCTCCCAGCAGCAAAACCATCCTGCCTTTTAAAATAATCCTCATCTATCAGCCTCTGTGAGCTGGACTGTTTTATAAATGATCCAAAATATTTCTCCCTTACTGGTTTAAGAGGCGTTATACACACCATAACATCCAGCTGCCACACACATTTCTTTGCTATTTTGATTGAATTTAGGATTTTTCAGCTGCTTCGACACCACAGAGCTGCATGAAGTCTGCATTTCCGAGTACTAAAAGAAGAATGGACGAAGAGCTGCAGATGAATTACAAGTTAGTCCAAGTCTGTATCAGAATCATAGACGGACATGCTGACATGGTGTCCCTCAATGGTCTTTGGAAGATTCAGTGACAATCACTGTTTTTATCTTTTGAAGACTGAATTTAAATACAACCAACAAGCTTTAAAGATCAACTAAAGGAGCTTTGTGGATCCACCGTAAACATGTTTATCTTTAATGAGGAGTTGACATTTAAAGACGAGAGTCTGTGGACACTGGCATGATTTTAGAGCCAGCATCTGCAGTGTGGTGTTTGTGGTTTTGACCACTGCAGCGACTGAGTTTGCCAAAGTAGGCATAAAATCTACAAAAAGATGTCAGTTATGACATGTTTGTCGAAATTCAAATACAGGTTTTGAAGGCGAAATTCTACTCAGACATCCCCAAATGATAGAGCTGTGTCGGATACTAAAAGCATAACGTTGCATGTGTTCAAGTGCTACGCTTTTCTTTTCTTTTCTTTCCATTTGTGGGTGTTGTGATGAGATACAGGAGGTGTAAAAATATTTTTTTAAAAATGTAAGAATTAACATTTCCACTGTGTTGTGCAGAATAGTTTGTCATTTTGCTGTTCACAGTCACTAGGTTGTGACTGTTATGTTGTTGTGTTTGGATCAAAATAAACAGTAAGAAGCAGAAAAAAGTTGCGTAATAACTATATTCTACTCAGCAGTCAGGGGATCTAAAATACTTAAACTTCGCAATCTGGAAAATCTGTACAGGGAATGAGGTAACAGTGCTGCAGGCATCTGTCTGTACTACTTCTTTAACACCTCTTTCTTTTCTTTCCTGGCATGTGTGTATCCTCCTTTCATTTATCTGGAGTGGAGGTGGATCCGTCATGAAGTGGGTGGTTGGGAGCTGAAGTGTGACTGTGTTTGGAGAAATAAGTTTGGATGCTTTACAAGGTGTGCTGAGTCAGCCCCCCCACCCCCCCTTCCCCCCAGCAGCCGCTTAGTCAAGTGAAATGGAAATTACAGCGACTTTAGAGTCAGAAAGAAGCACCCAAAAACCTACCACAACAAAGATGATCGTTTACCTTCACGTCCAAATAAAATCCAGGTTACCTGGATACCTCTGACCTTTTTTCTTTCAATCTACAGCGTTTTGTAGTTACAGCAAAGCTGCAGCCGGTGGAAAACTGCTGCACGTCAAGGCTCCGGTCGGCCTGCTCGCTTGTTTTTATCATGTGTATCGTGAATTATTGTACGAAACTGTGCTTGGATAGAATTACATGTTATAAAAACTAATTTTCACTTCATCATCAGAGGAAAATAATCACTGAAAAATCATACACCTTTAAAAAAAAAAAAAAAACCAACTTTAAAATAGTCATTTCAAAAAGTGGAGGTGAGGGGGGGGGGGGGGGGGGGGGGGGGGGGGGGGGGGGGGGGGGGGGGGGGGGGGGGGGGG
>JBAMYA010000019.1:9087426-9141403 GCA_037176975.1 Arrhamphus sclerolepis | reverse complement strand
CCCCCCCTCCCCTGCTTTTTTTCCCCCCCCCCCCCCCCCCCCCCCATTTCTCTCAAGTCTTTTCTTTTTTTTTTTCTGGTGAATGTTATTCTCTCCTCAGCTCAGCGCGTCTGCTGTCTTGTTCCATTCAGGGTTACTCATCATTCATCCTTCAGTTGTGTCATCGCTTTTTTATCCCTTATACAATCCTTTTCTTGCTTTGCTACTTCTTAAATGTCATCACCCTCCTCCTTATGTTCCCAACGTACAGTCGAAGAATCTTTTAGTAAATATTTCCTTTTACTTGCGGTTGCTTGAAGCAGAGTTTATTATATCGTCTCCATCGTCACCATTAAAACGTCCATAATACTTCTCCCTCATTTTATGCCCCTCTTTTCTTTAACGTCTTGTCATGTTTTTTTTTCTTTTTTTTGATTTCTAAACTGAGCAGATATCGCCTTTCTTCTACACAGACATTATAACTAACAAATGAGTGTTTTTCTAAAATTGGCATATTCCTTTTTATTTCCAGTTTCTAGAATCCACCGCATCCATCCATCCATCCATCCATCCATCCATCATTTCATTATCTACTTCATACTACTGACGATGATGGGTACAAATATCATCTTTTAGATTTTGAAACACTCAAAAAAAGAAAGAAGAAAGGAAAAAAACTAAATTGACGTCAGATTTCCAAATGTCTGCTGTCAAACTGATTGCTCCACCTCCAGAGATGATGTGTGGAAGTAACTTAAACTTAAGGAACTGATACAAAAATGGATGAATGGATGCGTGTTGCTGTGATTTCTTTTTTTTAAGACAGGAAGTAACAAACATCCAACATGTTACAGAAGCATAGGTACATGTTGAGGGCAAACAATGACAAGATACAATTAAAATACTCTCTTATATACAAAAAAATGAGAAATTCTGCAAGATTCACATTAACATAAGACTGATTTTAGTTGCTAAGAGTAATTCACTTGTCTGTGGACTATGAATGGCTTCACAGTTGTAGGAGGAGAACATAATCAGCCTTAAGAATATTTTATTTGTACATGTGCAGGGTTTTCTGTATACTTTGGTTGCACAGGTACGATGTATGCTCGTTGAGAATGACGTCCTTAACGGCGTGTCAGAGCTTTGGCTTTATGCGTTTGTCTCCAAGTAAGTACTTTCCTCAGTATTCTGTGTATAATGTACTTCCAGACCAGAAAGCTGCATTTCTTTTGCCTGATCATCAGATCGCCATCGGAGCCGATCATCCTATGCTTTCACTAAGCATTTAACATAATTAATGTGGCTGGTTGCAGGACAGACATGTCTCATCTCTCCTTCCTGCTACACATCCCTCTCATCCTGTCTTTTTTTCCTCTTCTCCATCCTCCTGTCTTCCTCATTAGCTGTCTGAGTCTTGGTCTATCCAAGTGGAAGAATGCTGGTGCTTATTTTCTTAACCTGTGACGAGGAGAGCATGTCTGTGATTGACAGGGAAGCATGCTGGAAACACGCAGAGGTTCTCAGTTTGTCTGTGACTCTCTGCAGGCAGACGGAGCTTGATCTCTGAAGGAGAAGAATAACAAAGGGTGTATCTGAGTGAATATTTCGTACATGCCTGACATTTTTCTCTCACTTTCATCCCCCCATCTATATTTCTACAGTCCATCTTCCTTCCTATGCAGTATCCCTCCGTTTGGCCCTTTTGCTATGAGATTTTCTCACTTTGTCACTATCACTCGTTTGTCTGGCCTCGGGGCAGGTTTCTTCAGTGACTCAGTCGTGACTTGATGAAGACCCGACGTCTCACACCCTCTTTCCCAGAAGCATTTTAGAATTATTCAGACCAGTTTATCAGTGAACATGGAAGCTGGAAAACAGAAGCCTGTATGACTCATTGATTTGATCAGCATAGTTTCAGCTTTAGAAAACCTTAACAAACCGCAGTGATGATGTACGTGTAGATAAAGGTCTTGATGGAAAACGTCTCATACAGAGCTTAATCTCTCTTAAGCTTTTTTTTTTTTTTGACCCCATGACCACAAGAGTTTCTCATAAATTGGCTTTGTTTGAGCCTCTTAATCGACCTCACAGCTGTGCTAGGTTATTTTATCTGAATAAATCATTCTTTGCATAGAGAATCGTGCACTGTCAACAGTGACCTCTTAGTGACACCAGCTGCACCTGAGCTTTTACACCTGTGGCATTTTATGCAGAAATGCACAGGCAGACATCTAACATGACGTTTCCTTCTCAGACCATGCTGATATGTGTGATAAGTTAATTACAAAAGAATTAATATACTGAAAATATGCATGCGATACCAAGCATGAACATATTCTCATTCTTTTGTCTTAAACCTTACTTTGGCATAAATGTGCTCCAGGACATGTAGCATCAACCTGCACCATATTCCATGTGACGCAGGTGCAGGTGTGGTGACCACTGCAGATTACGTCAGAGTCCACCAGGTTTTCCAGAGAACTCACACGCGTACGCCAGAAACGTTAGGTCAAAAATGATGAGCTGCACAGTAGGTGGTAACATGCTGATGCACATTCCTCACCAGCTTGCTTTCACCACTGGTAACCGGAGCCGAGGGGAGCCCCACCTGAAACGGACCAGCTAGCCCTTTGAGATCGGCATGGTTTCCACCAGACAGCCTCATGGGAGCAGCAGGGGTTCACGCATCAGCAGGATACACTCATGACACAACAGCATGACGTCCCTCGGGCAAATTTCTGTCATGAGAAACAGGACAAATGTGTGCGATGGAATTGTAGATAAACATAAAGATTCATATGGCACGCAAACGTTCCCATGAACTGAAGATGCAGATAAACCACCGTTTCATGGGCTGAGTGTTTGCATGAGCACACAGAATTAACAGGCTGGATGCAGTTTAGAGAATCAGAATTTGCAACAACCTGTTGAAAATGTATGTGTGCTGCTGCAGGAAAGTATGACGAAAAAAGAAAAGTTGGTTATTTTATTATGCGCAAGAATGTGTTAGACATTTTCAAATAAAATCTTATTAAAAATAATATCTTTTTTTAATGCTTTTTTTTTAAACAGCCACAATAAATGCCTTTAATTTATATGTGGATTCAGAAGTGCATTGACCCAGAAAGACCTAATCATTAGTTTGAATACACAGTAAAACACAAAATTCATATCAAATGTTGAAAGAGAGACATTTTATGGTTTATTCATGAAACAAACACGTTCACTCATCTTAAATTTCATGACAGAAACGCATTTTAAAAAGTTTGAGATGCAGGTAAATAAGGATGGAAAAGTAAGTAGTACCTGCCTTGCTATAATTAGGTTGATTAGTGCCAGGTTAGGGATATTATTGCGGTATAAAAAGAGCACCTTGGAGACAGATTCTTAGGCGTAAAGAGGTTCAGCAGTTTGCATAAAGCCGCAGCTACAATTTCTGGAACAGTTTCTGAGACTCTTGGCTGCAGGAAAAAAGCCGCAACAGGGGTTCCACCGGACAAAATTTATGTTACCAGTGATGAAGACCTGGATTTGCTGTTTAATACTTTATAACAAAACCAGTACAAAAAGTTTCTTTTTAAAGGCTTTAAGGAAACTCTTTTTTTGCTTGTCATTTCACTGGAGTGATCTTGGTTTAGGTCAGCCTCCCTCCCCCTCTTTTTTTTTTTTTTTTTTTTTAAGGATGCCGCATAACTCACTCCACTTGGCTTACTTCCTGAGGAATGCTGGGTTGTGACAGTTGCCACTGTGAGCCTGATGCCTTTTAAAGGGATATTCTCAGCTCTTGCTGATGTGTGTCAGTTTCAGCTTCTTCACTCAAGATACTCATATTTCCCCTGCAGCAGTTCAGCAAGCCGATCGAGGTGGTTTAGAGTCCAGATGTCATTTTTTCATGGCGGCAATGGCAACTTTGAATTTTGAAGATGCTGTCGTAACTGAAGAAGTGACACCCACTGCTGCAGATTTACTTTTTCCAGCAAAAAAATTAATAAATAAAAATAGGAATTTAATTATTTTCCTGATCTCTCAAAACCTTTTCTCTTCCTGATGTTGTTGGGGTTTTTTTAACCGTCATGCCTCCTGTCACTGACCTCGCTTACATCCCTCCCGCCCCTCCCCACTCAAACTCCCTCCATCTGTGGTCTTATAAGGTTACAGAGCAGGACGCTGTGAAGTGTTGCAAGTGTGTGTGTGTGTGTGTGAGATGGAGAGAGAAAGAGACCTGGGGGGGGGGGTGGGGGGGGGGTGTTCCTGTGTTCTTTGGTCCATGATGTCCTCAGGTGAACAACCCTGAGCAAACAGGTGCACAGATTCACATAATTGTCCCTTTTCTTGCTCTGCTGTTTTTCGACAGCTGCCTCATTCACATGATTTTAACTAAAGTGAACATAACTAAAGTAAACATTTACTGCTGTTTTGTCAGAGTCGCCATGCAGACGGCAGTCTTTACGAAAACTGAAAACATTATTGACTGTTTTAGCTTTATGAAGCTAGATATTTTAGATCTGATCACAATCTTTTCTTAAACCAAGGAATCTTAATTCCTTGGACGGAAGTGGCATAATTTGGCATTTTTCTGATTTGTCACAAAAATATACTTTAGTGTTGAATTACTATATGAATTGTTGAGAAAAAATATATATGTGTATGTATATATATATATACATATCCACAGTAATTTACTGATGAATGTCTAGTCTGTTTTTATTATTTTTGTAGTCCATAGTTGTCAGGGCTGACCTGAATTCCCCCACTCATCCATTTGCCGTGGTAATAAATGCTAATTATATGTTTTAGGTCGTTATTCTCCCTGTTGTTATTGTTAAAGACAATCCACCACAGTAGAAATGGTGATCTAGCATTTCTTTATAGTAGTGATGACCCTTTAATAGGTATATAAGTTACAAGATGCTCGATAATCTGTGAAGTAATCCTGCCACCACGTAAGACTTCAATGACTAGCTCTAGATGTGTAGCCGCAATTGGACTGGCTGACATTTGCATTAAAATGTGAAAAGTTGAGCCTTTCTCAACTTCTGAGGGAAGCCACACTTCTACCACGATAACATGAACCCCCAATTCAGTTCAGCAACACCAAAGCTGCCAGAAGCTGATGCTGGTGATGCTTCCAGTTCTTGCATGTGAGTGAGGGGTCAGTCATTTTGATGACGCAATATTCACTCCCTTCTTCTTACAGTGAGGTTGGTTCACAACATGGTAGCAGTTTGCATAATTACTGTTTATGTAAATTATGGTGACGGCGATGAAATAATACCGGGATGGCAGCACTAATCTTTGGTGCGTTGGAGTTTCCATCCAGTGTGTGTTAATGTGTGACGTTATTGCCCTCAACAGAGAGGATGACCAACTCCACTAACATGAAAGCAAATGAATGATCCTTCAGCTTCAGTAATTCATCAGTTACCTCCATATTTTCCTCTTTTTTTCATTCTTCTTGTCACCGGGTTCTAAGATGTCCATGTGTGACCAACTTCAAAGCTTTCTACATCTGATACAGAGATGGTTTATGTGCTTTCCAGCCAACATAAACCTGCAGTCTTGAGTGGGAAAGAAGCCCATTTTTTAAAACCGTAGTTTGTACAAGAGCCTTCACTCAAAGATTATTCAGAAGTTTTCTCTTCTTTTTTTAATTCCTCTCTTGCTGTCTCTTCTCTGTACTCTCACATTTTCCATCTCATCTACAATCCATTCATCTTCAGCACTTCCACTTTCTTCTTTAGTCTCCCCTCATTTTTCATCTTTCCCTCATTCTTCACCACACTTCCTCTTGGCATCAGCAATCTTCATTCTCCAGGATCTGCTTTCTCTTCACCACGACTGTAACTTTCCAGCCGTTTTCCAGTCTTTGGCCTAATTGTGCTAATAAAAATCATCAAAGCAGCTTAAGCTCTTTACACTTGTT
Source organism: Arrhamphus sclerolepis (assembly GCA_037176975.1). Classification (NCBI taxonomy): domain Eukaryota; kingdom Metazoa; phylum Chordata; class Actinopteri; order Beloniformes; family Hemiramphidae; genus Arrhamphus; species Arrhamphus sclerolepis. Next base: position 9,135,498 of record JBAMYA010000019.1, on the reverse strand, counting down.
TAATGCACATGCAAAAGTGGGATATTAGCTGTACATTTTGGATTGTTTTTCAATGTACAACTTCAGAAACGTAACATAACGATAACGCTGACATTCGTTTCATGGTTTAGAGGTTAGACGCGACAGTGGTCAGAGGGGAACATAAGTTTGTACAAGTAAACACTTCTAATTTCATTGGGTAGAAGAAAAAGTGAGCAAGATAGAGACTTCCTGGAGTAAAAGGTGAAGAAAGTATCATCCCCAAAAATCTTTTTATATGTATCTTTCACCCCTTTAAGGACAGAAATATTGCTCTATAAATATGCTGGGTTTGCCATTTTTCCAGATTAACCTTGATTTAGGTCAGTTTTCCAACTAATTGGGATGGAAGAAGACCTTGGGAGAGGCCCTAATTACAGAGCGGGAGAGCTCATACATCAGTCTCACTCACCACACCAACCACCCTGGCTCCAAACACAGCCTCCCCCCCTCCGCCTGACCTTATAACAGCATGTTAGTTGTTATAGTATGCAAAACTGTTTAAATTGAACATTTCTGATTTTCGTTTGAGCTTCATCCTGTGAGGTTCCACTTTTCTCTTTCTCTTCTCCTTAAGCTTTTCTTCAACCATTTCTTTTTTTTTCCATTCCCAAGACTTCGAGTTCAAAGCTTTGCTCTAATTCCCATGTTCCTATGTCACAGTAAAGTTGCACCAAATTTTGAGAGCTTTATAGGGGCTGAGCCTGTGTCCCTGCATGATTTTTATCATCAGAAGCCAAATGCAGCTGGATGGAGATCTGAAGCTGCTCTCATGCTACTTCACATGGAGATTTGATGTCCAGACGTCACGGAAGCAGTTTCATTTTAACCATCCACTTAATATTTTGCCACTAGCAGCGGTTTCAGATTGAAAAAGGTTGTAAATCTTTCAGCTTTCCGTTGTGTGAAACATGCCATAGCAGCCTCAAGTGAAAAGTGATACGGCACCCAAGTATTTTGTTCACTCTCATATTGAACTCAGGCTGAAATATGCTAACCACTCAGTAATCCAGGTCTCATCGTGTATCTTTGAAGGTACGAAAAGGGAAATTGCTGGATTTTAAAACCAAGATAATCAACATTTTAATAAAAAACTTTGCTTCCTCCCTGCATACTTTTCTAATGGGCTGAGATTGAATTAACTGAGCTGTGACTGTTGTTTTAAAACATCTAAGACTTGAAATGGTGGACTCTAAAAGCCTGCTCGGTTCTTGGCTCAAAGGAGAGCATAAAACCTAATTTTCAAAACTGACATGACAGTTTCAAGATATGCAGATTACGTGGCACTTTAGGAGCAGAACTGATAGCAGACAAGTTGCTGTGTTCAATAATACGATGAGGATGAACGCTAACTCCTGACTCATTCCTGATGTGGTGCACCTATCTGCAGGACTGCATGGCCATCATCCCAACATTTTCACTCTAAAACTTTTGGGATAAGTTTAACAGCATGAGATTAAATGTTCATCATTTTGTCTACTTTTTTTTTCCCTTTAATTTCCCATGTTGACTGACAGGTATTTATGCAATACAAAGAAGTAGTGAACATGTGGCTCCAGCTTCGGAATAAGGATCATGATCCAATCAGGAACCGTAACCCCTGATTTAAACTGACACCAGCACTATTTTTAGGCCTTCATTATCAAACAGGCCTCATATGATAGCTTCCCTCCATTGCTGAGCAACATTAACAGATAATCTCAAAATCGCCCCACAATTCATCCCAGATATTCCAGATGATCATCTCTGAAAAGGTCAGCAGATGTGACCTAAATAGAGGAGAGAAAAAGTGGAAGGAGAAAGTAGAGAGTTGATACCCTCCTGTCTAGCAGGCTGTTATTGGCCGGTGTTGCTGGGTTTTTTTCCTCAAAAGTTGGCAACCGTGAAGTCTCAGTGTTGTTCCTTTAAACCTTCCTGCCTGCACTCGAGCAGCTCACCGTTAGTCTTCTCTCTTCTTTCCTTTGTTAACAAAAGAGCTACAGACCTAGCTAATAAACACAAAGGAGGAGCCTTCTAGAACAAACCAGTAGGTTATTTTAAATCTCACAGCAGACCTTGTGAAAACTGTCAGAGAAATGTGAAATTTAAAAATAAACGCCAGTGTTGTAAAGGGAAAACCCGACGTACTCACAGCTGCACGTCTGTGACAGTCTTGACCGCAGCTTATGAGGCTGCCAGCCTGTTAGCGCGATCCTCTTGCCAAGCTTCCTTATGCCCTCCTAACAGGTGCAGAGGCCCAAAGCGCAGCTCATTAACACAGCTCGTTACACAAGCACCACCACGTAGTTGTTGCCATCATGACACATTACGTGTGAAACGGCACATTATCACTCAATTAGGGTGACCCCGTGTTTTGCTTTTGGGTCCGTTTGTCTGCACACTTTCCCTCTGTTTGTTTCCACACTGCAGACCACAAATATTCAAGAATGTTTTGAAGATGGAAAAGTACAAATATGGATATTTGCAAATTCTTCCGATTTTATTGCATCAAACAAATGAAAACTCTACATGTTCACCACCAGGTTTGCAAACAAATCTCTGTTGGGCTTCATCGGTGTACTCGCTTTAATCCTTGCATGTGTTTGTAACTGAAGTGTTGGCCCTTTTGTTGGCTGACAGCCATTTGCTCAATCATCATGTTAAAGTATCCCAGCCCAGACTAAAACACACATAAACACATACTGTTGTAGCCGCTTGTAACTATGGGATGATGTGTGTGAGCTGAGTGTTTGTCAGTTGTCTGGTGCTTCTGACAATCAGCACTTATGAAACTGTCTCGGGGCCCTTGTCAGTCCCACATGTTTGGGTTTTTAATTTGTGGGGAGTCACCTATGACCTGCACAGCGAAGCCCATTTTCTGTCTCCTCGCTTCTGTAATGAGGAGCAGAGGGCGGGTCTGTCGTCAGCCGGTAATAACAGAGCATTAGGTTCGCATGGCCTGCTGATAGGCTCCCTGTTGTACATTTAAGCCTTTGATCTGCACTAGCAAGTGTGCAATGCCATCAGCAGTGTCTGTAGCATCATGATTTCCATAAACAGCATAAATAAAGCAGTATTACAACAGCTGCCATTCAGCTATTTGCTTTCACTCTTTTCATGTGGCTGACCTTCATGCTAATGGTCTCTGTTTGCTCTGTTTACAGGGTCTGAGCTTGGACAGGACCCTAGCGTGCTGGCTGTCACTACGTGGAACACAAGCAGTGATGGTAAATGCACGTCCACCAACAGCAGAGATTCTTTCTAGAAAACCGTGAGAGCTGTGAGCATATCCGTTACAGGCAACACAGCTAACTAGCACATGCAGTGTTGAACTGTAACACCACATTTGGTTTGGAAATTACATCTTATCAACAAAATTACACATCCTCAGTAGCCCACACATGATCGCAGTGTTGGCCTCTATAGAAGATAATTGATGGAACGAATCATATGTTGATTTTCTTAACGTGAGGGCATAAAGCCACCTTTGAACGTTTTCAGTGGCCTACATTTACAGCTTTCTCCATACCATACGTGTGTGTGTGTGTGTGTGTGTAGTCGTAATGGAAGAAAAATGTTGATGCCAGTTGCAACAATCACAGGTATTGTTGCAGAGATTTCTTTAATGGCAAAATAGAAGCCTCTTGATAAGTTGAGTCATCGTGACCAGTACATGCAGGTAATCTCGCAGCTGCATCACTCACAGGATCATGCAGTGGATCTCCAGGAGTTTGGCATCCCACGTTCTTCCTTATTTGTAAAAATTTCTATGTAGATTTGCAGTTATTCAGGTCATGATAATCCTTTTGTTCTTCTTTTCTTGTTTCTTGAACCAAGAAAACAAGTCCAGATGCTTTTTATTAAATCACTTAGGACTTATTTTACAAAGAAACTTATCTACATGATTTCCACATGGAAAAGTGGTGGAAAGCCTGACAGTGTGGGATGCAGCATGAAGATTTGGACTAAAAGGCTTGGTCAGCTCATTTCTTCCTTGCTGTGGTTAATAATAATTATTGTCAGACTATTAAGTTAATATATTTTGTGATGACAGCTGTCATGTCTCAAAGAGCTGCCCAAGTTTTGTTCAACAGCTCTGCCAGAGGAAGCATTAAAAAGTGCTGCTCTCCTGTCAGCACTGAAGGATCAATGGAGTCGGAACCACAAAGTCTTCTGAGTATTTTCTCAAAATTGTTGCCCAAAGTAAACAGTCAAACCTCGCCCCCTCTTCTCAGTTTCCCTTCGACTATCCAACATCTGTCTAAACCCCAACGACGACACCCGGACTTGGGTGATCCACAGCATAACTTTGGACGTGACCTTTTATTTCTGCTCTCTCATTTTGTCTGGTTTGCTTAATTCATCTCTTGCGATGCCAACACTCCCACAACATCCTTCCCACAATCGAGTGTGTATACACAAACACAAGCATTGTCAAACACATCGTCCCAAAGGCAAACAGTAGTTTCTGGACATGATTGAGCAGTTTAGTGAAGATAATGATTATGGTGACCAATCAAGGATGTTTGGAAAGTCATAAATACAATGAGGAGTAGACCCAAAAAAAGAAAAGAAGAAAAAAAAAACATGGAGACGGCTTATTTTCCCACAACATAAAATGTGAAAAGTCGCATCAGCTTGTGTATCACTTTGAGCTCAGTCTCTGACTAACATCTGTTTCTTATCTGATGGATGGATGGTGATTGCACCACTTGTTATGTCTGCAGGCAGGGAATGTTTTCGATTGACCAAACACACAGCATTCAGGTAGTGTGGTTCTATCAGCATGCATCAGTAGCAGGAAGTTGTCATGCTGAAAGAGGCTCATTATTGGGCTGAAATCAGAGGTGATGATAGTTTACAGAACTCATTTTCTCTCTGGCTCCACTTTGCTCTTCTGCCGGGCTTGTTTCGTTGTATAAATTTTCTTTCATTCCTTTCCTCTCTGCTGGAGAGTGACCCAACTATAATGAAATTCACCTTTATTCATAGCTGGCAGCGCTCCTCAGTGTGTCTACGGGGCGTGCTTCGTTAGCTGTGCAGCCGCTCAGGTTTCCTCGTCTTGCTGAGAGACGCCTCGCACAGCTTTTACCGTATGTACGGCATCAAAAAGACGCATTTCACTGACAGCGTACGGTTTTGCTGTTGAAATGAAAAGGTATTGCGTAACGTGTCCGTTTTCGAGTGTGTTGCGGTTGTGTGGGTGTGCGTGTGTTTACATTTATATGCCTGCATGTGAGTTTTTGATTGAACAAAACTACTGCAGAAAATGTAGGCTGATGACAGGGCACCATTTAGTCGCCTGCCACATTAAAGGGGCAGTCCGCAGCAAGGGCTTGAGTTTCAACATGCCCCTTGTGCCAAATACCACAACACTCACCACGAGACAATTACACTCAGAGTGGCTTTATTACACAGACATTGGCCGAACATCTTTGTCTGCCTTCACCTCCTATCTTGTCCTCTCGTCTTCTCTGACCTTTCCTGTCTCATTTCTTTCAGCAGCAACATCAAGGATTTAGTCCCATAAATGCATAACAGTGTGTGTACACTTTAAGCAGAGATTGTCAGCAGACCCACATAACTTTATTTTGATAGCTTTGCCATTCACGGCGTTGAGGAAACGCAAACCCGTACACAACGGTAAGTCCATACACATGAAAATGTCTTCAGGAGAAGACTATAGGGACTTTTTTTTTCAAACGTTTCCCCGTCAGATCTCCTCTGATCACCGTTGTGATTTTTACATCTGTAGTCTAGTCATACCTTCAAGTTTGGCGATTTTACTTTTTCCTACAGAAGCAACAAAAAGGTTGACGGGCTTACCTAACCACTTTTTTTTTTTTAATCACAGAGAGGAATCTTTAATCAAACCAATAAAAGAGGTTTGTGCCTCTGCAGGTCCACCACCTTAAACTGGTGTACACAAACGTAGAATCAGGATAATCTTTGTTGTGGAAGGAGTTGTTGGTTCAATGCCCAGCTCCAACACATCTAGCATGCGATCACCAAGTATTGCAGCTTCACATTTATTGGTTTGAGAACATTCTGGGATGTTGAAATGCATGGCAAAGTGCTTTGTAGCACTTAGATACAATTTTTTTTATGTACCTGCAAGGTGATCTGAGCTTATTATTTTATGCTTATCTGTTATTTATGAAGCTTCAGAAGCTAAGCACATCAAATCAACTATATAATTTTTACCTTTGTTATATGCTAAATGCTTCCTTTATTTTACCCTTGAGAGCATGGTTACTCTAAATTACATCGTTATCAAGCTCAGTTTCAAGGAATGCATTTGTTTTTCACCAGCAGTAATCGGTTATAACACACTTTACTTTGCTATTACAACAAATTCAGCACACCAACAAAGCTGACTAATTTTAAATTAGAAAATACACTCACTGAATGTGTGTTACAAATGGTTTTTACAGTAAAAGGGAGGCCATCTTAGTGTTGCTGGATTTGCCTCATGACTTATAAAATGATTGAAAATGTAAACATAAATGTGACAAGTTAACACCAGAAACTGCTGCAGTATATTTTCATTATCCACTTTCTCCATGTTATAGGTAATTTAAGTGCATCAGTGTTACTGCTGTGTGGAGTAGCAGCACCGATTTCTAGACCCTGTAATATAGTGTTTGTAATACAAAAGTGGAATTAAGATTAATAATTGACAAGCCCTGTTGAAAGCTGTTATTAAAATTAGCTGAACGATCCAAACAAGAGCAGACAGCTTTAAATTCAGGCTTACCTTAGTTCATCTTCATCAGTCTGAAGCCTTTTATTATGTGGGTTTTTTTTTTCTCCCTCGCTTCCATTATTGTTGTTGAAAGCTGGAAAAATAAATCCATCCAACAGGAAGTGTTTTTGTCTTTTTCATAATTAGGATAATTGCAATCATGCAAGGTTTAGTTCATTGCTTCCTTCTGCAGGTAAAAAAACAACAAAGAAACTGCAATGCATTTGGTATTTGTCAGCAAAAATCACATCCCTGTTCATTTGTACGTAGGGAAGGGAAGTAAGAGACGATCGCCATTGTGGATGATGAAGACGTGGGGAGACATGTCAGTGCCAGGTGTGAACAGGAGCGCCTAAAGCTGCCTGCTTTTGTTGGCAAAAAACAGTTTTTTATGGTTTAGGCTTGTTCTTTTGCATATTAACATGACACCGTTGTACGTCCTTCCATCAACACAGAAGATGTTGGTGATGTAGGTAGCCCTCCATGCGTCTACATGTGACCCCAGATGTATCCTACGTGCATTTGCATCTGTTCTTCATAAACTGTCCATTTGTGACTGGATTTCCCAGGACCAGTTTAAAAACCAGGTGTAAACAAGGTTCTCTGCATGGAGGAGACAGCTAGACTGGAAGTATCAAAAAAAAGAAGATATGAAAGTTTTCTATAGCGGGAAAGCTACAAATCAAATTGTAATAGAAATAAAATAAACATTTTTTCCAGATGGCTTAGACACTGGCTCGAGGTTTCGTTGCAGCTATTAAGTGGAGCGGTAGTGCTGTATGAATAAGAAACAAGTCAAGAAAAGAGATGAGGCAAAAAAAAAAAAAAAAAAAAAAAAAAGTGTGCAAGCAGGAGCAGTGGTGGTGAGAGTGTGCTCATTTCATCACACACTTGTTAATACCACATTTCAATGTTAAACCCGGAGTTTGGTGGAAGATTGTGTGTGTTGTACATTCTAATAAGCACAGAAAACATGTGCACACATTGAGGCTGTGTGCCAGGTCAAACATGCGGTTTTTCACGACAGGAAAACATGCGTTAACTTCTGTGTTGAGTTCTCTTGTTTTTAATGAAATTTTTGACTGTTTCTTTCATGACAACTGTACAGCACTGACTCCATCTTAAGGTGAAGCTATGGTAACGTAGTCGGACATATTTCACACTATAAACTGCTGCGAGCGGTAATAATTCAGTGAATCACTAGCAGATTTAAGAACAAGGACACTTCATTCATTGGTTTCATTTCATTCTTCAGTTGTTTCCACACTGTTTTTAAGTGTACAGAGTTTTGTGTGAATGACATGTGGGATGTTTCCAAAGCCTACTTGCTGATTGGTTGGATGAGTTCCACTTCTGAAGGAATAATCAAGCCTGTGGCCAAATAAATAAATACTCTCAGATTCTTGCAGAAGGCCTTGAGTGTGATGGAGTGTCTTTATTTTTTAGAATAAAGGATTAAAAGAATATTGTTGAATAAAAAGAAAATGTCAACATATTCTCTTTTTTATCTTTTATTATCATACTGAGTGGAACAAACTAATGGCCCCCAAATAAATGGTTAAACTAGAAGTGTGCCTGATGAGGGCAGCTGGTTTTCCTTTAAATAAGATTCAAGGAAAGTTTATTGGAAGTTCATTGGAAAGGCTTTTAAAAAACAAAAACAGTGAAAATGTTGATTAGTTTAACTACAAACAGCAAAAAGGAAGAAAATGTTACAAAGTGTATGTAGCGCTCCACTGCTTTGTGTCGACGATGATACAAGGCTTACTTGTGCAGGTGCGTTTGTTTGTTGCCATAGATACCACGCAGGGAGACCTATGATGATGGATCACTGTCGCTATGATGATAATCACATTCACACATAAGCAATCGTTCCTTAATTCAACAGACATGACCCCATTTCTTCTAAAGGGATTAATTAGTAAGTGGACATAAGTATCATTTTAGTAACAAAAATTCAAAAAAATAAAAAAAAAGGTTTCAATGATCTGAGCATATATCTTAGACTAATCACTAAACTACTCAAAACAAACACAAATATGCATGTGTAACCTTTGAGAACAGTTTTTTGTTCATACTTAATAAGATGAGAATAAGAATAAAAAATCCTTTATTCGTCTCACAGCTGAGACATTTTTGTTACAGCAGCAGCAGCAGAGAAGTACCAAAATAGTAAAAATAGCAGAAAAAAACAATATAAACAGTATAAATAATAAAATAAAATGGAGCATATATATATATATATATATATATAAATATATAGTGTTTTTCAATTTACACCATTTTAACTTAAACGTACAGCAAACAATATTGTAGCACCTCATCTATTTAAATAAAGTACAGTCCCTCATTTTAGCACAATAACATACATTGTACATTAACTATACAGCTTAGGTTGATAAAAAATAATAGCAGACCTGTTGGTTGAAGTACTTTGACACTAAATTAAAGAACTGTGTGTTTTTAATCACGCGGCTACATGTAGTAAATAGAAAATCTTATTTTCGACCAATGTTCTACTGACTTAGGGACTTTGTGGAGGCAAAAAGGGCCTTGTTTGGAAAGTTGCTTTTAGGAAGCAGGACTGGCTGTTTTTGTAGTTGAGCATTAATCTTCCAAAGTCTCTAACGCTGCCAGATTTTCAACTTTCCTTGCAGACCTGACATTTTATATGTGATGCAGTCGTAAAGATTTAAAGGTGTGGGTGTTCTGGCATTAGTCAGCTTATGCCTCCACTTTGCTCGTCAGCCTCTCTATTCACAAATCCTCGTGTTCTTCTGACAAGTATTTGAGAGTCCCCTCCATGCGCTTTTCCTCCTTTGTTTGTTTTGGCCGGTTTCTTTGACCAAATGCATTTCTGCATACCTAAGATGGGTTTTGGGGTTGAGGGAACTTTCCAGAGGTTTTACATGACATTAACACCAATGTTTTCCTCCACATTAAACTCTAAGTTTGCCCTCCCAGTTTTTTGGTTGTTTTTTTTTTTCATGCCACCTTGAGGAAAGTATGGTGTGGTAGTGGAGATAATTCTGCATAAATGGTTTTCTTTGTGTTTTGTGATGCAGTGCAGTGCAACAGTGTTGTATGGGATTATTACTGTCCCCCTTTTATGAGCCCCAACGCTTTAGCAAAAACATGACAACAAAACATGGGGGATGTTGTCACGGTATTATAAATTTACTCTTATAAAATGAACTGACGCATTACTGTGGATGACATTCACAGCCTCTCATTGGAAGGATTCACAGTCAAGTCTGAAGCAGCAGAGATGAGAGTCAGCACCATTCTACGATATAAGCATTTTATTTTTGACTGATCCGCCTGTCCCAGACCAGATCTCTGCAGAGGGACACACACACAGAGGTGCTGTAATATGCACGTCTCATTTATTTTATGCTAGCACAGAGTATATGTAGTATATGTAGCTAACAGTTTAAAAAGGAAAGCAGTCTCAATACACACAAATAGATTTGTATTTATGTGCAAGAGCAGTGATATACGAGTACAGACGCCCAGTGACAAGGTTTATCTTTGTCAAGAGCTTATCTGAATACAGCCTCTCCCTGCAGGATTCTTAGCAAACAATGTAGCTTTTGCATTGTTTGAGCATTTGATTAGGAAGCTGCTGGAGGTGCATATCCAAACGTGACCGGGTGGTTAAAGGCCCTGGGGACTGACCCAGGACACACTGGAGAGATTATAGCTATCTTGGACCTCAGTATTCCCACATAGGAGGTGGTGGAGGTGGTGTTGTAGACGAAGGTCTGGGCCCATTTGCAACCCCTGCCCCAAACTTGGATAGGAGAAAAGTGATGTACGAGAGCTTGCCTGTGGCCAGTCAAGGACTGTATTTCATCGTTATTTCCACATTTTCTTTTACTGTGTAATAAAAAAAATGACATACTGAGAGATACATTTTGTAATTCATGAAAAATACTGCAAAAAAAACATCAGGATATTGAAATTGTAAACTCGATATCTACCCAAATAATGAATGTCCGGATATCTGAATGTTTGGGTCCAGCCTTAATTATAACAGTAGGTTCTGGTAGTTTTACCACATAAGACTCAAGTGGGTACCCACAACCAAGCAGATGTTACTTGTAATCATCTCTCCTCTTCACACGGCCCATTATGAAAACTAATAAGTTCATTCTGTTTAAGACTGAACTGTAGACAAGGAATAAAGGTTTTTACTTGGTTGTCTGTTTTTCCTGCCTTCAGTATTTTTTTTAAAACATCCATCTGCATATTTATGGAAGGCTCTTAGTATTTGTATGTGAGTACAACTGAGATCTTTTTCACCTCAGCATCTTGTTTGATTGATGTTTTCAGTCTTGTGTCATTCGTCTCTCCAGTTTTTCATGTTGGCTCCCATTTAAACTCGTCTCTGGCCGTCTTCTCATGCATCTCCATCCGTCTCATGTTCTTCCCTTTCATCTCACCATGAGTTCTGTGTCTTCCAGGCCCTTTCATTCGTCTTGATGCCCCCATGAACAACATAACCACTTCGCTGGGCCATACGGCTGAGCTACTCTGCCGCGTGTCCGGCAACCCAACGCCCTTCGTGAACTGGTTGAAGAATGACGCCCCTGTAGTGCCAGAGGCCCGCCGTGTCTCCTACCGGACCATGCCTTACGGATCGCGCCTCCGTATCCGCAACCTGGACACTACTGACACAGGCTACTTCCAATGCAAGGCCACCAACAGCGAGGGCACCGTTTCCACAACAGGGGTGCTGTTTGTCAAATATGGTAAGAAAACTGTGACAAATGCTCTTCTTGTACTCATCTTTTCCTACCAAAGATTTGGCTCCTCACAGCAGCACTCATCTCAGCTGATTCCCCCTGTAGCTGGCAGATTGCACAGAGGAAAATCTGGGAGCAATATTGTTTATCCTGTAGTAAAAAAAAAAAAAAAAAAAAATCCTCTTGTCTTCTTTTCCAGATCCGCTCCCTACAACTCTGCCAGGAAGGCCCACGTAAGTAGCTTTTCCTCAATCCATTTCTCTCCCTGTCAGTCTATTCATACAGTGCTCAGTAGTTCAATGAAGTGATTTGTGATGCACAGAGATTCCAAACAGCAGTATCATCTCCTCTGACAGATTATTGTTCAAATTTTGCAGAAAGATTTGTGAGTACATATGCAGTTGTCATTTGTATTCTATATTTATTTGTAAAACATATATTCACCTTTGGTTTAAGAGAGAGATAAAAGTTCTGAGCCACCTATCCTTTACAATGTGCGGCAGAGACAGTAGAGGATGCAAATGTCATTGGTGAGCTGAAGAGAAAAACACGGTCCAGTAAATGGATTAAAAGGCAGTTAACAACTTTCCTTGAGCTTACTGACGTGTTTGAAGTCTGTTAATGCAGTCTGGAAACTGAACCGTTCTACAGTAATTCATTGTTTGAAATCGGAGAACTACCCAAGGAAGTGCTGTAAATGATATTCATTGAGAAATAACTCACTTTATAACAATGCTGGTCTGTAACTTTCCATTTTACTGGTTCTGGTCTCTGTGGCTAAATTAAAATTCCACATGGACCTTTAAATCCCAAACTTTTCTTTCTTCTTTTTCTAGAAAGCAAGGAAGACGTTATATACTCTATAGCACATTTCTCTACTGGAGAAAGGACAATGTGTTGCATAAAGTGCATGCAAATTTGGAGGATGAATTGCACTTTCCCATGTTTTATTGTTCAATTCCTGCATTTATTAGCATTGCATGATTGGTATAAATATGTGTTTTCACCGCAGACCCAAAAACAATGCAGTCACATTGGTTTTAAACGCCGAAAAATAGGGATTATCAGGGACAAATCTTGCCCAATAAAATAAGCATAAAATAAAATAGCATTAGAAAAGAAGTAAAATAAATTAAGTAAATGTAAAAATGATTAAGATGGGTCGTCCAGAGACTCGGACCGTAAAAGCTACAGACCGCTATTCACCCGGCGCTGGACCAGACGGCTCAGACCTGAGTGGTTCGGCTGGCTCAAGCCTCACCAACATGTCCAAAAGGAAATTTGGTTGCCAAAACCATGTGTAACCTTATATCAAGTCTAAAATACACTAAAGGTCAGAGGGGCGTCGTCAGTACAGATCTTTTACGGTCCTGAATCTGGTTAAAACCATTTTCTTTGCATATTCCCTTGAGCAGTTGTTACAGTTGTCTCGCCAACTAAAAATATCATCAGGAAGGGCTTTTTCTACTCAGCCACTGAGGCTCACATGGTTCACATTTGAACGTGGAGTGTTTACACTCAGCTACAGATGGAATGTGGAACAAGTAGACTAATGGATGCAAACAGGTCTGCACACCAGTCACGATGCACACAGTGACACACAAACGTGGCATCTGTACAGCATCAAACGCATCTCCCCTGGCCTTATTAAAAAAGTTACTGAGTTATATCCGTAAGTGGAGCGTGAGCCTAAATATTACCAAAAATGTAATGTGTGCCATAAGTTTAATTTCAGTACCAGTAATGAGACATTTTTCTACATTATAATTAAGAACGTCTGTCTCCCTAAAATATTACGCCTTGAAATGAGTTGGATTAGAAAAGAAAGTGACCCACATCTCTGCCTCTGTGGTTTCTGATGGATAACCTCTGAATAGTCACCCAGTTAGCTGAGTGCTGTTTGAAAGTACAGTAAAACCAACCACAGCACTGATCTGTTCAGCAAATAAAACCAGCACACAGTGTTTGAAGGAAGTAACAAAGATACATTCCACCATCACATCCTCATGCCTTCTGCTCCCTGAGTCAAAATTTAGTTTGGGTCTGGCAAGCTTCCTTTGCTTTGTTTTGACGTCTCCCGAGTGTTATTGGATAAAACTCTTATGAACTTTCTCTGCTCACTTGATTCTCGAAGGATCAAAGGACTTGGGCTGGATGAGGATTTTCTACTCTTTCTTTTCTGTTCCCAGTGACATTATGGCAAGACTCGCTGCTTTGCTCCCTACGGTGCTCTGTGAATCATAACTGCTGAAACACACTAAATCCACCGTGCATGACCACGTGTCTCCTCAAACGTGTTTTTGCTATCCTCCATTAATGCATTTGTGATTTATTTATATATGAAATTGGTCAGCTTTTGGCTACACCATAAGAGAAATATATTTTGCTTCATATTTATGTTGCATTTCGGTAGGTTTTTTTTTTTAACCTGGTAAAGCTATTTCTTTTTAAGAGTTATGCTATAAAGATCAAAGTGATGATGATATTTAGGCTCATTATATCCATCAGGGCCTCCTTGGCTCATGCACAGCTTCAACTCCTCAGATCCCACTGTGAGAAATTCAAATAAGTCAATATCTCTTTGGATTTTCTTCTCTGCCAGCATGACACAAGGAAAATGCTGCAGTCTGGCAGCGCCCATCATGAGCTCTTGAGTCATTACAGTCATTACAGACTTCATTTAAATAGACAGGGGCCTCCTTTGACAGCGTTGGAACTGCAGTGCTGCTGTTCTGATTGTCACTGCTGCTCATCGTTAGTTTCACGTCCAACTCATTAGCTGCAAAGTTAAGGCGGCAGCCATCAAGAAGACAAGGTCAGCTAATGATGACAAGTAATGACCTGCTTACCTCACGCTGCAGCTGTTCAAGCACCAAAACTTCTGCTTCCTGACTCAAAGTTTTTTAAAAGACTTATGGTTCAAAAGCTGAATTACCCATGTTTGCTTTGCAATTTTATTGTTTTTAACTTCTCCGTTCCAAGCTAGCCAGCAGAGTGACTTCCATCTTTGGTTTAGAATAGGCTCAAATATTTCTTGTAAATTTAGGGGGAACATTTCTTGCCACCCACTTTGTTGAACCTGAGCACAAGATGAACTTCAGGTCCTGTGTGTTGTCTTTTTGCTTTAGTCTTTGCTCTGATTTCTATCCCCTCCGCACGAGGCTAAAGTACGCACTCTGTGGTGGTCAGAACATTTTTGTGTGCATTCATATGTATCCCATGGGTTGGATTTTTAAGAATGGCTACAGGCCAACTGAGAGCTGACATCCTGGAAGGTTCAGCTCAATATCCAGGGAGCTTGTGTTGTGAGTAGCTGTTTAAGACCAGAGGAGAGGAGTAAATTAAAGCAGATCTGCATAGAGGAAGCAGAAGGCACAGGGATGATGGAGATGGCCAGAGAAGGAAGGGAAAATCTTTTGGAAAGTTTAAAAGCTTAACTTTTGTCGTCAGTTGTAGATGGATCTGGACTGGCTTGAGTGTAGGAAATCTTCAGCTGAGTCCAGTATTGCTGTTAAAGTGACAGTCAAATTGGAGTTTTACATAGCTGAGACCCAGTTCTTTTAATATAGAGGCCCAGCTCCCAAGAACAATAAAAAAAAGAAGAAAAGAAATAGGAGAGTGGCTATGCAGGCATGTGTTTTTCTGGCGTCTGTTTATTCTGTATTGACCCAGGGCTGAGCATGTTCATAGCTTGAAACTATATAATGTCAAACATTCCAATGAGTGCATGATTTCAGTTTTTGTTAAAATGGAAATTACCACATTTGTGACAAAATTGAGAACCGAACCAATTTGAGACCAGGGCAGTTTCTCAAAACCACACATCCAAATTTGGACTTTGTTTACTTGGTAGTTCATGCTAAGTTTGACTCAGGAGAGCATACGAAGTTTGGGGTGCATGTCAGAAAGACGGGTGAGAGGATACAGTCAGGTGAGTCTAGAAGGAAAAGGGAAACAGAAAGGTTGATTAAGGAAAGGAGGCAGTTAAGAAAGCAGTGGAAAAGGGCTACAGATGAAGAGAGGGAAGGAATTGATATTTTGCAAGAGGAACTGAGAGGAAGGCTAAAGGTACTTAGAAGAACAGAACACCTTAGAATAAAGAGGAAGAGAAAAGAACAGGTTAGGACGGCTTTTTGCAGGGACCCATTCAAATTTATTAAAGGGGAGGTTAAAGAGGACAGCTTAAAGCGACAAAGCTAGAGGTTGAGGAATATTTAAGGGTAACTTATTCAGACTTAGAGAAGAATAGTATAGGTCTTCCACCTGATATGCCTCCATTAGGACAGATAGGTCATGAGATGGATGTCATGCCACCTAAGTGGAAGGAAATTCAGGAAATAGTTAGGCAAGCGAAGGCTTCTTCAGCCTCAGGGCCAAATGGAGTCCCCTACGAGGTTTATAAAAATGTGGCTGGTATTCTTAAGTTTTTGTGGAAACAGTTACGGATAGTTTGGGAGAAGCAAACTATTCCAAGAGCATGGTGTAGGGCCGGGGGTGTTCTCATTCTGAAGGAGAAAGAGTTGTCAGATCTTAGCCAGTTCCAGATGATTTCTCTGTTGAATGTAGAAGGAAAGGTATTTTTTTAGTCTGGTGGCTAAGAGATTAGCGAGGTACTTAGATAGAAACGCTTTAATAGATAGAACAGTGCAGAAGGCAGGGACACCAGGTTTTTCAGGGTGTTTGGAGCATACCAGTATGATCTGGGAGCAGACTCAGGCAGCTAAGATTGAGAAAAAGAATCTTAATGTAATCTTTTTAGATTTAGCAAATGCATTTGGTTCCGTACCACATAGCCTTATGGAGCACATTTGATTATTTTAGAGAACCTGGGATAGTTGTTAATTTGATGAAAGCATATTATCAGGACATTAGGTTGTGTATAAATACGGGATGTTTTGTAAAACATTAAATTCCAACAGTTAGAGAAAAGCCAGCTGTTGTTATCTGGGAGTAAGGATGTTATTGTTAGCAAGGTGGGTCCAAATTCATCCAAGGGGAGGAGATAGAACCCAAGAATGGCAGCTCAGGAGGCAGAGGCAGCTCTTAGAGGCAGCTCTTAGACATCGTAGGTAAGTTTCAGTCTGGCTGGGAGGCTTGTGGCTTGGCTCAGGTAAACTGGTGTGGAACAAAGCTGGATGTTTAGAAGCTGCTAGTGACTGGGAAATGCAGGTAGATGTAGGTGGAAAGCTGGCTGTTCCTCAGGAAATAGTTTGCACTAGTTTAAGGCCTGATATAATTAGTGGTCAGTTAGTCAGCGAATAGTTTATTTTATTGAGCTGACAGTTCCCTGGAAGATTCAAGGAGGAAGCTGATGAAAGGAAAAAGCTCAGATATGCAGACTTGGGAGTAGAAGCTGAGCAGCGAGGATGGAAAGTTAGGATGTGTCCAGTGGAGGTTGGATCTAGGGGTTTCACAGCAAGATCTACATTTTCATTATTGGGGGAACTGGGAATAGCTGAGCAGAGTTTGAGAAAGATGATAAAAGAAATGTCAGATGAGGCAGCCAGATGTGGTCAGTGGATCTGGATTAGGAGAAATGATGTTAGTTGGGGACCAAAAGTCTAGTTTTAGTGAACCTCATCTGGTAATGAAGAAGAGGGAGTGAAGGTAGAGCGAGAGGAAGTCCACCAATCAGACCTCAGAGGAGGAAAACCAGGTAGTGGAAACTGACTTAAAGAGGTGGGTGTGGCCAACTTAACTTTGTCTGGGACCGTAGAGGTTAGTGTGTTTGCTCTTGCTAGGTGTTAGAGAAGATAGTATTGTTTTATAGTATAATTTTTGTTGTTGTTGTTGCGATGTGGTGGAGTGAGTGAGAGCTGGCATTAGGGAAGTGACTCTGGGACGCCAGAAATCACTGTTTAGCCTCCTGGAGGTGTAGTGAGACTAACTAAATAAAACACTGACAAAGAGCGGTTCCCAACTGAAGACCCTGAGACATGTCAGTCATCACTGCTCACAGGGAAATTCATGATACTACTGGCTTTTACTGAGTGTTGGTTTGTTATTGAGAGCACATATTTCTGCACACACAACATAACAGTAGAAGAGTAGTGTAGTTTAGGCTCAAAGGGTAGAGAGCTTATGATCTTTTACTGAGTGCTAATCCTTTCTACAGAGCACAAGTTGCTTGTGTTTATATTAAATGGAAGACACAAAGACATTTCTCTCTGTCTGCTATTTGAACGGCTCCCATACTCCTTGAGAAAAATCCAAAAAGATTTTACAATTTACTCTATCTTGCTAACTTAACCATAATTTCAATTCCAAATTTTGTTCTTGCCTGAAACCATCTTAAAGCCATTTTCCAAGACGCAGCAACAGATGGATCCCAAACTTGTATCTGTCAGTTCTGGGCTTTTCTGTTCTCCCATTACCATCACCATTAATGACACATGCATTCTGGGATACTTTGCAGTCTCAAGTCGGCGCAAGTCTTCACTAGATACATCCTCAGTAAAGCGGGTGGAATAAGAAAACATCCAGAGAGTTCTGCTGAGATACTAGAACACCTACAGAAAACAACCCAGATTCTGCCAAATAATGAGATATAGAAGTCATGTGGCCGTGTAAGGCCCGTCTATCCCGTCTCTGCATTTCTTATTGTTTCATAAGGGCAAAGTTTAAAGACTCAAAGGAAAGCATTCCACTGAAGTCAAGTCTTAAGTAAATAAAAGTATTTGACATTTTAGGAAATAATTTAACTCCTTTTGTAACAAAGTAGCTCAAAGGTCAGCTACAAAAGTTGGAATCAAACCTGAGAAAAAGGTTCAACATAGTTAAAACGATAACGTTATTATTCAGGAAGGTCAGTAGGAAGAATGCAGGACAAGTTCAAATGAAAACTGTTAGACCAAGCAGGCAGTCGAGGTTAGTGATGAAATACAAATTACTCAGGACAGTGACATTTCCTGATTTAGTAGTTCTTCTCTACTTGGCTCATTGGCTTCTGGAAGGCAGAACCGACCAAACAAGCAGCAGATGTATAAGGAAGGATGTCACAAGTTTGAAGATACAAGATTGATACCAGTCCCGTGTCTGAATAAATATCCTTGGACCTCAAAGCTGTGTCTAAAGCCCACATATATTGGAAACCAGGTCATGTAATGCTATTTGGGTCCATCAGTGCCTGGTTAACTTCTGTGTCTCACCATACCAGCATCAAAATCCAATGTCTGACTCACTCCCTCACTGGCACAACAGTAATGATTTATTTTACTTGAGTCGGTAATGATCAGTTAGACATCTTGAAGAGGGAAGTGACTGTAGCGATGGAGACGCTGTTTATAGTTTTTAAGCGTATGACGCAATGATCCACAAAGAAACGTTTTTGATGTTCAAGATGAAGGGTTGCAGTCCAAAAGAAAATGCAATCTATGATTTAAAAAATAAAAGAGAGAGAGATAAACAAGACCTTGTATTGTTTTGCTATTGATGTTAATTTCTGGTGCCGGTAATCTAGGTGAATTATATTTTGACAGAGACAGACTACATCCTAACCTCAGATTACTGACTTTCTTTGGCTTAAACCCTGTAAAATCTATAATTGTCATTTGTACAGAGATGCGGGTTTTTGAAATTTGTCTCCAGCAATTATTTTAGATATTCAGTAGAGTCTGCACCAGACTTGGTGATCAGTAGAGGCAGTAGTGTTTTAAAGGAGCTTGCCCTTTTGGAAGAGGCTGGACCTTCCTAGATTCTTTTGCAGGAAATACATGAATGCACAAAAGCTGCAAGCAGTCCTCTAAATCTTCCTGTTGGAGCTTTTATGATTCAGTTTTTTTGTCATTCTAATTAAAAGACACACGGATTTATCAACCTTCTTCATTCTCCTCCTCCTGGGAGATATTTCTTTGAACCAGACCAAACAGAGGGTGTTCCTGGAAAAGTCCTCCCTGTATTACACCCCAACTTTCCTCATCTCTCTCTTTTTTTTTTTCCTCTTTCTACTGCAATGTTTCCTTCATTTGCTGGGGGGGAAAATACTATGATGAAGACTGAGGGAGGGTGCAGGGAGTGAAAGAAAAACAGTGTTAGCAGAGTAGTAGGAGGATGGTACCATTAACACTCGCAGCTACATATTTTTCTTTGAGTCTTGGGGTCCTGTGGGGTCGGCGGCGCTCAGGTGTGATTAGCTGTGTGAGCTGACGTGACGTTTAGCTATAAGCTCAGATCAGAGGCAGCTAATAACTCCCAGCGCGAGGCAGCAGCCTAAAATTGTCCATGACGCAATTATGCGCTCTATTCTTCATTTTTATTTTCGATGGTTTATTGAATTAGCGGGATTTGTCAGTTTCATCAGAATGATGGAGCTGAACCTGAACTTTAAAAGATTAAAAGATTTTAGTTGGACATACTTCATTCTTGCACTGCAGTGAAACATCAGAGAGACATTAGGGAGCTGTTAAGGTGTCATGATTAGTCCGGCGGTTGCCAAATGCCCTCCTGAGTGGAACGTTTGCATCTTGCAAATTGATCAAACAGCTGTAAAATGTACAGTGCGAAGAATGTTTCTTTTTGTTGCCAAACTCCGAGAGAATTATGTCTGTATCTCTGTTTTTCCTCTCAGCTTTTCTCAGCTTTGCCCCACTGTTTGCTGTTTTTGTGTCTCCCTGCTCCCATAGACACAAAACCTCCCTGTGCACTACCTTCTCTGCATCAAGCTGCCAAACACAGTTGGCAGCTAGCTGAGCTGGGGGGTCACAGCTAAACAGCCACATATGTCCATCAGCTGTAAAGTATCAAATACTGATTTTTGCATTGGTCAGTTGAATAGAAATACACCTCCAGATCCTGACGTTGCTTTGTGTCTAAATGTGCCAGTGTTCCTTAAAATAGAAAGATGTTTTCAGTCTGTTCCAATCAGATGAAACATTTAATCAATGGACAGAATCAACTTAAAGGTGATGAAAGTTTAGTTCTCTTTTTTTTCTGTTGCTCCCCAACTTATTTTGTGTAACCGAAAATGTTATTTGAAGCTCTTAACCTGACAACAGCCATAAACAGACTTTATGCGACACGGCCGCAGAGCCTGAAGTCTCTGCCTGTGTTTATGATAGAGGGGTTTCTCCTTGTTTGAAAAGATTAATGCCGCTACACCCCGGCTGTTGAGGCTGTTTAAATTTCTCAGAACTTTCCCCACCACTTTTCTCTCAACACTGGCAGAACGAAAAAAAAAAAAATAAAAAAAAAAACAATTACTAAAATAGCTGTTTTTTTTCTTTTTTCCCTTCGCTGTGCCTCTTCTCCCTCTGCAGCCCACCCTGTACTGAAGAATAAAGACTCAGCAGGTTAAACTATGATACTTTATCTTAACTCAGTTTTTTTTTCCTGGTTTCTTCTTTGTTTATGTTCCTTTCTTATCCTCACTCTTCTTGTGGCTTGCTTCAACATTTTCTCCTTTTTAAGAACTAGATGGTTGGCAGTTTTCAAGGGAACATGTGGTCTGCTGATACCACAAAACTTTATTAGATCAGTATTTCAGTGCTGGGTTTCAATAGCGGGCCAGCCATCCTGCCTCTTTCCCACTTCTACACAAACAATTCGTCTGGATCCTCTAGATTCAACTGTGATATGAAGGTGGAGGTTACCAGCACACTCAGGAGAAACTGCCTCTGGACACTGGACACGCATACAACCAATAAGAGAAATGGGATGAAGCGGAGTATAACTGATTACGCAGTAAAAAGTTGATGATCCAAGGTGTTATTGCTAATTCTGCAGACATGCTGGTTGTTTTTAACATTGGCTCTGGGAGACTCGTATATGATTCATCGCAAGACGTTCATCCCATCGGGACTGATTCAACACCTTTTTTTTTTATTTTAAATTTTTGGCATTAGTGGCCTTTTATTGACAGTCAGGAGAGACAGGAATGTGGGGCGAGAATGGAGAGAATGGGGGAGACACGCAGCAAAGTCGAACCTGCGACCGCTGCATGAGGACTGAGCCTCTGCACATGGGCTGCCTGCTTTAACCACAAGGCTTTGCAGCGGTCCAATATGATTCAACACATTTTACACCGGTGTAAACGACTATGGATGAGAGGGGTACCAGATCCATATGCGGGGGGTACCAGAGGGATGTATGACTGGACTAGCCAGGCTAAGGTTTCTCTTCAAACTTTCTTTGACCCATCAGGCATGAGGCTCTGTTTGGGAACTTAAGAACTGCCCACATAACTCTTTTATTAATTACCATGTAAATAAACTAGAAAAAGGAAATAAAAGCCTTTCAGGAGGTTAAACCTTCTTTTATGAAATGTTTCTGTGTCCTAAAAATGTTTGTGTCATGTGTGATAGTCTAGGCTTGAATACTTCATCATATCGGGTCATGGGGAGTAGTATATTTACAGTATATTTATATTTATAGTACCAGTAAAAAGTTTAAATGCATGTACTTGTACATTTCGGATAACTAGGACTGTACAAACTTTTACTTGTATTTGCTTGGAATGAAGTAAGGCTTTTACTTAAATTTTTGCAACTTTGCAATTAATTTGCCAGCTGACTTCTTGCTCGGCTGTAACTTGACGACTCAGAGCAATTATTCCAATCAGGTATGTTTAACTTAAATATAGTATAAACATACATTCAGTGCAGATTCTTCCTCATTTTGTATGTGAATGGAGCACATATGCCTCGCAAATCTGCAGGTGACCGTGTGGCAAGAAAACAGCCGACTCACTGCAGATGCTCTGTAATTAGCCAGCTGTCAACACTCTGGATTAAACTGACCTTGGAGCAGATGTGCCCACCTCACTGACAATCCAGTCACACAGTCCAAGAATCAAAAAGTTAAAATGAAGGAGAAATTTCACTTTGCACTGGCAGGACTTTAGCGTGTCTGTCACTGTCTGCGCTGCTGGTTTGATTGACAAATTGGTTCAAGAAATAGTTTTCCAAATGTGTAATGGCTGGAGGATGTCAGACAAAGCTGATCTGAAAACTTGCTTGAAGGTATTGAAAATACACGTGTCTGCAATCAAAATATTAGACGCCGATGTATTCCTTGGAGTCGTATTTCTCTTTCTTTTTCACTGCCGCTGTTGTGACAGGCTTGTACCTGTCTGTGGAATTAGCATTTGATTTATTGAGACCAGTAATTACACAATACGCAAAACATCTGGGTGTGTTCTGAAAATACATTAGGATGAACAGATGTACTTTATCTGGCAACGATCACCAGCGCATTAAAAATTAAGCTTTGATCTGAGCTTCATCCTCCCTCTTGGGAACTGCACCTGAAGGCAAACAAACAAGCTCAAGAATGTTTTAGCTAACTTAGACAAATACCGCTCGCCACAATTACAGTGTTCTTACAGTACAGTAGAGGTGCCTTAATAATATTAGCTGTTCGGTGATCATTCTTTTCAAGTTTAATATGCACAGCACTGCTCACTCACAACCGTCACGTATTATACTTAATACTGAAGCGTTAGCATTCCTGGAGCTTCCCTTGCAGCTTCCCTGCAGCATCTTATAAGGTTCTTTCCAATTTAAAGTTGGAGAGGATGAATAAAAGTACTCTAATCTGGGTCTGTGAGAAAGTAAAAGTTGATATTTAAAAATCTCAACTGTAACTGCAACTTTAATACACCAGTATTGCTTTTGATTTTCAGAAATTGTCAAGACAAAAAAAAAAAAAAGCCCAGACAAAGGTCACTCCCCCAAGTCCCAAATCTGAGATGTGGCACAAGAGTGTCTTTTAGGTACACTTGAGCCAGAGAGGGGTGCAGATGAAATCCAAGTCCACCTTTGGAAAAGGCAGCCTCTTCACCCACTCAGCCACCTCTCAGTATAAAGTGTGTGCTGTTTTTGGTCACAATACGCTCTTAACTCAGACCTAGAACTTGTGTGTGTCGCATTGAGAAACTCCGGATTTCGGTTTCGCTCCTGCTCACCTCAGTGCCAGTGTCAACAGTACTGTGGTTCTCAGATGTTGACCAGAACTGACGATGATTTGCTCCACACCAGAAATATTGCACCCCTTCTCATTGGGGGGGGGGGGTGGCAAGCCCATTCATATAATGAAGGCACTCCACTTACTACGTGCTGATCCTCTAAGACACATCAGATGAACGCAACGGGTCCTCCAAGCCTTGTTTTACTGTTGGATTCAAGTTGAGTAGATGTTTTTCACTCCTCTTACCATTTGAACTGAGAGCAGCTGCAGCTTATGCAAGATCCTCAAATGGCATAGTTATATTTATCTGTCAAATGTTTAAAATGAAGAAAGTTTCAGACAAAGACTTTAAAATGGTACTCTGTTCATTTTTGTTATTCTACTACTGGCTCTTTTTTCCAGGCCATCCTTTTGCACATCCCAGTATGTGGCGTCCACCCTCAAGCAGCTACACCTAAAACACTGAGTCAAAGAACTGCACAGTTACTCGAACAGCGTTTTTCCCTCTCACGTGTTTGGTTAAGTCCTCAGTGGGGCTTAATTGCCATCTTGTTGTGGATTCTTTTTAGGGTGGTGCTGATTGATTGGGGATCAGGGCCCTAATATGGCTCATCAGGGACCGGCCCTTTGACATGGCCTGGTCCCAGGGTAATGGCACTGTTTGAAACCAGAGATCCCACCACAGCCCCCACTCACGGGCCCCGGTCGCTTTTCTGTTCAATGCCGCCCAGATCAGACGTGGCTTCCCACACATGTGCACGCCGACACATACGAACGCACACCAAGGGACTGTCATGATGTGTAGTCTGCTCTGACCATTAAAGCAATTTACACTGTTCGTCATTTGTAAGGGCGCGAGCCTGTATTTACACGCTTTACCACACACCACGACTTTCTTACACAACTCATTATTAACTGAACTTCAATGCTCAGCTTAGACATGGCCCACTTCCTGTTTCCTGTTTCCCAGATTCCCTTGTGTCAGTCTGTTGGTGATCCTGTTGGCAGGTCTGGTCAAGGTCAGCATGGTGAAGTCTGTGGTTTAAGAGTTTGTGTGTGTGTGTGTGTTTCTGAAACACGGTTTCTCCCCGAGGGTTTCAATGCATAGACTGTGCATATGGGCTTTCCCTGAACTCTCTCACACACATACACACACACACCGACACACACTCACACTTCTGCACAAAAATAATTAAAGAAGGAGACATACATATGCAGACATGTATGCACAGAAAGTGTTCTTTCTTTGCCCCGATCGGTGGTGTGTTAGAGAAACAGAGAAAGCTCCAGTGTACCTTGAGTATTTTGAGGTATAAAAAGGGGCTTTTGTTTGCAATTTGGATGTCTAACTTGCGTGCCAGAGCTGGAGAGTATTTATTCATTTGTAGAGCTTAACAGAATCAATGCAGTTTGATGTTGAGGACATTGATAAAGGATGCCCTTTTCCTGTGTTAGTGGAGGTCGTTTATCAATCACTTTTGTAATTATTAGTCTTGGCGCCCACCAAATTGCATGAACATGACCAGAGGACATTTTGTGATCAAACCACTTTTACTGACTTTAGCTCCCCTTACAGTAGAAATACATCTGGATCAAAAGTGGACTGGTCAAGCAAACTGGGTTTAGAGAGTGATTTTTGCTTTATTTTTTAACCACAACCACTTTTATTTTATATATTAACCGATCAAAGCTCCCTTTCAGGCCCATCGTCATCGTCATTTATCTTACGATGGATGAACCCTTAAAACCTCAAAACTACATCTGTCACACTGAATCACATCAAAGGACCAGAACCTTCACTACAGAAAGAAAGGTGCCAGGGTTTGCTGGTAAACAGAACGTTTTTAATCCCTTTTTAGTTTATTTTCAGTTAAAGCCTTCAAGTCTTTGTAATCCCTTCACAAAAATATTACTCCTGTACACAAGTTGGGTTTTTCGGAGATTAATGCCATTGATTTCTTTCCCTTCATAATTTTCCTCCCTATTGCGCCTCCATTCCTTTAGATTGGTTTGCCTGCTCAACTTTAATTTAAAAAAAAAAAAATTAAAAAGTTGGGTTTTTTTTGTTTTTCCTGAGTATGATCCCTATAACGTCTGCCAGTACACCTAAAATGGATTTCTCCGGCTGGTTTTCCAGTCAAGTCACCAGTAAATTTTGTAGCTACAGTCGGCTCTGACTTGGGTTCTGTCAGGGTTCTACCTAAAACTGATGGATCCACCAAACGAAGTCGTCCAACTCGTACAGTCAACAGCTGATTAGCAGCTTTGTTTAAGTACTGCATGAATGTGTGTCGAGCAGGATCACCTTTAACCAGACGTAAGCCTCTTTTATTTGCCTCTTTGTGTTCTGCAGACAGCTCTGACAGTAGTGTGTGTGAAGAGGGATTATTCATGTGCTCCACGATGCTACAGCGTTTTCCTTCCCCACAGTTCATGTATTTAGTAACTCTTCATCACTGTCATCGAGGATTCCTCCACTTTCTTCAGGGAGCCTTTCTCACGTTTAAACATGTACGTTCTTGCTCCTAAAGCTTACAGTTGCCAGTCAGCCAAAACATCTGTCCTCCTGTCTTTATAAGATAGAACATATGTTTCTTTTTAAATGTCTGCATTTGTGTTTAGTTTGATATCTGTGATCTCTGCAATAAGCTGTCGTAAATTACAGAGGCGTGAGTGTGTGTGTTGGGGTGTGTGTGTGTGTGTGTTTCTGGTGAGGGGAGTATAATTCTGTCCAAAAGTGGCTTTGCTCCTAGCGATTGTGTTTCCCTTTTCTTTCAGTTCTGTTTCCTTTTCTTTTGCTGTTATTATTTCCACACTGATCTTTGCAGGCAGCCTGGAGTCAATTTAAGGAACGCTATTAAGAAAAAAAAAAGCTCAAAGCAAAAAGACAACAAAAAAAAAGGAAAATAAAAGCCAGGTTTTTTTCACAGTCAGTTCTGGGGAGGAATTTTTCATATATAATAATATTAATCTCTCTTGGGCAACTGACTACAATGGACAGTTGTTCCAGTCGTCTAGTTTATGTATGGGTCTAGATGGTTTTAATGGTAGCACTTTACAATAAGGTGTACAAAATGTTCCCTGATTACCACTTAATTATCGATTAATTATCAGACAATAAACCATGAACTAACTACTGCTTAACCATCAGTTAATCATTTAGAGTGGGTTTTAAGGAAAGTAATGCCTAGTTAATGGCCAAATCATGAGAACAAAAGGAGTAACTAATCAAGGAACTAACCGCTACTTTACCACTAAATAATTAAAAGTGAGTTCTAAGAAAAGTAATGTTTGCTTAATGGTCAATTCACCGAAACTAAAAACGTAACTGATCACATGAGTTCCTTGTTTGTTTCCCAATATTTTAATTAGCACCAGCATTCACTTTGCGTGTGCAAAGAAGAATAAAAGAAGAATAAAATTGAATATTGGGAAAAAAATCAATAATTTGTTCATAAAAGGGTTAATATTCTGTCTTCTATCATTCAACCATAATTGCTGCATTCAGACCCAACATGAATCATTGTCGTAAACTTTGCCTATTTCTTTATCTTTCTTTTTTTTTAACTTGTTCATATTTTGCCGGAACTTCGACATTGTGAGTCAAACCAAAGCCCCCCTCCCCTCCCACCCCATAATCGCCCCTCATGGGGTGAATTCTGCCATGTGACCCCTGTGTTCCATTTGTTTGCATGTGTCTGTTCAAGCGCCACTGCGTCTATATTAGTTCTTTAAAGAGGCATATTGCCTCATGTCCTAATTGACAGGCTGATTGACACTTTCCCTCCTCAAACCCACCCACATTCAGCTCTCAACACGTCGCCAGGTCAGATGTTCTGTGAGGAGCAAAGCCAATTGATGTAGGATCCTTAGCTGCAAACTGAGTTACCGTGCATGTGGTCACACTCTTTTTTTCTTCTCTTTTTTATTTTTTATTTTGAAGCCCCGATCTTCATCCACAGCCAGCACTTCCAGCCTTCGTGGGCACAATTTTGGCCTCAAAACAAATTCTTTTGTCCAACACATCAAACAACACCATCTATATCTGGAAGTAATTTTGTGCAATGTTTTAGATTAGATCAGCATTTGATTCATTGGATTAAGTGGAGTGCTAAAATAAATAAATGTTTACCAGAGTAATTCAACCATTGGCAGTTTCTTTTAAAGTTTCAGCCACAACTTTTCTGGGAAAATGCAGCTTTTCCTCAGAGTCACTTGAAGGGACACATATTGTGATTGTGGAAACTTTTCCTTGTTGGATATTGATGCATCTAACTGATATTTAGCCCAGTTAGGGATTACCTGAATAACTTTAGGTCACGTAACACTAACGATAACTGTAGAAAGCTTGTCTTTTTATATATTTGAATGACGACAGTCTGAGTTGAGATAGTGAAAGAAAGACTCTTTTCTTTCCATTCAGCCCTGCTATAAAAGGAAGGTTTAGCATCTTTAAGGTTCCAAACTGTTTAACTGTTAAACCTCTGAAAGATTTTCTCCTAATGTCCTTATTTAAAAACTGGGAGGGGAACATACAACATCAAATCCATTCCTTGTGCTTCTTGTTGCTTCCCTCCTTTCTTAGTTTGGCCTTAAACTCCTTCCCTCTGACAGAAGCCTCCATTGTTGCTGTCAGTGAGCTGCAGTAACATGAGGACCCGGAGGGTCTCCTCTTTCTCCATTGTATCCTGGTGCAGTGCTTCAGTTGCCCTCTCCCGCTCCTCGTTCGCAGTGCGGTCATGGGCCACTGGGAGCCACAGATCCCAGACAGCCTCAGCCTCTGGTGGCCATTTCGGCTCCTTGTAAGTGTGAGATCTTTGCATAATGAGACCATGCAGTTCTCGAAGTAGAGATGTACTTTAGGTGCTTGCCAATGCGCCAGAAGATTTCGAGTTTAGCCCATAGCTAGACTCAAAGTTGAACACAATGGCAGTGCCACAGCTGGTTCACAGTAAACTACAAGTATTTAGTGATATTGATTTAGCTGTGGAATCAGTGCCACCTACATGAGATGAACTATAAAACAGTTTTCACGTACGCCCAAAAGATGATATTTATTTATAGTGAGAAGTGAAGCAATGTGGAGATTTTACTTCAGTCATCTAATCAAGCACTTAGTCTGGATTCTTCTTTGAGTCATAAATATTTACCTCCACTGATACAACTATCGTTGTTGTCAGTCATTTCATGCACGTTTCCACGTAACTTGGTTATAACTTGGAGGTGGCACCCAGCTTGGATGGAAATGAGAGTAAATATTACCAGAATTAGCGTGTCATTTTGTTAAAAAAACAAAACAAAACTATATATCTAATATAAATATACACACACACACATATAAAGAGAAAGTCTTTCAAATTTATAAAGTCAAATAGCACGTGTTGAGGGGCATCCCCAGTCTTACCAGCTGTGAGCTCATGCTGCTGGCAGCTCGCCTCCTCTTCACTCAGCACCCACAGCAGCTCCTGGAAATAAAACCCTAAAATCCCAAATGTCATCGGGATCCACCCCCTTGCTTCCTCGCCTCCCGGCCCTCAAATCCCATCTTTTCTATGCTCCCTCCAACAAAGAGGCTTGAGTTTCACGTCCCTTAAACCCCTAAACTCAACACAAACCCATCATCACAGCCCACAGATTCCTGATTAGAAAAGCAAAGTTTACATCCTCAAGATGTCTTCTGTAGTCAAAGCCTTCACCAAAGCTAAAGCTAAAGTTTGGTTCTTCTGAAATACACTGAGCGGACACATTTTTTTATGTTTGTTTTTTTATTTTATTTTATTTTACAGTTCAGAAGTGTGAGATTGAAATGCAGATCTGTGCCACTGATTAAAATCTGTTTGTATTTTCTTATCACCTGTTTGTTTCCAGAATGTAGAATAGTGGCACAGAGGTAGGATTTACTTAAGATTTGGACTGATAACTCAAACTTAGTAGGAAGCTAGTTCTTGTAGACGACTGACTTTTGGGCACTTTTAAATACTGAAAGTAAGCATTAAAAAATCAGGAACCCACGTGCTTTTTTCTGATGGTTGTGGAAACCTTCATGCAGTCTTTTCTCTGCTAAACGTTCCAGCCAGAACGCTGGTACTGTGAACAGGGTGAATTTGACATTGTGATCAATTATGAGCTTTAAAGGAATCCAGTTGTTTTAACTTTGATGCTAATTTCACTTAGCAGATGATCAGGTGCAGAACTGACTCATCTATTTATTTTCTCTACTGGGAAATCCTCTTCCTGCCAACGTGACATTTGTCCTCAATTATTAATCCTCACAACTGTGTCTGTTGTTATCGTGATAGATCTGCATTTATATTCAAAGGAGTCTTTTTATCAAACTAGAAATAACATGCTCCCCTTAGTTTCAGATGTGCCAGTAACGTCATACTGGTGTATTAGTGCATGTCACAGCATGTCACTCTGAAGCCCTTTGGTTCCAAATTAAATTATGTCAGTCTTACATTTACTTAATCTATTACTAGATTTATTTGGATTTTTCTTCTAGAAGCCAGCGTGTATGTAACGCTGAATGTGAATCTTGACTGGTGGTCTAAAAGGAGTGTGGCAGCTTAACACGTGGATCCCTGAGTAAATAACAAGGTTTGGAAAAGTTTAATTGGGCAATCCATGTCCTCAATACCTTGTTTACATTGGTTCCGCGGTGAGGCTCCTCTTTCTTTTTATATCTGCATTATGGATTGAGTCTCAGAGAAGGAAAAAAAAGCTTTCCTTGTAATTTACTGTTATAAAACATTATGCAGAGGGCCTGTGGCGTTGGTGTGTAAAATAAAAGGGCCGAACAGCTATCCTCTGTTTACACAAATAGCAACAGCAGTTGGCTCTCTCCTCGGGACATAGCTAACATGAGCACTCACAAACGCACAAAAATAAATGGAAATGAGACGGAGGAGTACGTTTCGGAAAAATTCTGATGCCTTAAGGTGATTCCCATAGACTTTTTTTTTTTTAAATAACCATTTCTCTTTTTGATGTTACAAGTAATTTACAGGCACATTAATGGTCCCCTCATGCACAGCTATGAATCTGAGATGGCTTGAAAAATAGTCAAAGTTTTTTTTTAAAAAAGAGAAAGAGAGGGAGAGAGAAAATCAGAGAGCAGTGCGGGACAATTTGTGATTTGGGCTGAGCTGGTTTGGTTGAGGTGCATTCAGACTGGCCAGAGTTATAATTTACCCACCGGGATCTGGCTGTGTTGCGGTGGATCGTCTCCTCTCCCTTGTCATTTACTTGTCTGTGTGTGGCTTCATGCTAGTGTGTGTGTTCACCATCCTCCGTGACGCACTAACCTCTGGGCTTCCTGGATACACTCCAGCCCCCTCTCTCTCTGTACTGTGTGTGTGTGTGCATGTGTGCACGTTTTCTCATGCTCTGTCTGCTTTTTCATATTCTGGCTCATCACATTCAATCAATCACAACTTCCTCAATTCATTCAGGCACTTCTCTCAGTGGGAGCTTTTTTTATTACTGGATTCTTCCTTTATACAGTCAGACCCAGAAGCATTTGGACAGCGACAGTTTTTATGATTCTGCCTTTATACACCGTCGCAGTGGACATAAAATTAAAAAAAAACATTAAAATGTAACTAAAGTGTAGACCTTCAGCTTTAATTCAAGAGGTTTCATTACAGCCATTTTAAGAGACGTACCTCCATTTTCAAGGGCTGAGAAGTATTTGGTGGCATAATTGTGAAGATTCACTCTCTGGCCACTTTATAGGGTACACCTGTTTATGTGCCTATTAACTGATCAGCCAATCACATGGCAGCAGCTGTGGTCGTTGCTGACCGTGTCCATCCCTTCATCACCACAGTGTGCCCATCCTCTGATGGCTACCTCCCGCAGGATAAAGAACCATGACACAAAGCTAAAACCATCCCAAACTGGTTTCTTGAACATGAGGTCACTGTACTCCAATGACTTCCACATTCATCAGATCTCCTTTGGGATGTGGTGCAGCAGGAGGCTCGCATCACTGATGAGAAGAGAAGAGATCTCCTGCAACTGTGTGATGCTGTTGTGTCAACACAGACCAACATCTTTTGAAGAAAGTGTCCAACACCTCGTTGAACCCATGCCACCAAGAATTAAGGCAGTTCTGAAGGCAAAAGGGGGTCCACTAGGGTGTTGGCTAGTGAGTGTAGCTGTTTTTCAATAAAGTCATTGACTGTCTGAAATCAGCAGCCCATGGACATCAGCAAATTCTGGATTTCCTTCTGTCAGCAGTACCATCATCACTAAACACCTGTTACTTCGTCCCATTGGCAGCCACACTTGTCCATAATACTTTGGTATACTTTGGTTCATGAGCTCTTTCTTTTCTCCATCATTCTGACACACGTTTATCTTTGTTTCATGTGTTATAAGAATCTGATTCCATGACGGGAGACTTTTATGTGGAAGTTTATGTTAATGTTACAAGTGGCTTACTGTAAACCGTCTGTATTTACATTCATGAGGGCATCTCTTGAAAGTACCAAACTGTTGATTTGGCCACATGGAAGGTTCCTGCTGCCTCTCCTTTAGATGTGTGTTTCTTTGTTTGTTTTTAACCTTAACAGTGGTCTCCTTTACTTGCACTGGACTGCACTTGTCCAATGAAACGGCAGTCAAATGCCAAGTCAATAACCAATATCAACCCCAGACCCTTTACCCGCCCCATTAGTCTTAATGTAAGGATGAAATGGACCTACCCTGTCCAATTATCTTCTAATTAGTCAATTGTCCAATTATCTCTAAAACCTTAAAAATAGACATTTTGCTTTAAAAGGCTGTAATGATAAATGCCACGCTTTTGTGAAACCTCTCAAAGCTGGTAGCCTGCTCTTTGATCACATCTGAAATGTGTTTATTTCAAATCCATTGTGGTCTTGTGTAAAAAGAAAAACCCCTAAAAACTCTGCCACTGTCCAAGCACTTCATAATACCAGTACTTCTGGACTAAACCGTAGCTTTTATGCCAGACAGTATTTTCACCTTCAGAGTCAAAGTTCTTCACCAAAGGAAAAATATTTGAAGATGAAGCAGTTAGTGAGTTTGTGGCTTGCTGAAGGGGTGCTAAGCCTTCTGCAGGCACACCACAACATGAACTCATTTTGACTGATACGGAACCATATTTTGGTGGGAAATGATAACATATGCTTAAATGCGCATTTAGTCATAAATGTAACATTAAGATGTTTCTGTGGAATTGGCAGAAAGCAGACCACTGCTTTATAGTGTGTGCATGTGTGTGTTTGTGTGTGTGTGGAAAGCCTATTTAGATGTGCACAGTCAGGGGTAGGGGGGGAACTGACCTTGGCCCCTCAGTCACTTAACACTCCTCGGAGAAAGGGAACCTAATGACCCCTGACTCACACCAAAATTATACTCCCTTGATGTTACTGATGTGTGTATGTTTGTATTTGTGTTTTGTGCACTTATGGGTAGTCATGCATTTGTGTGCGCTCCCCTGAGTCTTTGTGAACTCATTTTTTTCTTTTTTTGATGTTGTAAAGATTTTAGTGCATTTTGTGAAGTTTTAACTACTGTGATTTACACACTCTTGCATTTATCACCAAATGTTATCAGTCTGTAATATCTGACCGAGTGTTCATTTAAAATCATGAGGTCACCAGTGAATTATAGAATGGAAAAACATTATTAACATGAGATCTCTACATGCATTGTTATTTAAAACCAAACACTTTCAAGATATTGTTATTGAGATACTCAAAGCTGATAATTGCATTCTCTTCACTTTAATGCATTTTGCTAAATTTTACATTCTAGTTATTTACAGAGGTGATGTTCTTGTTTTCCATTATTCAAGCAACAGTGTCTGAGGCAGGAGGATGTACTTTACGTCAGCCCTTAATATGTGTGTATGTACGTAGTGGCATCACTTTCTATATGTTGGGGATTTGCCTGGTCTTAAATTCCCCATATGGCATGACTTAAAGCATATGACCAAGTAATTTCACACTGGGTGAATATCCTGCTAGTGTGCACGTGGGGTTTGTGTGTGCACGCGCATGTATGTACATATAGAATAAGAGAGGTGACAGACCAAGACACGATGAGAAAGATGGAGGAGAGTGAGAAGCTTTTAAAAACAGTCGAAAGCTGCTGAATTTAACAAGGAAATTCTTTGAATGAAGTAAAAGTTTAGCAATTGTCAAAACATGACTGAGTTTGTGGCATATGTTTCAATTTAGATGACACTTCTCTGCAATAAGAGGAATAAACTCAGACGCCAGCCAAATATTAATTGTGTACGGTTTCCATCTGTGCTGTGAACTCTGTGGGTGTGAGATCTCCGCCTCTAACACAAGTATGACTTATCTTGAGCCAAGCACAGGCAGAAACAAGAAACAGCCTTTCCTCCAGTGGAAGTGGATCTCGATGGTTTGTGGTGCAATAATCGTACATGCACTGACCTCTAGTGGCGTGGTTGTACACTGCACCCTGTGTGTCACCCTGTTCATCGCTCCCTTCTATGCCTCCAGTTGAATAAGTGTTGCAACACAATGTGTCCGTACTTATCAAGTGGTTTAAACTTTGAATGGCCCCTGCTCTGCTCTGTTTCCCGTTAGTGAGGAATTTGACGAAGAGGGATTCTGCCAGCCGTACAGAGGAATAGCTTGTGCACGCTTCATCGGTAACCGCAGCATCTTCGTTGACTCGCTGCAGATGCAGGGTGAGATTGAGACCCAGATCACAGGTGAGAAAAATGCTCTTGCAGTTTAATTTTAATGCTCTTTCTGGAAAGACAAAACAAAACAAAAACTATTGTTTCCTCTAAGTTTTATATATCTACTGGAGCTTGTCTCGTGGATGTCATCTTTTATGAACAAACTGATTATAATATAATATATTATACAAACTGATAATATCAAGAACCAATGAAACTTATTTTATGAAATGATTGCGTCCAACAGATCAGAGTGTCTTTGTGACAATTCATGCAAAACTAGATTATCCTGTTTTTTAAATAATTTCACATTCTTTATTGGCATTGACTGTGACATTTCTGGCCTGTCTCATGCACTCATCTTGGCACACTAACAATATAATAGCTCATGTTCCCCAAGACATCCAAGTGATGGTGTAAGTTCAAACTGTAGTAATCCATGCCCAAGTAAAAATGCTCTTGAATCTTTTAACATCAGCGATTTTAATGCATTTCTGCAAAGCCTTAAACGTTCTTATGTGCAAACTATTGTAGTTTTCCCATTTAATTTGTTTTTTGTGAGTTGGCTCATTTCCACCAGTTCAATGTCAGCGCTCACACATGTCTTCAGTTACCTATTTTATACTATTGAGCTGCCTAATAAAAGTGGCCTCCCTGTGTATCCTAAATAAATTAAAAAAACCTCTGCAAATTAGCTGTTTTTTTTCTCTCTTTTGTTTTTTTTTTTTATCCCTAATTATTATGCACCAGGAAGAAAGCAGGATATCAGAGTTCAAAAGAAGTTCAGCAGGGTCTGCACTCTGCACGGAGCACACTGTTTGATACCGTTATAAATACCTGTGTCTCTGCTTCTGAGTTTTTGTTTTAAGTGTTTTCAAGCACATTTCCCCTGAGGTCACATTAATATATACGTTATCGATTACATCCGTGCAGCTGTCAGCTTCCCCCTGAAAAGTTCAGAGACATATAAGTCCCATGAACTCAGAAACCGAAACATCAAGGAGCTTGATTTATGCTCCCGCTGAATTGTAATAAGCTCACAGGATTGTAAATCTTACATGTTATATGCAGGACATCCACGTTCACTGTCTTAAATTTTATGTCGTCTTTATTGATCTTTATGATCATTTTTATTCAAGCAACATGTGCTGCAGACACGTTTGGACTGTAGCCAACTTCACTTATCTGCTTTTTGCTTGCCTGCCTTCTTCTCCAGCCGACAAATAGCTGCCTAACTGGTAACGACAACTTCAGCAAAGCATGTGTTTGCAATAACTGCATGACTGAGTCATACATTTAAACCTGCAGTGTTCATCATCAGCCTTTTTTTTGGTTGTTGTTTTCATTTAATCCATTCTATAATGTAGGTAGTAAAAAGCGGATCAGAAAGAGGAGTGCTTGCAAATATAGGACTCGCTTGTAGCTATTCATGCATTTTTCTTTTTCCAAAATCAGTTTAGGAATCAATAAAATATTCTTTTTGTCATGAAGTTGTGTCTCTTAAACACAATTAAGTTGCTAAATTAATAAATGGATTCACATGTCATTTGGAGAGAATTCGATTCAGACACTCAAAACGTTTCCCCTTCTTGTTCCCAGCTGCTTTCACCATGATCGGGACGTCTAATCATTTGTCCGATCGTTGCTCCCAGTTTGCCATCCCTTCCCTCTGCCACTTTGCCTTCCCGACATGTGATCGCAGCTCAGGTACGGACAAACCAAGGGACCTCTGCAAGGACGAGTGTGAGATCCTGGAGAATGACCTGTGTAAGACGGAGTACATCATCGCCCGCTCAAACCCAATTATACTGAAGAGACTAAAACTGCCAAACTGCGAGGACTTGGCTGCGTCTGACAGTCCAGAGGCTGCCAACTGTTTAAGGATTGGGATCCCTATGGCCGAACCCATTAACAAGAGTAAGACCTGTTCTCCTGTTCATTGTGTAGTTTACTGTTTTGTTCCTGATTGCACATTTTTATTGTCCTAGTAAAATTAGTTCAAATTCATTCCTATTTTCCATATCACGTCTCAAATTTTGTGTTTCAATCTTGAAGAAATTATTTTTACCACTTTGGGGAAGCAGGGAGAAAAATGACCAGTATGTTCCCTTTTTACACAGTTGTCTAGCATTCATTCCCATTTAACTCCTGAGAGGCACATTGTTAATGATTGACCCACTATCGATACTGGACAGGTCGTCACCACCTCACCACTTTGTTCCACAGACCACAAGTGTTACAACAACACCGGGGCAGACTACCGGGGGACGGTCAGCGTGACCAAGTCGGGGCGTCAGTGCCAGCCGTGGAACTCCCAGTATCCTCACAGCCACACCTACCTGGCGGTGCGCTACCTAGAGCTAAACGGGGGCCACTCGTACTGCCGCAACCCAGGCAACAAGCATGAGGCCCCTTGGTGCTTCACACTGGACGAGGCGGTCCGCATGGAGCTCTGCGACATTCCCATCTGTGGTGAGACACCAGAAAAGCTTATTCTGTCTTGGGCGTATACTAAAACAGATTTGGATGTGTTAAAGATTAATAGAAGAAAAATGAAAGACACATTTTTCTAAAAGGCTCAAATACTTACATCAAAGTACAACAGGTTCCTTATCAACCACGTTTTCACAGCTTTGCTCACAGCAGCTGGTTTGGGGGTGGAGTCAGCTGCTCACTTTCATCTTTCTCTTCATCTGCAGGGTGTCTGCCTATCTATAATCTATACTCTTATTGAATATGAAACACATTGAAAGATATTTTCAAGCCCAGCCAGTCCCAAAGTATATTTAATTTCACGAGATGGTGGTGAATCTAAACTCACAAAGAAATTATTTCAAGTACAAAAAAGTAATTTCTTTTTATAGTATCTCCATTGTAAAAGAAAGGTTTCTCAGGGCATTAGATATTTTTAATAAGGCGATGGGCTGTATTTTGGAGTTTTTTTAAAAGTTGCAGACATGCAAAATGCAGTCTTTTTTTTATATGTCCCCTTGAATTTGAACATGAAGCGTATAGATTTTAATGTTGTCTTTGCAGTATTTTATGCTCATAGTTCTTTTTTTCTGATTGTAATTGTTTACAAAATAGCAATTGTATGTGGTTTGTATTATGTAGCATAGGGATTAAAATAAAAATACAATAAATATGCTGAGAAAGTATAACAGGGTTCCAAGAGGAGCTGTGGTATAGCATGAGGACATCTGGAGTAGCAGTGAAGTATGTTCAAGAGGTGCAGGACATGTATGAGAGCTGCAGGGCAGTGGAGAGATGTGCTGTAGGTGTGACAGAGGAGCTCAAGGTGGAGGTGGGACTGCATCAAGGATAAGCTCTGAGCCTCTTCTTGTTGCTATGGTGATGGACAGACTGACAGATGAGGTCAGACAGGAATCTCCATGGACTATGATGTTTTGCAGGTGACATTGTGATCTGTAGCGAGAGCAGGGAGCAGATGGAGGAACATCTAGAGGTGGAGGTAAAGGAGAGGAGTGAAGGTTAGCCGCAAATAGACTGAATCCATAAATGTGAATGAGAGGAGCCCAAGTGGAGCGGTGAGGTCACAGGGAGCAGAGATAAAGTTGGTGGAGGATTACTTAGGGAGAACTTAGGGTCAACAGTCCAGAGCAATGGAGAGTGTGGAAAAGAGGTGAAGAAGCATGTACAAGCAGGTTGGAACGGGTGGAGGAAAGTGTCAGGTGTAATAAGAGTAGCAGCGAAAATGAAAGGAAAAGTGTGCAACTTCAAGATGGTGGTGAGACCCACAGTGTTGCATGGTTTAGAGATGGTAGCACGGAGGAGAAGAGGAGACAGGAGACAGAGTTGGAGGTAGCAGAGGTTAAAATGCTGAAGTTCTCTTTTGGAGATTTATGGATATAGTGGAAGAAGATGAAGTTAGTTTGTGTGATAGAAGAGGTTGCAGAGGGCAGGATTAGGTGGAGGCATGATGATTTGCAGTGGTGACCCCTGAAGGGAACAGCCGAAAGGAAAAGAAGACAATATCACATGATTCCTCTGTCTCCATAGACCACAAGGACAAGTCAGGAGGTGGCAACATGGAGATCTTGTACATCCTGGTTCCGAGTGTGGCGATCCCCTTAGCCATCGCATTGCTCTTCTTCTTCATTTGTGTGTGCCGCAACAACCAGAAGTCCCCCAGGCCTCCCGCTCCCCGTCAGCCCAAACCAGTCCGAGGGCAAAACGTTGAGATGTCCATGCTGACAACTGCGTACAAACCGAAGGTAGGAAGCAGCAAAGCACAACACAACACTGTAGTCGGGAGGGATAATTAAAAGGTGCTCAGGTTCCTTTGCTCCCTTCATTAAAATTACCAAATTAATAAAAACACTTAGAGGTACAGTCCAGTGCCTCTTGGTAATGATTTCAACAAGCAAAACCAGCATATTTTAACCCTCATGAAAGTAGGATTTATTGCAGGATTATTGTGTTTTACTGCAATAAGCTGTGTGTGGACCGCATGAACGTTTCCCAGAGAGCTGGGACCTTCCACCACAGGAAGCAGCGACTAATGAAAGCACAAGGAAGTCAGTTCCCCAAAAACAGCCGTGGTCTCACATTTTTGTAGTTTACATTTCTGAGCATGTCTTACTTCTATTTTAAAATGTATGTTTCAAAATGTATCTTATTTATCAGACTTTCGGTCAAGCTGGACCACAAAGGAGACCAAACCAGTCTGAAATTTCTTTGTGCTTCCCGATGCTTTTTCTTTTTTCTTTTTCTTAACTTATGGAGCACTTTGGAGTGCAGCGTCGTGACTGAATAAGCTCCACTTTGTTGTGTTTGCTTGTATAAATCTTGAAGCTGGACTGCAGGAGTTAAAATACTGCCTCAGCACCCTGTGCGTTAGCTGGAGTACGTCACAGCATGCTGAGGTTACGTAGCCCAGTGTGTGGAAGTGACCTGTCTCAGGCAAAGCTTCAGATCTCGATTATCAGATCTCAGCGGGACCAGGAATGTTCAGCTGCAGCTCTTTTACTCTGTTTGTTTCTGCCCCACTTTTCCTTTTACAATACCTCTCCCTCACATTCCTGCTTTCACTCAGTCCATAGTGGCTCCTGGGTCCATCCATCTCTTACCTCTGGAGGTTTTTCCCTCCTCCTTCATCCCACAAGACCCTCTTTGTTATACATATCATTGCAGTCTGTGTTGTGTTTTCTTCAAGGTTGCACACTCTTTAATTCAATTTCTGAACTTCTGTCACACCATTTTTAGTTGTTGAGGTGTGAAATTGTACAGAGAATGCCAAAAATATCAGAATTCACTTACAGTTGAAGCCAGAAGTTTATATACACTTTATAGAAAGACATATAAGCTTCTTTTTTTTTTTAAATCTCACATTAGGCATGACATTAGATTAGATTGTTAGGATTAACATTATTTCTATTTGATAAATGCCAGAAAAATCAGAGACAAAATTTTGTTTGAGATTTTTCTTTTGTTAAATTCTTCAAATTCAATATGCCTTTAAATAATTTAGGAAAGCCCAGCTGATGATGTCATGGCTTTGGAAGCTTCTGATTCACAGCACTGAACTTAATTACAGGCACAACCTGAAGATGTGTTTAAATTCACACCCCAAACAAAAGCTTGCAAGCCTGAGAACACCATCACAACTGTGAAGTACGGGGGTGGCAGCATCATGCTGGTGGGGGGGTTGCTGCTGGTGGCACTGGTGCACAGTGGGGTGATAGACTATGCAGCTGATTTTAAGTTATTTATATGTATGTTTTACTTTTCTTTTTTGAACAGAGCCCTGCAATGTGGCCCAAACTCATCAGACCACATAACTATTCACTCCTGAACTGAAGAAAAATACTTCACAGAGATGTCAAATATTTTTCCTTACAATACATGAACGTAACCAAATTACAAACCAAATAAAAACAACCTGCAAGACTATTTGAAATAAACAAGGACTTCTAAATGTTTAAAACCCTTTTTAATGAGCATCAAATCCACCTAACTTTTCTATTGTCATTATCGACAACTTTGTCTGTGGTTAGGATTAGGCAGCTACCCAGCAGGCTTTGCTTTGGGGTCATAGAGAGGCCACAGCTAGCAACAGTCCATTTAGACACGTGTACACACACACACACACACACACACACACACACACAACTCTGCGGTGGTGTGAAGAGGATCTGAGGGTTGGGCGTGGGGAGGAAAGAAGGGGTGAACAAACCTGTAACTAAAAACATCTGTGTTTCTCATAACACTCAGCTCAGTCAAACCCCCCTCGGAGCTCATATCGACCTCCTTGTCCATGTGCGTGCATGTGCATGTGCATGTGCATCTGTGCGTGGGCGTGAGTGTTTGTGTGTGTGTCATGCTCACAAAGGAATTTCATTATTCATCTCAGCGTTCCTGGAATCTCCAAATCTCTGCCAACCGCTCCTCACTTTCTACCTTTTCTCAAGTACAACCACACACACACACACACTCCAAATGGAGCTTCTTTCTCTATCACACACACACACATACACACACACACACACACACACACAGACAGAGAGAGATACTGTACAAATACAGTATAAATGCCATTTTATTCCACTAAATATTCTAAAGAAATGGAAAGAAACTAGCAACAAACTGCCTTCATCTTTAAATCAGTAGGTAGATTTTAGGAACTCCAGCTAAATTAAAAAACGTATTGACCCTCTCGTAACCCTCAAGTTCAGCTCAGCTCCTCTGGATTTAGTTCCAGTCAGGTTAAATCCAACTCCCCCCAGTTAGGGTCCAAGCACTATTGTTTCTGCTCTGTTTATCATTATTATTATTATTTTCATTATGATACTACCATTGGGGGCTTTCCACTACCTCAACTCCCAACAAAGTTTGCATACGCATCAGGTCTGGTGAAAAGTTACGTATTTTAAGGATCTCCCACATTGGAGTGCGAAAATGGCTCAACAGCGCCACCTTGAAAATTTTCAAAAATTGAGCCCCTCGTATGGGTTTTACCTCCATCCTCAACAAAATTGGTTTGTTTAGATTTGCAGAGTGTCGATCTGCAGAAAAAAGAAAAAGTCTCAAGGACCCGTACTCTAAAACACAAAAAAACTTCAGTCCAAAATGGTGGATCTGAACAAACTCCTCCCAGGGATTCGATCGGATCCACCTCATACGTGGTGTGAGTGATCTTCACCCGTGTCCGATATTAAATTACGAAGTTTCTGAGTTTTCGTCAGAGGACCTGCTCATGGCGTGGCGGCAAATTTCCACGTTTCGCCATGAAAAGTCAACGTTGTCTGGCATGCGCAGTCACAGAGGCCTCAGACGTCCTGCTTGTGATCAAAGTCCAGTCTGAACACAGCCATATGCTCATATTCAGTCATACTCATAGCGTCCCCTAGTGGTGAGAGGAAGTGACTCACTCAACGTAATTTTTATGGCACCTAATTTTTGAATTAGAGCCACCAAACTTATTACAAGTATAGCCGTGTGTGTCAGCATGATTCAGGATTATTTTCAGAATTCTTCAGTAAATGGGTGAATTTTGATCTTTTTTTTCCAACCAAAGCTGAAACTGTGAAACGTCTCATTTGTTGTCCGCGTTGGGTTAATCATTTGAGGACCCAAAAATGTCTGTGCCATTTTCTGCAGCTCATTCGTCAGTTTACTGGCATGAAAGTTATTTTTTTCCTAAATGCTGCTTTACCTGAGAGCCAAATGACTTTTTATTTAAGCCGCTAATCTGTTGGCAGATTTTTACAGTTTCCCCACATCGCTTTCCAAAGCTATAAAAAGGAATTGTTCGTAGCTGATGTAATGGCTTGAGTTTGATTATCTTAATTTCATTTTATTTTACAACTTGAACTTACTTTCGGTGTTATTTTGGACAGTTGCTCGTATTGAATCAGAACCAGACTATTGTTATAATCCTTCCTTGCTATATAAGGATAAATGTTGAGGAAAGAGAATATCTTTAATTTTTTTTTTTTAACCACATCTCTTCTGCCTAGTGGTGTTGATTCTTTCTTACCTTCTTTCCATTCCTGACTCTGCAGAGTAAAGCCAAAGAGCTTCCCTTGTCAGCGGTGCGTTTCATGGAGGAACTTGGAGAGTGCGGTTTGGGGAAGATCTACAAGGGTCACCTGTACCTGCCAGGCATGGACCAGGCGCAGCTCGTGGCCATAAAGACTCTGAAAGATGTTTCCAGCGGTCAGCAGTGGGGAGACTTCCAACAGGTCAGATTTTCAGTTTTGTGCACATATTATTGCTGCTAAGTAGATGAATCACTATAATGGACACACATATAAATCTTGAAAAAAGTAAAATAACCTCTGCAGCAGCTGCATGTAATTTCAGAAGCCACACTCCTGTGGGCTATGTTTTTCAGTGGAAAGTCCTGGCTTTCCACACCATTTCAGGCATGTCTTGGTATATTTTGCCAGAAGGTAAATGTGTTAGATGACTGCCTACTGCAAAAAATTAAAATCACTGATCTGGAGAAAAGTTCTCTGGAAATACTTTTTAAATAAACAGTAACTGCTGCCTGGCCGTCTTGATAAATTTAGCTGTTAAGAGGGATTGAAACATGACATATTTGGAACATGATCTTCACTTTCCATTCACAGAAAATGAGGCAGACCTCGAGTGCCAGCTTTTAAAGTGACACTGCTCCTCATATTTTTTTTTCTTTAGTGCATCTTTTTGAAAGAGTTCCACTTCAGTGCACTCAAACTGAATGCAGAGCATCACTTAGTCATGAGCCTCTGCATACGGTGTTTCTTCAGTAGCTTGATGAAGTGTCTTTCTCACCATTATTCATCTGACTTTCATTAAAGGAGGCTGCGGTGCTGACTGAGCTGCAGCATCCCAATGTGGTGTGCCTGTTGGGTGTGGTCACCCAGGAGCAGCCGGTCTGTATGCTGTTTGAGTTCCTGCCACAAGGTGACCTCCATGAGTTCCTCATCATGCGCTCCCCACACTCTGATGTTGGCTGCAGCAGTGATGAAGATGGCACCGTGAAATCCAGTTTGGATCACGGCGACTTTCTGCATATGGCCATACAGGTGGGATACAGAAACCTTCAGAGAATAAATTCTACTTCTACTTCTTTTTTTTCCATTTCCAGTTGGTCATTTTAGAACTCCATTCTAAGATTATTTATGAAATGTGAGCTAACTCTAAGACCACCAATCGAAATCACTGGGTTTTGATGATCTGGTGTTTTTTCATGGCCTTGTTTGGCAT
Source organism: Arrhamphus sclerolepis (assembly GCA_037176975.1). NCBI lineage: Eukaryota > Metazoa > Chordata > Actinopteri > Beloniformes > Hemiramphidae > Arrhamphus > Arrhamphus sclerolepis. The sequence continues at coordinate 9,092,207 of JBAMYA010000019.1, read as the reverse complement.
AAATCGTGTCAGTGTTGAGGAGCTTTAAGATTTCAGATATGAATGAATTACCTGGTGGAATTATCAGCACAAAAAGAAGAGATGGTGTTTCCTTCTGATCTTTTGCTGTCAGAGAGCAGATGGTCTTGTGTTGAACTGGTTTTAGCTCCACAGCATGTTCCTAAGGTTGCTGCTGGCTGCTCTATATCATCAATGCGATACTGCCCTCTAGTGTCTGGATGTGGAACAGTATTGTATTAATTGAAATTTCAGTAAAAATAACAAGATTGATTAAACCAGGGAAAATTATTATTAATAATAATAATAGGGACTCTTTCTTTCCTAACTCTCTACTACAAGCCTTTTACATGAAAGGAAGCAATCCTAGGTTCTTTTGTGACATTTCACGTAAGTTGTCAGACAACATGTGCCACATATGTGCCATAGTTGAATTTTTGGCTGTTCTTTGACTTGGATGGGTTGTTTGCTTGGGTCAGTTATAGCTCCTAAAATTTATAAAGAAAACGAAGACAGAGGAGGAAGAGGAGCTAAAGAGGATGAATGTTAATAATAACAACCTCAGCACAGTCTGGATCAGGTCTTGCTCCAAAATGTGCTTCATTGTGTGATTTCTTCTCCTTTTTGATCATCAGTAGCCATACTGATGATAGGAAATAAAATATCATTGCAAACAAAGTGGTCGACAAGAGCGTTTTTGTGTTTATGTTCAATTGTTGCACAACCTCAGAGTTTTCCTCAGAAAGAAGACTGTAAAGTGTGGCTCAACTTGTCATGAACATGAGCCAGTGTTTGATTTCAGAGAGCATTTTGTTTGTTTGTTTATGCAGTCCAACACTCTAAAGCAACTTCAGACTTCCAAGGGCCAGCTCTCTTCTCTCGTTCAAGCCTGGAAAATTCAACAGGATTTCAGAGCAAAACTTTAGTAAACTCGACAGTTCTGAAGTCGGTCTTGACCTGTTGCAGGTCTGATTGCAACATGCTGCACTTACTGGACCAGTAAACAAAAACACAAATGTGGACAGTAAATATCTGCAGCCACTTGAAGGGATTAACTAAGATTAAGGCAATGTAAAAACCTAAATTAAACAAGCATTTTCATTTTGGTTGGTGAACAATTATTAGGACTGTTGATCGTCAATAATCTCTTCTAATCATCTGAACCAGGTGGCTGCAGGGATGGAGTACTTGGCCAGCCACCACTACATCCATAAAGACCTCGCAGCTCGGAACGTTTTAGTGGGTGAACATCTGCACGTAAAGATATCTGACCTGGGACTCTCCAGAGAGATCTACTCCTCAGACTACTACTGCCTCCAGCCCAAAACTCTCCTGCCCATCCGCTGGATGCCCCCCGAGGCCATCGCCTACGGCAAATTCACCACAGACTCGGACATCTGGTCGTTTGGAGTGGTACTGTGGGAGCTGTTTAGCTACGGCCTGCAGCCTTACTACGGCTTCTCAAACCAGGAAGTCATGGAGATGGTGAGAAAGAGGCAGCTTCTGCCATGTCCTGAGGATTGCCCTCCAAGGTACGTTGCGGGAGACTTTGTTGTCTTTGTGTTTTAAAGATTCCATGCATCTATGGCATTATTTTGTGTTGAATTTCACTAACAGCAGCTGGACAGGGAACTTAAAAGTCTTTCAGTTAAAACGGGTAGAAGGCACTGCACGCACACAAAATCCAAAATCAGAAAATCCAACATGGCATGAAAACTACATGGAGGACAGAACAGTTAAAGATCTGGAAACAAAGACGGAGTATTTAACAGGAGGAGAGCAGGTCACAATAACAAGGATGTTTCAGTGAACAAATAATGAGGGAAGTGATGAAACTAAATACAGGTGTGGAGCAATTAGCCGAGATACACCTGGTGTGAAACGAGAGAACCAAGGAAAACTAATGCAGTACAGCTTAAGAAGCAACCAGAAGGTGTGGTCAGTTCAGACGAAGCTTAATTAAATAAAAATGTTTGTTTTAGGTATTTTGTTACCAGAAGTTATGAAAGCAAAAAACTGTGTGGTCATTTTTTAAAAACTAGATCATATTTGCTGCCAGTGATGACACAGTAACTCTGCTGTCTTGCAGGTTTTACGGTTTGATGACTGAATGCTGGCAGGAGGGACCAGCACGTCGGCCACGTTTCAAAGACATCCACGCCCGCCTGCGAGCTTGGGAGGGGCTCTCGTCCCACGCCAGCTCCAGCACGCCCTCTGGTGGAGGAGGCAACGCCACCACTCAGACCACTTCACTTAGCGCCAGCCCTGTCAGCAACCTCAGCAACCCTCGTTATGCCGCCGCTGCCGCTGCAGGGTACCTTTATCCAGCCCAGGCCATTCCTCCTCCGGGACAGATGGCTACAATTCCCGCCTGGACGCCCATGGCTGTGACCCAAACCCACCAGCGATTCATTCCTGTCAATGGATACCCCATCCCACCTGGATATGCAGCTTTCCCAGCTCACTTTGCAGCTCCGGCTCCACCTACTAGAGTGATCCAGCACCACCTACCACCTCCCAAAAGCCGCTCCCCCAGCAGCGCCAGCGGCTCCACCAGCACAGGTCATGTCAGCGGTGTGCCCTCCACCACAGGCTCCAATCATGAGGCCAACACGCCGCTGCTTTCCCACTGCATCATTCCAGGGAGCGGCGGAGGGCAGGTTTATGGACAAGTTTCCCAGAAAGGGGTGGCACAGCTGGACCACATGTCACAAACATCAGCACTGCTCGCTCCTGACTCTGACGTTCTGATGTACAGCGACCAAGTCATCACCGCAGACCTGTAAACGGACCAGGGAACGCTCGCACTCTGTCTGGACTCTTCTGTGAGGAGGTTAGCTTCTCATCCAGGGAGCCAATGTCACAGTTCTGCTACGTTCCAGCTGAAACAGGCCTGTTTGCACATTTGGATGTGCAAGAAACACTTTTGCAGCTACAAAAGTATTAGAAAGAGCTGTCTGACTTCCTTACTGTTTAAAGCAAGTGTACTTAGCATCATGGTTTAAAAAATCTATTATTTTAACCTCTGTAAATACGGTACAGTCAGAAATTGTTAAATCCTGAGTGAATGAATGAATTACCTAGATATATATCCAAAAGAACTTTCTATTAAGGTAAACCCTTTAAAGGTGATAAATAGTAGCAAGTCCTTTGAACTGGATTTCTTTACATCCTGACAAAGAGCTCCTGTACCTTCTAACTCACACACGTTTATACTTTTCAGCAGTGCTATGACTTCATCCATGACGAACGTACCAGCACAAATATGAAATAGCAAATAATAAAATAAGATAGCGGACCTGCAAGATTGGAACAAAAAGTCTGTTTAATCAAAAAGACGAAGCACGCAGGTGTCACACGCTGCCTGTTGGGCTCTGGTTCCGCTGCAGCCAGACAGCTGGTAGTTGTGGGACTGCTGCCCAGCGAAACAGCTGGAATTTAGATGAATTCAGATTGACTGCAGGTGCTTTTACTGGAAAACCAGTATACTGAGATCATTTTCACACAAAATCCCTTTGAAAATGACAGCTGAATGTTTGTTTGTTGTTTGTTTGTTTTTCTGCAACCTCTACGTGCTCATCCGAGACGTCATCAGGCTCAACTGTCTGCCTGCAGGGAGCTTATCTGATTGGACACCTCTGTACCTGCATCGTCCTTCCTTTTCACTCCTTTTTCTTTTGCATTAGATTTCAGGATCAAACTTCAAAGCTGGCACAGCCCCTCCCCCTCCCCAGACCCCTCAGACCCCCCAGTGAAAGACCAGTGGGGCCACTGACCACTGATGTTCTCCGGAGCTGAACTGAACCGTTCTCAGGGCAAACATGAGATCTGCAGTCAGTTTAAGCTTAACTTTGAATCTAACAAATGAACTTTTAAGAAAATATGTTATCGATTATGATTTTTTAAATTTTTTAACAGGGTTTTATTTTGAAAGAAGGACTTAAAGACAATGCTTGGAGAGTAATTCTTTGTTTGTATCCATTCTCTTCCTCCCAGTCTGCATTGTGCAGAAAATGCCATTTGAGATAATGAGGACAAATGACAGTAAAAGGGTTCAAACGTATGATGCTTATACTAGATCATATTATTACAATACTTTGTAAGTTTTTAGACATGTACATAGAAAAGAAATCCTCAAATGTGTGTGTTTCATGCCTTACAAGAAGAATGTTTTACCTAAACAAGGTTCCTGAGCGTGGGCACAGGTTGTTATATGTGAGGAGAGATTCACATAATGTTGTTTTTTTACCTGGTTCTGGCACCACCTGTACCGACACGTGTAGAGTCCCAACGAGCACTGGAAAAAGAAAGAGCAAATCCTCTGTCTGAGCTTCATTGTGAGTCTTTCTAATTAGAAATATATTTATTCGACAAGTCAAATGTCAAACAGCCTGAATTAGTTTAATTTACTCTAATATCCTTTTCTAAAATGAAGAAGTGTGTGTTTTGGTAAATGATTAACTGTCAGTCCTCTATTATTTCATAATGTCAAATATAAAGCCTTGATAGGGCCTGAAATGTCACAATGACCTGAAATGTTATAAAATAAATATAATAAAACCAAAAATGTAATAACTGGATGATAATGGAACAAAAGCGCTGAGTCTGAAATGTAATTTAAAAAAAAGAAAAAGTAAAAATGTAATAAACTGGTCAATAATATATACACATACATACATATGCTCAGCCTCCCATATACAGTATATGGTGTATATTAGGTGGAGCATTTATAATACTGCAATAAACATAGAAGCTATAAGCCCAATTTAATAAAAAGTTATAGA